>JAPPVO010000029.1:38542587-38999884 GCA_030407325.1 Camellia japonica
AAATTAATATTAAGGTGAGTTATATAATATTTTGAGTAACCATAAACTGTTTTATTGTTTTATGAATTATTTTATGCAAATCATCCTTTATAAATTGTATTAATATTTCAGCTATGTTTTTTTATTTTATGAACCCTATTTGTTTAAAAATGGAAACCCATGGATATAACTATTTATTATATGTGTTTTTGAACAATTATTTTATAAGTACCACCATGGAGGTCTCATGCCTTGGGAGACTTAAATAACCATTAACCCTCTGAATTGTCACTTTAGTGACCCTCTGACGGTCCCATGCCATGGGGGACTTAAATAACTATTCGCCCTTTGATTAATCACTTTGTGACCCTCTGTCTGTTATGGATCCATTGACCCTCTGTTCTGCTCCGTACCGTGGTCATGATTATTTGCTTATATAATTTCTACATCATGTTCTGTTGGTTAAAATGATTTATTTACTCAAACCAAAATATTCACTATTTAGCCTAAATAATTATCCATAGTGATTTGCATACCCTTATACTATTAGTATAATATTCATCACTCTGTCATGTGCTTATAATTGTTAAACCCCTTTCAAGTGAAGAAACTTAAGAAGGAATTGTTTTACCCCATTAATCAAACCTAGATTGGAGATGAATATCGTGTGTTTATTTTCTTTTTCTTTTTTTGTTTTTTTTATTTGTGTTTATTTGTAATTATTATCTAAATCATGTTACATAAATAATAGTTCCCATGTACGCTTTAGATATTTATATGCACCTTTTATTTTATTATGTTGCATTATTTAATTTGTTTAATCTAAAATGAATCCTTGGTAACTTTAGAAATTAGCTAGTTGTGAATCCAGCCCCAAGTATCGTGGTTGGGTCGTGACAAAAGTGGTATCAGAGCTGTGGTAAAAAAAAAATCAAATCATTAAGGCATAAGACATGAGTACCATTAGAAAATAGGATAAGGAAAATCTTAGTTTGTTTGATACATTAGCCATTATGTGTGTAGTCTCTTATTAGTTCCATAGCTGAGTTTAGGCATCCTGTGCTGTAGGAAGTGTCAAAACTCAATTTTCATGATTATCTTTGGTACAGGCCCTATCCACCATAGTTTTAGAGGATTTTTGAAAATAACAATTATGTCCCAGATCTGCCAGAGGAAATGGAGGATTTTGCAGACATAGTTGGACAGTTACATCGGACCCTTAACTAGTTGATGGATTGGGCGATGTGCCTACGGGCAGACCCAACGGATGTGGAATTGCTATGGTGGAGGATCGGTGGCCACAGTGCACTAGCCAAATTTCTTGGACCAACAAGAATGGTAGGCATGACCTCAGGCATAGAATACCCTCGTTTCTTGGTGGCACCCTTGCCTCTAGAATTTGTGGCTCGGAGAGAGAATGCTTTTTTAAGTGATAACCTACAAGAAAAAACCCCTCCCTCTTAAAACATTATTAATGTCCAAACAGTCGATCCTGGTGATTTTATGACCTATGTAGAGGTACCGGTATACATCATAGACGTTAGTTATGGGGTTAGGAAGTAGGCATTCCCATTTACCAAGTGGAGGTAGTTTGGTTATGTTTTGGTATTGAGCTAAGTGGTTGGGAGTTTGAACATTACATGCAGCTGCAGTTTCTGTAGTTGTTTCCAAATTAGATCCCGGGAGTAAGATCTTCTTTTTTTTTTTTTCCCTTTTCTTTTTGATGTATAGTGAGCTAATCATGGCTTAGTTCTAATCCGTTTTTGCTATAGAGGGTTAGACACTAACTAGACATAACTGTTAACTCGTAGAGATGAGTAATGTACTAACACCTTTATAGATAAATAAAATTGCTATTTTTTGGTGAATAATGTGTATAATGTTATGCGAACTATGTTTTGTAAATTATGTGAATAATATTTTAAATTAGGTGTGTGATGATTAACAATTGTTATGTACAAATAGAAATTATGCACCACTTTCATTAAAACTTTTACCCTATAGCAATGGCTAACAATGGAAATGGTACCAGATCGTCGCCGAGCAAAGCCGATCCAATGGAAAAAATTGTAGAAAGAGTTGTTGCTAGTTTCTTGTAGGCCCTACAAAATAACGTAACCCATGGAATACCAGAACATTGAGAATGGCCAACTACGATAAAGCAGTTTCTGGACCTGAAACCTTTCATATTCACAGGGGACTCAAATCCATTGCTAGCTGAAAGAACTGAACATAAGGCAACAATGGTGGTTAAAGTTTACGAAAGATTATGATGTGAAGATTGAAAACCTCCCAGGCAAGGCCAATGTGGTAGCAGACGCATTGAGTAGGAAGGCCACTTGAAGCTTGGCATACTTCCTCAACGACAAGAAATCACTTATTGGAGACTTGGAAAAACTAGACTTGGAATTGGTTCCACACAAGGCTAATGGGATTCTCGCTAATATAATCATAGAACCTACGATAATCAATGAAATTAAGGCATGTATGTGACACTTTGTTCCAGGTGACTATTCGAGCAGTGAAAACACTGCTCGAGCGAAGATGGAGAGCATCCAGTAGTTTTGTAGGTAGGAGTGGACTGCTCGAGCAAACTAGTGGTCGCTCGAGCGAATTTGAAGAGCTCCCAGAATCTCGTTTGCAGAAAAAAAAATTCTAAGAAGCTGCATTCACCGCTCGAGTGATGAAAAGACCGCTTGAGTAGTCTACACAAAATTAGAATTTTAAAAGGCACTTTATAGATAATTTCTTCACCCTTTTCTTTCTAACTTTTTTCTCCTCTCTTACTCTCTGAAAACCCTAAGTTTCTTACCCCAAACCTCTTTCATTTCACTAAGATCCAAGTCTAAATCGCTTGTAAGAAAAGAAGTATAAGTGAAGATCTTGCTACCTATCGATTGGATTTCGTCTTTGCAAAGGATTCTCCTAGAAGTCTAGCTTTCTTGCTCTTTTCTTGAGGTAGGGTTACTTTTAACTTAGTATCTCTTTGATTTGAAGATGTTTATGTGGTATGATTGTAAAAATAAGATTTGATTTAAAGATTGAGTGAGGTTAAATTTGTATTTGGCAAAAAGGGGAATTATATGTGATTATTGTTGAAGTTTTACTCAATATTTCATATAATATGATTATTGACGTTGAGAAGTTATATATTTATGAAAATAAAGTGAAAGCACCAAAGATTATTGAAACCCTAATTTTAATCTTGATAAATAATGCTATTGTGACAAAATTTACCTTTGGTTCTTGGAATTTTATGAATGATTAAAGGATGGGATTCATGGATGGTAATAGTTGAATTAAGATTGTGATTTGGATACAAATAAAAGTATAAATACTATTTCTGTATTTATTTCTTGTGATTTGGACACTGATTGTGATTTGGATACACTAACATTTATTTCAAAGTGCCCAATTATCCTGTCTGTGCATATCACCAGACGAATGGGGGAAATTTTTTTGGGTGTCCACTAGTCTTGCCGTTTAATAGTCGGCAAAAGTAGAAAAACAGATAATTTTGCGTACCCACGTCCTGCAGTATTATAGTCGGTAAATGTAGGGATAGTTTTTGTTACAAATGTATATATGTATATGTGTTAAGACTCCTACAAGGGATTCATGATTGGTTTACTCCCTTATATTGATAAAGGTTTTCTGGTAATGAGCATATTTGTTTTATTTACTTATTTATTTTAAATGTTTAAACTTTAATCCTAAGTTATATGTGAATTATAATTGTGCCATGTAAGTATTCAAATGATTAGATACTTTGTTAAATGTATCTCTACTGCGTATATAGCTCAACCCTATCTGACTTTTTAAGAACTGGTGATGTGCCACCATCACAATAATTTGGAGTTTGCATTTTGTTTTTGGTTGGGAGCTATAGCTAAGGATATTTAATTTTGAAGACTTAAAGCTGTCGTATTGAGCATTGGAATCTATTTTATTGTTTAAGGAAACACTTTGAATTATTATATGCTTTTATGGCAATGTCTTTTTGAATTGTCTTCTAGCTTATTGAACTTGGTAATGGACATGAACTGTCCTCGATATGTAGACCTGGGGATTGTAATTCTAAACTATAGTTCAATGAGATAGATGACTTAATTGTATTTTGTTATATGTGGTTATGGTATGTTCTGGTATGATATTTCAGGGCATTACAACGTCAATGTGAGGATAATCTTTTGAAAAAAAGGTACGATGAGCAAGGAAGTATGCCCAATCTCGATTTCACCATAGACAATGGGATACTAAAGTTTCGAAACTAAATTTGTGTACCTGACATTCCAGATATTAAAAAGAATATATTGATGGAAGCCCATGGCTCAAAATTTGCAGCTCATCCTAAAAATACGAAAATGTACCATGATTTGAAAGAGCATTATTAGTAGACGAGAATGAAGAGAGACATAGCAAGTCATGTTTCCAAATGCTTCCAATGTTAACGAGTTAAGGTAGAGCATCAGAGACCTATAGGGCTACTACAACCACTCCCTATTTCTGAATGGAAATGGGAACACATTACCATAGATTTCGTTATTGGATTACCACAATTAGCCTCAAAGAACAATGTGATATGGGTCACAGTAGATCGATTAATGAGATCAACACATTTTTTGCCTATATTGTATGATAAATGATCTCCTTTATCATACAATCGAGGAGATCATTTATCAGAGTCAGCTTTGGGCTAAATGATCTCCTTTATCAGAGTCACAGTATAATAAATGAGATCAATACATTTTTTCCCTGTCAGAGTCATGTGTTGATCAAGGAGATCATTTATCAAAGTCTATAGTAGATTGAATGATCTCCTCGCTTCATATCTCAATTCTGGAACAAGTTACAGGCAACTTTGGGAACAACACTAAAGTTTAACATCGCTTATCACCCTCAAATCGATGGACAATCCGAAAGAGCGATTCAAATATTGGAGGACATGTTGCGCGTATGGGTATTAGACCTTAAGGGTAATTGGGACGAGCATATGCCGTTACTAGAATTCGCTTATAACAACAGTTACCAAGCAAGCATCAGGATGGCACCGTATGAAATGCTGTATGAGAGGAAATGTCGATCGCCTATATATTGGACAGAGGTAAGAGACATAGAGTTATTGGGTCCAAAAATTATGTAGCTGATCAATGACAAAATTTAACTCATCCAACAGCGAATTCGCACTACCCAGAGCAACTAGAAAAGCTATACAGATACATGGAGATGAGATTTGGAATTTCAAGTAGGAAAGCATGTTTTCTTAAAGGTCTCATTGTGACAAGCCCGCAGGGGGGGGAGGGGGCCTCGCTACAGCTCGAACTCGATTTGTGTTACGGTTCTTAATCTGAACCAAAGAGTCCAACTCCGGCAAATCGTTTTGAGAAAACAGATTTTTGAAAGAAGTGCCAAACATGGACTGCTTTGCCAGATACAAAGTCGTCACCTAAATATTTTATTTTGGGAAATTTAGGAAACCCTGACTCGTTGCCTAAGGCCACGTGTCCGTCATCACCAAAGTTGCCTCGGCTCGGAAACTTGGGTACGATTGGGGAAGGTCACTTCGTGAGCACCCCCGCTCGCCCAATCAAAGATCGGCCTCTACTAACCATGATATCTAGTTTTGAAAACTTTGTGTGCTCTTATTCCGGTTATTAGCCTAGATTTACTATGTGATGCACACAGCGTACAAGTATATACTGGGTCGCCTGAATTGGAACAAAACATTTAATGTTCGTTTGTTTGAAAATGGTTTGATGGTGCTACCCGCAGGTAGGCTAAGACGTGGACTTACCACCCTCAGGCGGGCTTAGAAAACATATTTTTGCCACTATCTAGTGGGCTTAAAACAAACAGTTGATGATTTGTTCCAATCTAAACAACCCAACCTTCACCCACAGGCATTCAAGCAGTTATATCACATAAGCAGTTAGCCTCATGGTAAGCATGCTATTCATGGCAGTCACTCACACACATGCAAGGATGCTAAAGCATAAAAACTCACCGAGTACTCCAAGCCAAAACAAAACCGATTAGAAATCATGCATGATCCTAACTATACAGAAATGCCTAATGCAACACATGCAAAAATGCAACTATAGCAGACTCGGCTATTCTAAACATGGCATATGAGATGCAACAGCTATCAAGTATTCAATTTGGAATTGAAATACAAATGCAGTTAGTATGATGCGCCGAGCTCGGTGCATGCAAAACAGATGAATGAATGCAAACATGCTATCATACTATATGCTAATTAAAACATGCCTTAATCTAACCATCATAAGCAGGTAAATAAAAGGAAAGAAAGACGTGGGGTTGGAAGACATACATCACACACACACACACACACTTATTACAACATTGCCCTCGCGCAGAGGGTCCGAATAAAATAATATACAGTCCCAAATGAATAGTACAGTCCAAATAAATAATACAGTCCAAATATGTACAAAACCCTAATTAATTAACAAATTTAACTAGGAAAGCATTAAATTGGCATGCAAGCCAGGGATTGCCTCAACTCTGCTCCGGATGATGAATGATGCATGTCCGGGTTGCCTTGCGCGAAAATCCATGGCGATGCCCCAATTAGCCTCTGTTTGCAATTATTCTTGGAATGCGTGCCAAGCTCTGGAAGGCTGCTGATTCTTGATTTGCTGCAACAGAGGGACATGGCAAAGTATTTTCACACATGCATGCATACCTCGATCCTCGTGCCACCAATCACGCATAGCGATGCATGATGGTCGAGGAGTCGAATTGCACAACTCAATATGGAATGAATGCGCATGAAAACTCAACAAAACCTAACTCCATCATGGATAATCCGGAGTGTCGGTGACTGGGGAATTGAGACACGTTTCGTCACTCGGAGTACGAAACATCCCTCGTTTCTCGTGCTCGGGCTAACTCCTATCCCAAACACAATGCAATATGCATGACATGCATGAATGCAACTAAGATACAACCTAACATGCACAATGTTATGAAATGGCATACACGATGCACGAGATAACATGGCATACACAATGCGCTAACATACAGCCTAGCATATACAATGCTATGGGATGAAATGGCATACACAATGCATAATGGGCTTACACTAATATGAGTGGACCTCAGCCACACTCACATCAGAGGCCATTAGATGGAAATGAGACACTCAAAATGGGTGCACACATGCACGCAAACTGAGGACCGAACTTAAGGCATCAAATGCCACTCTACCAAAGCATGGTAAGGCATGGAACATGATATGCAAACAAGCAAATTTCAGCACTGAAATATGATGCAAAACAGCCCCGAATCATGGAAACATGGCACCCGATGCATGAAATGAGACTCGAAACTCGAAACTAGGCGCATGGAATGACTTATAGTTATACAAAGAATGCATTATTTGAACATGAAGTATGAAGACAAAATCAAGACAGTCCCAAAACAAGCATATTTCCAGTTTTAAGCAAGGCCAAAAGGTGAACACAAGTAGGGCTAAGATATCATGCAAAAATGGCCTCGAAAGAGAGATAAAGAAGCAAGTAACAGCTTCTGGCCCTAAATTGCAAAGATCCCTTCAAAAAAGTTGAAGAGGGGCTCAAAATGAAGCACTTTAAAGTTTATATCAAGCCACGAAAATAAACACAAGCTGGCCTAAAACATTATGCAAGAAAAAGGCCAAAAGATGGACAAAGAAGCAAGTGATGGCTGCTGGCCTCAAACAGAGGAGGGCCCTTCAACAATGTTGAAGAGGGGCCCAAAAAATGATTTTTTACAGTTTATTACCAAGCCCAAAACAGTGCACAAGCAAGCTTAAAATACTATACAAAATAAGGCATAAAAGAGAGCTTTAACACAAAGAGCAAAAAGGAAGCCTCAAAAAGTGAAAGACCCTTGATCAAACATGAAGAGTGGGTCAAATATGACTATTTTCAGTTCGGACCATAGCCTAAAAATACAAGCACAAGGAGCTAAAAAAGCATGCAAAAATAGGGCCAAAAGAGAGATAAAGAGGCAAGTGACAGACGGAAGCCTCAAACAGTGAAGAGCCCTTCAACAATGTTGAAGAAGGGCTCAAAACAAGCCTCTTTTCAATTTATGACCAAGCTCAAAACAGTTTAAAAATAGGCCTAAAATACTATGCAAGAAAGAGACATACAAGAGAGGTAAAGAAGCAAGTGGTAGCTGGAGACCTTAAACAGGGAAGGACCCTTAATCAAACATGAAAAAGAACTCAAAATAATGCTATTTTCAGTTAGGGTCGGAGCCCAAAAATGTAAGCAAGTATGGCTTAGATATAGAACAAAATAAAGCACAGAAGAGGGAGAATGGGGACTCACCCTTGTAGACCAATGAACCAGCAACTCTTGGCCTGAGAAAAGGTGCTCCTAAGCTCTGAAAAACAGCTCCAAGCGTTGGAAAGGATGGTGATGGTGTGGTGCTATGTGGTGGTGTAGAAATGGTGTAAGAATCAAGGGTTTGAAGGTTGGAAGAGAGGGAGAGAGAGGGGGTATATGCAAGAGCTCCAAAGGGTTTTTTGTCACCCCAAAACAAGAGCTGGGGGGGCTGGTTATATAGGCACAAGAGTGGAGAGAAAGGGGGGGAGATTCAAATTTAAGTTTCCCCCCCAAAAGTTCTCCCCCTCGGATACAGAATCTGGGGGGGAAAGGACGTCACAGCTGGAAGGAACAGGGTGCAAGGATCATGGCCGGCCAGTTATCTAGGGTTTAGGTGGCCGGCCGGCCTCTCCCATGGCCGGCCGGCCAAGGGTCAAAAGGGTCAAGAATGATTAGTGGCCGGCCATGCCAAAAAGATGGCCTCCCATGTGTGCACAACACAACCATGTGGTCAAAAACTGGAGAAAGTGAACCAGGAGAGAGAAAAGCCCATTTTTTAGAGAGGTTCAAAAGGGTCAGAGACAATTATTGGCTGGCCATATCATATTGGTGGCCTCCCAGGTGTCTACAACACAAATATGTGGTTCAAGGCAAGAAAAAGTGGCCTTAGGGTGGTCAACATTGGCTTTCTAGTGAGAAAAACGGGCGACGGAGGGCGATGAAGAAATAAAACTGGTCCTCAGAACAATTGCTGGCCTCCCACCCTTCTACAACCTTCCTAACGATGAAACAAAGGTCTCTGCCAAAAAAGAACTCAAACCGATGCAAAACGAAGGTTCGGTGGCCGAAACACGCAGTCTGGGGGCCCGAAAACTGACTATTAAGCACCGGAGGTGGCGTTCGACCACGAAGTTGGTCTCTCGAGCCACAGTGTCCCTCAAAAGGGAGCAAATAAGGTGTATGCCAAAAACCGGAGCAAACGGAGGCGGTTAAGCGGTCCCGAACCGAGGCACACGGCCGACAGCTCCGAAAAAACCGGAAACCGGGCTCCAAACGGGCAAAATGGCCTACGACCACGAAACGTAGACTACGGCCACTGAGAGATGATCTACAAGACCTCTCCCTCCCTTCGGAAAGAGAAAACAGAGAAAACAGAGCCTGGTTCGCAAACCGAGACAATGCACGAAAGAGTCCGGAAGTCTGGAGGCAAGGCTCGCAGCCGAGACTCTGAAACCTCTAAATGGGCACGATATACAACATCACAAAGTGCTCAATCGGTGACGTCTGAGTCTTAAGGTCGGTCAAAAATGGGGTGTCTACAGTTGCCCCTCTTTGACAGAACTCAGAAGTCACAGGTGACGAGAGTGAATGTCAAAGCCCAGAGACGACCCATTTTTGACAAGGCCGAAGACTTAGACAAACATACAAGATAAACCAAGATGTGCCCACAGGCATGCCCGCAGGCAGGGGCAATAATGCAAAACGATATGCACAAAGCCGGTCGTAACTCAATGATCATGTAAATGCAGCAAGCTGTAATGAAACAAGTATTCACAAATAGATGCAACAGTTTTAAGCAAGGATGCAAAGCAACAACTACATTTCATGCAGTTAAGAATGCAGAGAATTATTCAATTCTCGCCACGTCTCATACAGAGAAGATACAATACCAGCGCGGTTCGTCTGGTCGCACCAGCCTCAAATGAACCGTACATACAATATCGTGCCTCATGGTGCTGGAGATCTCTCGCTTCTTCTTAGCTGAACCACAGGTGTTACTTTTCTCCCTGACTATGGTTGCAGCTTTCCCTATTCTCCAACAGGGTGACAGACTAGGTTGATTCAGTATCCAAAATTGAGGCGCACACATATGCTATCTCAATCTATGGGACTGCCATACAGATTTCAAGCCGAGGATATACCCCTGGGTATTTAAACCAGACTTTAGTCTCGGAAATCCCGAACCTTTGCGTTCTAGGCATGAGCCATTCGAACTCTAGTTTCCACTGTTTCAGTTGGTCTCCTAGGAACTCACCGCTAACACAGGCAGGTGGCTATACCAGATCACTGGAAGTTGTTCGGGCACGACAAACACCAAAGGAATTGCACCTTTAGAGGATTTAAGGTCTCCTAGACCGGGGAGTGCACGAGACAGTGCGATGGAATGCAAGTAAAATGCAAGTATGATGCGCAAAATAGCACGAATGATGATGCAGGTTTTAAGGTCTCCTTAGACCAGAGGATTTAAGGTCTCCCAGACTAGACAATAAAACAGATACGATGTAATGAATGTAATAGATGTGATGCAATAGATAATAGATGCGATGCAACAGAGAGTACAATATATGCAAAATGGTGACATACTCCAACCACGCTGGACTCGTGAGTGGAGGAAGAACAAAGAAAATTAATCAGGAGCGCGTTCCACGCAACCTAAGATAAATTCCAGACACGCTGAAATTGTGTGAGGAAGGGGACAAAGAGAGAAACATAGGGACTTATCCTAGTGTTTCGGAATGGTATAAGCATTGGAACGTATTCCGAACGCTTTTAACCGAAGGGGGAGAAACATAGGGACGTATCCCGGTGTTTCAGAATGATGTGAGCATTGGAACGTATTCCGAACACTTTTAACCGAAGAGGGAGAAACATAGGGACGTATCCCGGTGTTTCAGAATGGTGTGAGCATTGGAACGTATTCCGAACGCTTTTAACCAAGAGGGAGAAAGATAGGGACGTATCCCGGTGTTTCGGAATGGTGTGAGCATTGGAACGTATTCCGAACGCTTTTAACCAAAGAGGGAGAAACCTAGGGACGTATCCCGGTGTTTCGGAATGGTGTGAGCATTGGAACGTATTCCGAACGCTTTTAACCGAAGAGGGAGAAACATAGGGACGTATCCCGGCGTTTCAGAATGGTGTGAGCATTGGAACGTATTCCGAACGCTTTTAACCGAAGAGGGAGAAACATAGGGACGTATCCCGGGTTTCAGAATGGTGTGAGCATTGAACGTATTCCGAACGCTTTTAACCAAAGAGGGAGAAACATAGGGACGTATCCCGGGTTTCAGAATGGTGTGAGCATTGGAACGTATTCCGAACGCTTTTAACCGAAGAGGGAGAAACATAGGGACGTATCCCGGCGTTTCAGAATGGTGTGAGCATTGGAACGTATTCCGAACTTTTAACCGAAGAGGGACGTATCCCGGCGTTTCAGAATGGTGTGAGCATTGGAACGTATTCCGAACGCTTTTAACCGAAGAGGGAGAAACATAGGGACGTATCCCGGCGTTTCAGAATGGTGTGAGCATTGGAACGTATTCCGAACGCTTTTAACCAAAGGAGGTCTAACCCGTCGCCGCGCGAGGGGAAAGAATGATAATTGCAAGTGAAAATGCAAGTAATGAATAATGCTAGATAGATGTGCATAATCAATGCAATGAATGAGCATAACAATGCTAGTGAAGTGGGTGCATAACAATGCAATTGGAACGTGCATCACAATGCAAGTGAAGTGGGTGCATAACAATGCAGGTGGAAGTGCATCGCAATGCAAGCGAAATGGGTGCATAACAATGCAAGTAAAGAGTGTTTATGACGATGCAATATAGGTGCACAAGGCAGTGCGAGTGAGGTGTACAGGAGAAGTGCAATAAAATGCACTTTCTATGCGAGTATGGGGGCATTTTCTATGCAACATGGAAAGCATATTCTATGCGATATTGAAGACAAGCATATTCTATGCAGAATCGAAAGCAAGCATATTCTATGCATGAATCATAACGAGGCGCGGCACGCATGCAACAAAAGTGTATATGAAAGCTCACATGCTATGCAATAGAGGGGCATCAAACATGTACTCTGGTGCCTCCGATTTACCTCTCAGAGGACTTGGCAACACGCTCAGCTCAAAAGGGGACACCCTGTCTATATTGGCGAGAGATAACATCTGCAGTTGCTTTAATCGCTGTTCTGACTTGAAGCAGGCTTAAGCTTGGGGTCGAGGTACACTCATACTCCAGAGAAATGGCGAGGCCTGAAAAGGTATATCTGGAATACAATCACGGAATTTTCTGAAGTTGAAGCACACTCAGATGCTTCCATTTTCCCTCTTTTCTTTTGCTTTGCAGTCCGGAACCCATGTAGCTTCAGATAGGTCCTGGTTTTACTGTTCTCACATGACCTGGGCTGAACCGTGCGGTTTTATGAAAGAACGAAACTTGTTTTGCACAAACGTGAAGAATGGCACAACACTTTGAGCACAAAACGATTTCATTTTTGAAATTGAGAGATGAGTTTTCGACCAGGTATTGGGCCTACGACTGAACACAGCAAAATGACTCAACAAGGAAATAAAAGGTACACAACCTAGACACATCGAGTAACACTCAAAATGACTCAAAACAAGAATCGAGATAAAACAAAAAGACACGACACTCAGACGTGCACAGGGAGCCTGTTTCACCGGGTAGTGTTTTCCACCCTTTCTCATTTGTGATTCTCACATCACTCGGCCCTCAGGCTCTGTTTTTCTGAAAAAAAAGCCCTTTTCCTTACTTTTTCTCTCAGCGCACATCTCTCTATTCTTTAATCTCTCATTTTTTATCCCTCCCCTGGGTGGTCAATGGATAAACAGAAAGTTGCTGGCTCTTGCCCCTAGCACTCAGCTAGATTCTTCTTCTTCTGCACAGCTAGTGAGTTTCTCCCACAGAGGGGCGCTACAACTGGGTGTGTAGCAAATCTGCAGCTGACATCGGTTGACGATGCTCTGCTGGGGAGTTTAGACGTGATAGATCTGTCCAGAAGGGAGTGGAATATCTTGATCCATTCCAATTCGTGCTTCGCACTTGGCTCGATACCTCGTTGCTTGGAGGATGAGAGAGCTTTCAGCCCTTTGCAATTAGCTTCAGTGGTGCCCTTTTCTGGCGAATAGTGCCCTTCTTGGCAAGTATTGACAAATGGGGAAAAGACAGAACACCTGACTCAACTGTGCCCCTAGTTCATCATTTTGACCATTTTTTGTTTTGTTTCTACTAAAACATTTTGACCAAATGAGAGTTAGATTAACATGCTTGTTCAATTTTTGATTTGAAATCATGCAAGTCAGGCTATGAGCACTGAAAATTTTCCTTTTTTGGGTCCAAGAAATGGTCCATTTGGAAAAATGAAAATTTTCGAGAAAATTAGTCAACCTAGTAAAAATTCTCAAAAACTATTTTTGCAAACGGCCACTGCTCAACGAGCATGAAACCTACTCTGAGATGCACAACCTCGGATCCAAAGGAAAATTGCCCCGTGCTTGAAGAGAGCTGCATGGCAACGGAAAGTTGCCCCTTGTTTGAACGGCACCGCAGCGCATTGAATGGCAACGGAAAGTTGCCCCTTGGATGGCACGCAGCGCATTGTAGTCAGTCCTCAGAGTGACGAACACAACCAATCCTCAGATACAGAGAAGCAAAGATGATCAAAACCATTACATGGACACAATCAAATTTGAAGTGTTTTATGGCTGGACTTCAGAATGAAGTTGCCTACGTATCCCAAAGATGGGAATCAAGCCTCACGTAGTTCGGGGTTAAGGTACACTCGGGTATTTAACCTCTCCTTTTTAGGCTCTAACTTTTGCCAAGGCGCCCGTTGCAGGTTTTCAACCTTGCGAGCTTTGTTTTCTTTCTTTTCATTTCTTTTTTCTTTTTTTTTTCTTTTTTTTTTCTTTTTCCTTTTTTCTTTTTTTTTCTTTCTTTTTTTTTTCATTCTTCTCTTTTTTTTTTTTCTTTTTGCTTTTTGTATTTTTTCTTGCTCTAACTTTTGCCTGGGTCGCCCTTCCGGGTTTTCGGCCCAGCGAGCCTCTCAAAGGGTAAAAGTGTAGCTTGGTCCATGCCAAATGGTTGTAAGGTTTTGAGGCCATCCGTATCCAGGAGAGTGGCTGTTGATTTGCAAGAGGACTCATCTTCGGCTCTTCGAGCACATCTGACATCTTTGCCCCTAGTTCGAAGGGTACTTCTGTTCTAGCTTTGCAAGCTTCTTCTGATCTGATCTTCTTGATCCGACTTTCCTGGCCTCTTGTTCGAGGGCTGCTTCAAATCTGGCCACACAGGCCTCACATTGTAGTTGACCGTTGAACATTCTGAATCCCAGTTCAAGGTTTGAAAAGGGGTCGAGTCTCGAGGCTGAGAGCGATCCTAAGCTGTAAAATCTCAAGAGCGATTCTACACAGGTCTTCGCAGGACCGCGCAAAACATTTTTTGAAAGTTTTTAAGAAAGCGACAAATCGCTCGCGCTGAAGACAGTGTAGAACCAATCTGGATCAAGCCAGGATCCTTCCCAGTACTCACACTAACAAGCATGATTTCATTCATTAAGGGCTTAGCACGCCTCTCTTTCTCTCAATTGATCAAAATTTTGCAAAACCCGAGGAATTCCTTCCTCTTCGTTTTCACCGCAGTGTTCAAAAAGCTTTTGGAAAACTTAGGTCGATGCAATGAATTCAAGGCACAGAAAAGACACAGCTTCTAGTCAAATACTGCCATCTCATTTGGAATTTCTGGTACAACTGGCACACGGCAGAAGCAAACACAAAAGCATGAAAAACCACTGCTGTTCATTCAAATCTGTTGGCGTTACTGGCTCCAAGGCAGAAATAGACTCAAAACAAAACGAAAAGACAAACACAAAAACAAAATGGTGACGCCCGAGGTAATACCCCCGGAATCACCCGACTCCTATACAACAGGACTGACTCGATACAGCAAGACAGACCCAAAACAAAAGAGACTGACTCAAAACAAAAAGACAGGCTCAAAAACAAAACAATAAGACTGACCCAATACCTAAGTCAGAATGTACAAAAACCAGCATTCACAAATGCTCAAAACAGTGCGTGCCATACACCATATCTGAAATAAACTGAACGCCGCCCGCAGGTGGTTCATCCCTCGATCACATCACATTATCCCCCACAAGTTCACTGATCAAGTGCCGATAGACTTTGCAGGACCTGGTGCGGGGATGACCCCGTTGTCAATCAAATTTTGTATCTCGTGGCGAAGACGGACGCAACTGTCGGTGTCATGACCGGTTTGTTGATGGAAAGCACAGTACTTAGTCGGGTCATGCTTTGGAGGGAGAGGATCGGGTAGAGGCCGTTGCTCTAACGGTTTCAGATGTCCTTTCCTGAGTAGTACCCCCAGGGCTTTAGATAAAGACATATAGAGTGGGGTGAAAACCCTCTTGCCTCGGGGTAGATAGTCTGAAGTTCGGGGGTTTGAAGTGGATGCACCAACAAAGGGGGTGGCTGCTCTTGGTGTGGTGGTGGCGACCATGCCCACTTCGGAAGATCTTGCAGCTGCGTCACTGCTGGTGGTCGCATTCGAACTGCGGGTAAACGCCCTCCTGGGCTGCTCCTTCTCCTGGTCAATGAGGCCCTGCTTCATAGCGTCCTCGATCTGTACTCCCATCTCATGCAAATCTGAAAAGGTAGGGAAGGGGAGCACGATCATTTTCTGCATTAGTTTGGGCTGGAGGTTGCGCACAACCATCCGTATCTGATCCTTATCCGTTGGCCAATGGTCATCATTGGCCTTGGCCCTCCAGCGGGCCACGAATTCTGAGAAGCTCTCCTTAGGCTCCTGCCTCGTCGTCTCAAGATCACGGGTCGTAATCTCGATTTGGGTATTGTATGAATATTGTGCGACGAAGGCCTCGGCCATCTCCTCCCAGCTTCGTTTCACTGAATCCTCCAATTTGGCGTACCAGATGGCCGCAATACCCGACAGGGTCCTGCCAAAAAGGGAGAGCTTCTGTAATCTTGTCAAGCCCATCGGGCGCAGAACATCTGAAAACAAACTCAGTGGACCATGGGATCTCCTGACCCGTCAAAACGGTCGATGTGAGGCATCTTGAACCTGTCCGGCATGTCACACTGCGTCAGTGTACCCGTCTCAATGTCGGGATGGATTTTACCCCCTGGATTTCTTGAACAACTTCTCAAGCTTGCTCAATTTCAACGCTGTAGGGTCGACCTCACTCGAAGGGTGGCAGATTGGTAGGTGTTTTGGACAGCTGGGGTAAATGGGGGCGGAGCGCCCTCCAGGAATGTCTGTACCTCCTGGACATTTGGCGTTCTCCCCGGGTGCTGGAGCTCCTGCTGGGGAGGAACTTGTTGTGAAGCAGACGCGCCGCTTTGCTGTTGCAGCCTGGTGATGAGCTCAGCCTGCTGAGCCATGATTGCAGCCTGCTGCTTGGAAAATTCCGCTTGGCGGACAGCGTCTTGCTGCATGAGTTTCATACTTTCTTGCATTGACGCATCATTGCCTCCATCCCTGATGTATTCTGCTGATCATCTAACTGACTGGTATCTATCTCAGCAAAATTGAGACCTCAGCCTGACTGTTAAGGGCACTGATCTGGTAACTGCTGAACTGGTGATCTGTGCTTGACTGGCCCTTTTACCCTGCCTCTGGCAAAGGAACACTGATGGCCCTTGAACTGAATCTCTGACCTGACAAAGTCTATCAGCACAGTTCGATGAACCTCGGGGGATATCGGAGCCTTCTGAAGCTATGGTTCCAGGACTACCTAGCAAAAGAGAAAACGATGCAGCACTCAGCTCAATTCACCAAAACAGATATAGCAGGATGACTGTGCCTCTACTGAATTCTGCCCCCAAAATTCTGCCTCAAATCTGATACCCTCAGGTAAAACTGAACCCCAAAATATTGAACTGGTGCCCGCAGGCCTGATGCCCAAACTGCAAACTGATACATGCATTCCTGTAGAGACGCACTCTAAAAGCACATAACAAGCAAGTGAGAGCCAAAACACCCCTATGTTGGGGTAGGGTTTCCCTGTCCTATTTTGTCAGGAGCTAGGGTTTCACTACGCACGCAGCGGTTTCAAACAACCTATATCGGGTAAGCAACCTGCCCTAGTTTGGAATAGTCACTACGGATTTCGAATATGCACTAGGTCGAATGGTCAAAAAGGGTGCCCCGGTAAAACCGGGGTTTGTGTTCCCATACTGGCAGAGCCCACAACCGGTCAGCCTTATGGTCATGCCTTGACAAGACAAGCCTCCGGCAAACCGTTCAGGGAATAGCAGATGGCAAACACGGTGTCCTAGGCGCACCAATGCAAATGCAATGCAAAGAAACACACAAGTGTAGTCAAAACCAGATATCATGAGTTCGAGTCAAGTTCTCTAAATCCCCAGCAGAGTCGCCAGAAACTGTAAAAGCCCGCGGGGGACCTTGCTACAGTTCGGACTCGATTTGTTGTCACGGTTCTTAATCTGAACCAAAGAGTCCAAATCCGGCAAATCGTTTTGAGAAAACTGATTTTTGAAAGTGCCAAACATGGACTGCTTTGCCAGATACAGAGTCGCCAACCTAAATATTTTATTTTGGAAATTTAGGAAACCCTGACTCGTTGCCTAAGGCCACGTGTCCGTCATCACCAAAGTTGCCTCGGCTCGGGAACTGGGTACGATTGGGGAAGGTCACTTCGTGAGCACCCCGCTCGCCCGATCAAAGATCGGCCTCTACTAACCATGATATCAAGTTTTTGAAAACCTTATGTGTTCTTATTCCGGTTGTTAGCCATAGATTACTATGTGATGCGCACAGCTTACAGCATAGACCGGGTCGCCTGAATTGGAACAAAACATTCATATTTGTTTTTGAAAGATGGTTGCTACCCGCAGGTAGGCTTAAAATGCAGATTTTGCCACCCTTGGGTGGGCTTAGAAAACATGGTTTGCCACTATCTAGTGGGCTTAAAACTCACAGTCAATGCATTTGTTCCAATCCAACTAACCAACCTTCACCCACAGCATTCAGGCAGTTATATCACATTAAGTAGTTAGCCTCATGGTAAGCATGCTATTCATGGCAGTCACTCACACGCATGCAAGATGCTAAAGCATAAAAACTTACCGAGTACTCCAAGCCAAACAAAACTACGTTAGAAATCCATGCATGATCCTAACTATACAGAAAATGCCTAATGCAACACATGTAAAAATGCAACTATAGCAGGCTCGGCTATTCTAAACATGGATTGAGATGCAACAGCTATCAAGTATTCAACTCGGAATTGAAATACAAATGCAGTTAGTATGATGCACCGAGCCCGTGTGTATGCAAAACAGATGAATGAATACAAATATGATATCATACTGTATGCTAATTGAAACATGCCCTAATCTAAACCATCATAAGCTGGTAAATAAAAGGGAAAAAGACGTGGGGTTGGAAGACATACATCACACTCACGCCACACTTATTACACACATTGCCCTCGCGGCAGAGGGTCCGAATAATATACAGTCCCAAATGAATAATACAGTCCGAATAAATACGAAATCCTAATTAATTTACAAATTAATCTAGGAAAGCATTAAAACTAGCATGCAAGCTAGGACTGCCTCGACTCCGTTCCGGATGATGAATGATGCATGTTCGGCCGGAAATCCATCGCGATGCCCCAAATTAGCCTCTGTTTTGCAATTGTTCGGAAACGCGCCAAGCTCCGAAAGGCTGCTGATTCTGATTTGCTGCAACAGAGAGCAGGAAAGGGGCATAGCAATGTATTTTCACATATGTATGCATTGTTCGATCCTTGTGCCAAATCACGCATATCGATGCATGATGACAAGGAGTCGAATTGCACGACTCAATTTGAAATGAATGCACATGAAAACACAACAAAACCTAAACTCCATCATGGGTAATCCGGAGTGTCGGTGACTGGAATTGAGACACGTTCCGTCACTCGGAGTACGAAACGTACCTCGTTTCCCGTGCTCGGGCTAACTCCTATCCCAAACACAATGCAATATGCATGACATGCATGAATGCAACTAAGATACAACCTAACATGCGCAATGCTATGAAATTGCATACACGATGCACGAGGTAACATGGCATACACAATGCGCTAACATACAACCTAGCATACACAACGCTATGGAATGAAATGGCATACACAATGCAATATGAACTTACACTAACACAAGTGGACCTCAGCCACACTCACATAAGAGGCCATTAGATGAAAATGAGACACTCAAAATGCGTGCACACGTGCACGCAAACCGAGGACCGACCCTAAGGCACCGAATGCACTCTAACAAGACACATGGCAAGACATGAATATGACATACTAGCATGCAAATTTCAGTAGCAAAAATTGATGCAAAACAGCCCCGAAACATGGCAAAAGTCACCCGATGCATGAAATGAAACCCGAAATCCAAAATTAGGCACATGGAATGACTTATAGCTATACAAAGCATGCATATTTGAACATGAAGCATGAAGACAGAAGCAAGACAGTCCCAAAAAATGCATATTTACAGTTTTAAACAAGGCCAAACAGTGAAACAAATGGGGCTAAGCTAGCATACAAAAATGGCCCTAAAATTGAGATAATGAAGCAAGTAGCATCTTCTGGCCCCAAATGGCTGAGAGCCCTTCAACAAAGTTGAAGAGGGGCTCAAAACATGGAATTTTACAGTTAGTGACCAAACCCAAAACAGTACACAAGCAAGCCTAAAATACTATGCAAGATAAGGCCAAAAAGAGGGCTTCAACCCAAAGTATATAAAGGATGCCTCAAACAGCAAAAGACCCTTAATGAAACATGAAGAGGGAGTCAAAATAAGGCTATTTACAGTTCGGACTAGAGCCCAAAAATAGAAGCACAAGGGGCTAACAAATCATGCAAAAATAAGGCCAAAAGAGGGATACAAAGGCAAGTGGCAAATGAAAGCCTCAAACAATGAGGAGCCCTTCAACAATATTGAAGAATCACTCAAAATAAGCCACTTTACAGTTTACAACATGCCTCAAAACAGTTTATACATAGGCCTAAAATACTATGCAAGGAAATGGCATAAAAGAAAGGTAAAGAAGCAAGTGATCCAAGGAAGCCTCAAACAGTGAGAGGCCCTAAAACAAACATGAAATAGAGCTCAAAAAAATGCTATTTTCAGTTAGGGTCGGAGCTCAAAAAAGTAAGCACAAGGAGCTAGAATATGAACCAAGAAAAGGGTCAAAAAGGGAAGAAGAGGACTTACCCTTGAAGACTAATCTTTGACAGCCTTTTGGACCAAAATGCAGCACTCCTAGGCTCTGAAGAACAACCTCAAGCTGCTGGAATGGAGGATGGAAGGGTGGAGCTATGGGTTGGTGAAGAACCAAGGGGTTTTTAAGCTTAGAGTAGAGAGAGAGAGAGATTTAATGTGAGAGCTCCAAACCAAAATTTTCTAACCCCTAAAACCAGAGCTGGGGGGGTGTTTATATAGGCAAAAGAGTGGGGGAAATTGAAATTCAAATTTCCCCCAAAAAAGGCCAAAAAGTGAGATAAAGAGCAAGTGGTAGCTTCTGGCCTCAAACCGAAGAGAGCCCTTCAACAAAGTTGAAGAGGGGCTCAAAACAAGACATTTTGTAGTTTATGACCAAGTCCAAAACAGCTCACAAGTAAGCCTAAAATACCATGCAAAAAATAGGCCTAAAAGAGAGTTAAAGAGGCAAGTGATAGTAAGAGATCTCAAACAGCAAGGTCCTTAATCAAACATGAAAAGAGTCAAAAATGACTATTTACAGTTTGGGTCGGAGCCCAACAATGCTTGCAAGCAAGGCTCGGGGGCCAAAACGCGCTGCCCGGGCCCGAAACTGACTGTTAGGCACCGGGAGTGGTGTTTGACCACGAAGTCAGTCTCTCGGACCACAGTGTCCCTCAAAAGGGAGGAAATAAGGTATGTGCCAAAAACCGAAGCAACGGAGGTGGTTAAGCGGTCCCGAACCGAGGCACACGGCCGTCGCTCCGAAAAACCAGAAACCGGGCTCCAAACGGGAAAAATGGCCTACGACCACAAAACGTAGCCTACGCCACTGAGAGATGATCTACGAGACCTCTCCTCCCTTCGGAAGAGAAAACAGAGAAAACGGAGCCTGGTTCGCAACCGAGACAAAGCACAAAAGATCCGGAAGTCCGGAGACAAGGCTCGCAGCTAGACTCCGCAACCTCAGAACGACACAACATACAACATCACCAAGCGCTCAATCGTGACGTCTAGTCTTAAGGTCGGTCAAAAATGGGGTGTCTACATACACTTTCAATTTCTCCATGAACATGTCCTCAACAGATCCAACGGGACTACCCTCAAATGGCCTCCCCCTCCACAGAACCCTTCCAACCGGAAAGACCAGTCCAAATATTGCCGTTTCCACCAGGACCATGGCCATAACACTGACGACTGCATCAACTCAAGATCAGGTGGAGACCCTCATTCGCCAGGGGCGTCTAAGCCGGTTCACAGACACCCGCCCTCAGCAAAGGCAAAGAACCGAACCCCACAGAGACAATCGCCGACGCACCCCACCGCGGCAGCCAGCTCAACCAAATCAAGGCCATGATCGACTCCCCAGCAACCTCGGCCACAAGGTAATCCACCTCCACCGTTGGTGAAATTAGAGTTATTTCAGGTGGTCTTGCTTGTGGGGGACCATCTCGCTCAGCTCAGAAGGCAGAACTTAGAAAAATACGGCAGGGCTCAGACAGGGCAGTCACCACGATAGACCGACCCCCAAACAACCCAAGCAGTGGACAGAGCCCATCACCTTCACGGACGCCACTGTACAGGCATCCGTTTATCCTCATGATGATCCTCTTGTCATTTCCGCCATCCTCTCCAATATAAGGTCAGACGAGTTCTCATCGACAATGGCAGCTCTTCAGACATCATATTCCTCAACTGCTTCCGCCAGCTCAAGATCGGAGAGGAAAGTCTGTCTCCCTCCAAACCCCTTTGTTGGTTTCATGGCGACCGGTGACCTCCATCGGTCCATTGACTCCCCATCACCATTGGAATACCCACGGCAGACCACGAAGTTGCTTACCTTTCTTGTTGTCGACTGCCCATCTGCCTACACATTATCCTTGGTCGCACGGCCCTAACGCTTCCAAGCGATTACTCCACCTACCACCTGCCCTCAAGTTTCCTACTGATCTCGGAGTCGGAACAGTGAGGGAGAACAACCGTGGCCAGAGTGCTATGTCGCCTCACTTAAAGGAAATTAAACTGAAGGAGGCCTGATTATTGAAGGACTTGATGTCGCGAGACGAAGATGAGCTGATCAGGGGAGAACCTGTGAGGAGCTCATTGAGGTTCCCATCGACCCCACTAACCCATGAAAACGCCAAGATCGGCAGTCAGCTATCCCCCAAGCCAGGGCCGACCTTACTGCCCTCCTGACGAGCACAATGACGTATTTGCCTGGACCCATTCAGACATGCCAGGCATCGACCCCTCCTTCATAACTCACCGCCTCAGCATCGAACCCTATTTCCGACCTTACGCAGAAGCAGCATCTTCCATCCGGAGCGCAATACTCTTATAGCCGCAGAAGGTTGACAAACTCCTTGAGGCCAATTCATCCAAAATGTAGACTATCCTAAGTGGCTGTCCAATGTGGTTCTAGTCCGTAAGAACAATGGCAAGTGGCGACTGTGCGTTGATTACTCTGACCTGAACCGAGCTTGCCCCAAAGATAGCTATCCGCTCCCCCGCATAGATCTGCTGGTCGACGCCACGGCCGGTCACCAAATGCTTAGCTTCATGGATGCTTTCTCTGGTACAACCAAATCATGATGCACTCATCCGATCGGGAACACACATCCTTCATTACCGACCGAGGTACCTACCACTATGTGTAATGCCGTTCGGACTGAAGAATGCTGGGGCCACCTATCAACGGTTAGTCAATGCTGTTTTCCAAATCAGATCGGTCGGAACATGGAAGTGTATGTGGACGACATGCTAGTCAAGAGCAAACTCTCCACTGACCATCTGACCGACCTACGAGAGACCTTTGCCACCTTCGCAAGTATCAGATGAAGCTCAACCCCGAGAAGTGCGCCTTCGGCGTAGGATCTGGAAAGTTCTTGGGTTTTATGGTCAGTCAGCGCGGCATCGAAGCCAACCCTGAGAAGATCAAGGCCTTGATTGAGATGCAGTCACCCAAAACTGTCAAAGAAGTTCAAAGACTCACTGGCAGAGTGGGCCCTCAATCGCTTATTTCCCGCGCAACAGACAGGTGTCCTACCATTCTTCAAAGTCCTTCAGCAGACTTTTGAATGACAACTGAATCCGAAGAGGCTTTCAGCAGTTAAAGCAATGCATGGCCAATCCCCCTTCTTTCACAGGCAATCACGGCGAGCCCCTCTTCATCTATTTAGCAGTATCGAACACCGCCGTCAGTGCAGCTCTTATCAGGGAAGACGGCTCAGTGCAACGGCCGGTCTACTACATCAGTCGAGCTCTCAGGGGAGCGGAGCAGAATACCCATTGCTAGAAAAGTTGTCCCTGGCCTTGGTCATCGCCTCCAGACGACTTCGTCCTTACTTCCAGGCCCATTCCATAGTGGTCCTCACCGACCAACCCCTGAAGAAGGTCATGCAGCAACCAGAGCTTTCTGGCGACTTATGCAGTGGTCAGTGGAACTCAGCCAGTTTGACATCTCCTACCGTCCTCGCACAGCAATCAAGGGACAGGCCATAGCCGACTTCATCCTGAATTCACCAACCCTACCCCAACCACTACCTCTCCAACCCCACCGACCCCTGCGACCCAGAAGACCCCTATTCTTGGACTCTCAACGTCGACGGTCATCCCGGAGGGAAGGTAGTGGGGCTGGCCTCATCCTCACCTCCCCGGAGGGTGGTTATTTCAAATGTGCTCTCCGTCTCTTGTTTGAGGCCAGCAACAATGAGGCCGAATATGAAGCATTGATAGCAGGACTCCGCTGGCCAAGGATATTGGTGTCAGCCACATCCGAGTGTTCAGTGACTCACAGCTCGTCGTCGGTCAGATTACGGGGGAATTCGATGCCAAGGATGACACAATGCGGGCCTACAGGGACATGGCACTCCCTCTTGTTCGCCTCTTCAATACTTTCCAGATCAAGCACATACCTCGGGCGGAAAACTCCAAAGTTGATGAGATGGCTCAGTTGGCCTCTGAAGATTAGTCCGACCTCAGCCACGGAGTCCGCCTCGAATACCTAACTCATCCGGCCATCTCACCCGACCCGCACGAGGTGCAGTTCCTCCAAAATGAACCCATCCCCTGGGCATCCGACATCACCCTATTTTTGACAACAGGAGAACTCCCAAATGACCAACAGCAGGCTGCCAAGGTCAGGGCTCGGTCGTCTAACTACGTCCTAGTCAATGGCGTCTTGTACAAACGTGGTTTTTCACGACCATATCTGCGATGCCTCAACTCAACCCAAGCAACCTATGTAATGCAAGAAATCCATGAGGGAATTTGTGGCAATCATTCGGGCGGCATGTCTTTGGCCCACAAAATACTCTGTACTGGTTATTTCTGGCCGACTCTCAATCAAGATGCCACTGATTTTGTCCTCAAATGCGATAAGTGTCAGCGCTTTGCCAACATCCCCCATGCGCCTCCCACTGAACTGATTACGCTCTGCAGCCCGTACCCGTTCGCCAAATGGGGGATCGACCTAATTGGTCCACTTCCCACTGGCCGAGGCCAGACCAAGTTCGCTGTTGTTGCCATTGATTACTTCACCAAGTGGGTTGAGGCAGAACCCCTTGCCACCATCACCGAACGGAACACAACCAAGTTCATCTGGCAGTCAATCGTTTGCAGGTTTGGCATCCCTCAGGCCATCGTGTCAGACAACGGAAACAATTCGACAACGCCAGATACAGAAAGTTCTGTGTAGACCTCCAGATCCAACCATGTTTCTCCTCCCCCGGTCATCCCCCAGCCAATGGCCAAGTTGAGGTCACCAATCGTTCTTTTCTGAAGATCATCAAGGCTAAGCTGGAAGCTGCTAAGGGACTCTGGGCCGAGGAACTACTGAATGTACTCTGGGCCTACCGAACTACAGCTCGGACTCCCACCGAGGAAACCCCTTTCCGCCTAACATACGGCGCTGAGGCGGTTATTCCAGTAGAAGTCGGTCTGCCAACCCCCAGGGTTTTACTTCCGGATCCAGCGCTCACTGAAGAGCTCCGTCGAACGGACCTAGACCTAATTGAAGAACTTAGGGAGACCACTGCTGTCAGACTGGCCTCATACCAGCAAAAAATGAGAACACATTACAACCGCAAGGTCCGACCAAGGGAATTTGCTGTTGGGGACCTAGTGTTGAGAGAAGCAACCCTTGCCACCAAGAATCCGACTGAGGGTAAATTGGCAGCCAAATGGGAGGGACCTTATATTGTGAAAGCCAGACCACGTCCAGGCACTTACCGGCTTCAGGATCAGGAAGGTCGAGACCTCCCGCACCCCTGGAACGCCGAACACTTGAAACGTTATTTTCAATAAACTACTACTTTTGAGTTGCTCAGTTATTGTATTTTCTTTTCGAAAAGTTACACGCTTGAACATTCCTGTCATCCTTTTTGTGCAATGTAATTTATTAACATTTATATATCTCAGTCATCTATATGGTGTCTCAATGACGTTTTAGTCCCAATAAGCCTCAGCCAGACTGAGCACTTCAAAAGCCTCAGCCAGACTGAGCACCTCAAAAGCCTCGGCCAGACCGAGCACTTCCAAAGTCTCAGTCAGACTGAGCACCATGATCACCTCAGCTCAGACTGAGCACTCCAAAGCCTCAGCCAGACTGAGCACTGCAAAAGCCTCGGCCAGACCGAACACTTCCAAAGCCTCAGCCAGACTGAGCACTTCAAAAGCCTCAGCCAGACTGAGCACCTCAAAAGCCTCGGCCAGACCGAGCACTTCCAAGGACTCAACCAGATCGAACACCAAAAGTCTCGACCAGATCGAGCACTTCAAAAGCCTCGGCCAGACCAAGCACTTCCAAAGCCTCAGCCAGACTGAGCACTTCAAAAGCCTCAGCCAGACTGAGCACCTCAAAAGCCTCGGCCAGACCGAGCATTTCCAAGGACTCAACCAGATCGAACACCAAAAGTCTCGACCAGACCGAGCACTTCCAAAGCCTCAGCCAGACCGAGCACTTCAAAAGCCTCAGCCAGACTGAGCACTTCAAAAGCCTCAGCCAGACTGAGCACCTCAAAAGCCTCGGCCAGACCGAGCACTTCCAAGGACTCAACCAGACCGAGCACTTCAAAAGCCTCGGCCAGACGAGCATTTCCAAAGCTCAGCCAGACGAGCCCTTCCAAAGCCTCAACCAGACTGAGCACTTCAAAAGCCTCAGCCAGACTGAGCACCTCAAAAGCCTCGGCCAGACCGAGTACTTCCAAGGACTCAACCAGACCGAGCATTTCAAAAGCCTCGGCCAGACCGAGCATTTCCAAAGACTCAGCCAGACCGAGCCCTTCCAAAGCCTCAACCAGACTGAGCACTTCAAAAGCCTCAGCCAGACTGAGCACCTCAAAAGCCTCGGCCAGACCGAGCACTTCCAAGGACTCAACCAAATCGAACACCAAAAGTCTCGACCAGACCGAGCACTTCAAAAGCCTCGGCCAGACCGAGCACTTCCAAAGACTCAGCCAGACTGAGCCCTTCCAAAGCCTCAGCCAGACTGAGCATTTCCAAAGTCTCAGCCAGACCGAGCACTCCAAAAGCCTCAGCCAGACTGAGCACTTCCAAAGTCTCAGTCAGACTGACACCATGATCACCTCAGCTCAGACTGAGCACTTGAGCACTGCCAAAAGCCTCAGCCAGACCGAGCACTTCAAAAAGCCTCAACCAGACTGAGCATTTCCAAAGTCTCAGTCAGACTGAGACCATGATCACCTCAGCCAAACGGAGTGCCATCACCTCAGGTCCAGAAAATTGCTTAAATTTACCCTTAGTAGCACACTTAGTCACAATTTGAGGTCAACATTTTTATATCACCCTTTACTTAGTTAAACTCCCAGAGACTTTCTTTCACTTTTTCTTCACCAATCAGATTACTTCCTCAGCAGCACGGTGAACACCAACACACAACTCCATCACAAGTTCAATACTCCAAACTTGATCTACATTGAATCATTATTACAAGTTCAATTTCCCTCTACATTGAGGAATTCCTAACTTCACTACATTATTACAAATTCAGTTTCACTATACAAAGCGGAATTTCTAACTTAACTCTGTATTATTGCGAATTCAATTTCATTCTGCATTTAGCGTCCTAGCCTTACTCAACTATTATCACTGTTTCTATCACAAGTCTTCATCTATTTCAGACGCATGGGTAAACATACTCAATTGCAAAACAAAATTGAAATTTCATTTATTCAGAAATGTGTACATCAGTCCACTACAGTACTTCAAAAAAAAAAAAAAAAAAAAACAGATACAATGTGTATACAAAAACAAAACAATAACTCTTAAATACACACATCTTCAATTCACTCATCTTCCTCACTGGAGACGAGATCTGCTTCTTCAATTCCTTCATCCAGGGGGGTCTGGGCCACGTCATCCTCCCCAATCGTAACACTACTCAGGTCAAGCTCTGGGAACAGCTCCTCAGCCCTACGTTTGAACATCTCTCCACCGCTGTCCCAGTACTCAGCCATTTCGTGCTTGTAAAAGTCTGACTGCTGGAAACTCTCAATGACTTCAGACTCAGATCTCCCCCCAGCAGTCGTCCTTGATGGGCCAGCCCCACCAGATTCCTCTAGCCAAGCTGATGGCGACTGCGGCATCAACCACCATCTGAAATTCAGGCGATCCTTTGAAGTGATCAACTACTGCAATGCACAGATCGGGGTAGGCCGCCCTTTCAGAGGCTGCCTTCACCCTTTCTTTATCCAGCTCTTTCTGAAGGATCGCCTTCTCAGAGGAGGCCTTGGCCCTCTCAGCCTCCAACTCCTTCTGCAGAGTCTCCCTTTCAACAGTCGCTCTTCCTCTCTCTGCCTCCAACTCCTACGCAGGCTCTCCCTTTGCTCCATTGCTTTGGCCACGCTCGCCCTCCAGCTCCTTTTGCAGAGCGTCAACTTTCACATCCGCCTCATCTTTTTGCCTGACTAGCTCTTCATTGTTGTTTCATCGCCTCTTCATGGCGTTCGACTGCGACTGCGCAAGCTTTCTGGGCCCTTCCACCTTCTTCTGCTCGCCAGCCAGTTGGAACTCGACGCGACACACCTAACTCTGCGGCGTGCGTTCTCCAGCTCCGTCTTGGCCACTTGCAGATCGGCATGAGCACTCTTCCCAGCTTGCACTCTCCTCCTTCAATTTTGCGAGTTGAGCCTTGGCCTCCTCTGCCTTTAGTTTGGCAGCCCCCGCCTTCCTCAGAAGGGCCCCTGCCAAGGTGGTTACCTCCATTTGAGCAGAGCATAACCCCCTCAGCAGGTTAGCCTCACTGAATTTAGACGCCGAGCGCAGAGCTGCCTCCTTCACAATCTTCACCAGGCGGTCTGCCCCCGCCCTGGCTGGGCCTTCCTCTCCCTCCAACCGTCCGGCCACCGCATGGGCATGATAGATTGCTGTGGCCAGACCGACTCCTCCTTCTTGGGGTGCAGGGCCCCTTGGGTCTGTTCCCTCCCACTCGGTTTCAGCACCAGCTACCCCAACTCCTCCTTGTACTGCTGGGGACATCTCCACAACCTCCAGCGCTGGATGACCTCCACCACTTCTGGGGTATCTTGGCCACAGGGGTCTCCACCCCAACTGGAACAACCTTAGCCTTCTTGGACCCAGGCTCATCTGAGCCTCCTCTGGGCACTTCTTTTCTTCTTCTTCTTCTTCTTCTTCAGAGCCTCCCCTCCCTTCTCGCCTGTTCTTTCACAGGATCAACTGGGGGCGGTCGGGCTCGAAACTGCTTAAGTCCTTACCCCCCAGTGGCCTTGGGCGCAGTCGGATCCTCTCCCGCGCGATCGGTTGACGTGTCGGTCTCCTTGCGCTTCTTTAAACTCTGTGGCCCTGGCCAGTATGGCCCTATCCTCAGCCTCCTGTGTTTTTCTCCTCGCCTCCAACTCCGCTCGGGTCGAGGTCCCACTACTTGGCCTTGACCCAACCCTGCCTCAAACAATGCTGATGGCTGCACGAGTTCGTCCCACCTGGCCCCTGCTTCTCCCTCCAGGCCTTCACTTTCTTATCATTTCCTCTGCTTCTGCCCCTAACTTTAGCTCCATAGAGCGGGTGGGCACCTTCCACATCGTACGCACCCCAGCCCCTCTAGAGGTGGACACATAGAACCACCTGGGTCTCCAGTCCTTGATCGACGTTGGCAACCCCGCCACCAAACCCTTCCCTGCCGCCGCCTGTAGGGTGACCCAGGTCTCCTGCTGCCCTGCGGCCTTGTAGCAGCCAAAGAACTCATCCACTGTCATAGCTTGCCCCCCATTCGCCTTCAGCCATGCACTTGTGCAAGCTAGCAAGATCTTCCAGGCATTGGGCATTAGTTGCCCTGGTGCTACCTCTAAACGATTAAGTACGTCCACCACTATTTGCGGTAGTGGCAACCTCAGTCCACCTTTTAGCGCTTCCTCATAGAGGGAAAACTCTCCTGCCCTGGCGTCAGACGGCCTTTCCGTCGATGTCAGCAACAATAACTCCACTTCCGCGGGGATCTGGTACTTTTCACAGATCGCCTCCAACTCTGCCACCGTAATCGTGGATTTGTCAGCCTTCGTGTGCCAGTGGTCTGGTTCCACCTGGCTGATTGGCTTTGGCGCTGCTATCATGGTGGAACCATGGGATCGCACCACCGGCTCCCCCACCCTCTCTGACCTATACTGTGCCGCTAGCTCCTCTGCATCGTCGTTCCCAAGGGGGTCTACCCTCACATTCACAGCTCCTTCTTGTGCCATTTCTAGGGTATGTTTACGAATCGCTTCTGATGCAGGAGCAAGAAAATTGAAGAAGTGTTGCAAAGGTGTATCGTGAGCAACAAATGAAGTAAGACTTGGAACGTTTTGGTTTTTTGTAAACAAGTAAGTGAATCGCACAACGCCAAAGCCCACGGTTTGCCCTTATTTCAAGGATCCCAATTAATTTTCGCCAGTTTGAAAACTTTTCAAATCATTGCGCCAAAACTGTCTTTTCAACCCCATAATGACCTAACGTTTCATTTTTGCTCCAACGCCTAACTCACCCCTCACGATATCGCCACGTGTATGGCGCGATGCACTGCCCTCCCAACTTCCCCTGTCTTTTCCACTTCAAATCCTCATTTCACACGCCGCTCTTGAGCCCGCGCCCCTCCGCTCGGCCTTCAACGGTCAGCCCCCTCACGGTCGGCCTCCCACTCGGCACTTATCACGGTCGGCCTCCCACTCGGCTCCCTTCGCGATCGGCACTCCTCGCTGTCAGCCCCTCCCACTCGGCTCCACTCGCGGTCGGCACTCCTCACGGTCAGCCCTCCCACTCGGCACTCCTCGCGGTCGGCCCCTCCCACTCGGCTCCACTCGTGGTCGGCACTCCTACTCGGCTCCACTCGCGGTCGGCACTCCTCGCGGTCGGCCCTCCCACTCAGCCCTGCTCGCGGTCGGCACTCCTCGCGGTCGGCCCTCCCACTCAGCCCTGCTCGGTGTCGGCACTCCTCGCGGTCGGCCCTCCCACTCAACTCCACTCGCGGTCGGCACTCCTCACGGTCGGCCCTCCCACTTGGCTCCTCCTGCGGTCGGCCCACCTCACAGTCGGCCTTCCCACTCGGCTCCCCTCGCGGTCGGCCCACCTCACGGTTGGTCTTGCCGCTCGGTCCCCCTCCACGGTCGGACCCTTTCCCGCTCGGTCCGCTAACTCGACCCCCCCCGGATGGCCTGGCACATCTTCCTCATTACTATTCCCTTCGTTGGACTGAAGCTGCACTTGGGAATGGGGGACTACTGACATGGATAGGCCCATAAAGGCCACAACCCACAGTGAATAGACCCAAGCCCACCATTTGGACCCCATTGCATAACCCGGTTGGTAAAGTCCATGACAGCTGAAGGCCAATTGGACATGAAGGACCAATGGCATTCGGACATATGGCAGGTGCAGGACAGGCCACGTCAGCAGACAAAGATCTGCAAAGTTATTGCCACAACACATCACCATTAATGCAGCCCATCACAGCATTTATTACGACAACACCTCCCTGTCGGAACGGCGCCCCCTTACCCTGTACAAGGCAAGCTACAGCACAGGTTTTGGGGAGGGGGGCATGTCGGAAGGGACAGTGAAATGATTACCAAAGGATATAAGCAAGCATCGAAGACAAGAAGAAGGTTAAGCTTTTCTATCTCCAATCTCTCTACATACTCCATCTCTTTTCTATTTGTTAACTTGCCCGTCGGAGGGTTCACTGGGGGACTACCCCGTTCCCCATTGAACTTACTTGCAGGTCACCTGGTGGGCTTCGCCACTCGGACGTGGGCTCGAGGAGCTTGGATTGGTCCAGTCCATCATCAGGGAACGAACTGTATCATCAATCTTAACTAAAATACTCTAGTATAATTTTTCTTTTATTTTTTTATCGCTAATAGATAATTTACTTAGATAATGTATTTATTGTTCATTTTCTATATATATATATATATATTTAAAAAAAAAAAAAGGCTCACCTAGGCCCTATTTTGAGTGGCCCCGGGCTTGAGCCCGGGCTCCACTTTTTGGCCCATGGGCACCGAACCCGGCCCCCTAAAAAAGCGGGAGCCTATGAGGCCTGCTTGGGCAGGCCCGAGCTTGGGCCTGGATGGACCGGGTCGGGCCATTATGACATCCCTAGTATTTTGCTCAGGGGTTATGTAACATCCTTTGTGGTGTGAAATCTTGGATTCAATAAACCATTTATGGTAGTTTGGATGTAAAGATTGAGTGGATCTAAAAATTTAAATTTTTTTGTATGTATATATATATTTTTGTATATTTATTAGTATTTAATAATTTATTTAAAAAAATCATAATTTTTATACATTGTAAGTGTATTTAGATTGAGTAAATATAAAAACTAAAAATATTGATTAAAATATTTAAAAAGTTATTATAAACAATAAAATACGAATTGAAACCAAAAAAATATTTTTGAAGACTCTAAAACTAAAAAGGGAAATTCTAATATATACATTCTTCAATGGGTGCATCATAATTATGTCATTTTCCTTTTTAATTACGATATTATTTTAGTTATGCCTTATATTGTGTTTAGTTATGATATTTTTCTTTGTTTTTTAGTTATGACTCAAAAAATATGAAATTATGTCATTTTCTTATTTAGTTATAAGGTGCATATGATAGACAATTTTTAAGGGATGTGTACCATAGTATTTTCCAACTAAAAAAATTGACTAAAATATAAAGAGAAATCCTATGGTACATATCCTTCCAAAAATATGTACCATATGCACTCTATCACAAAATGACGTAACTTTATTACAAAATTTTGTAATATCAAATACAAAATGCGCAACATCGCCACAAAACAAATTGGGATAACAAAAAATATCATAACTAAGCCACAAACTTTTGTTACATGAATCACAAAATTTTAGGCATTTTATTACGCTAATTTGTGGTGAGATTACACATTTTATAATTGATATTACGAAATGTTGCGGTAAAATTATGCTAATTTTGGTAGGATGCATATGGTATGGGGCTTGTACCATAAGGTTTTCCAAATATAAAAAGTACATTTATATAGAGAATGGCTTCCCTCTAGTCCGTGATCGGACTGGAGGGCATTATTGGGCCCATGAGTGTTCACTACGGATTTCGTTTTGATAATCCGAACCGTTTAATGTGTAGAATTTGTCAAATATTATATGCTTGCAAGATATCATGTTGATCGGATATCAATAGCTATGTGATCAAATCAGATTTTTGTAAGTCGTTTATGTTTCACCGTCCATTTTTTTTTCATACAAAACTGATTTGATTACATAACTATCGATATCCGATCAACGTGATTTTTTATAGGCATATAGTACTCGACGAGTTCTACACAATAACGGTTCGGATTATCGAAAAGGGACCCGTGGTAGGCCCCCACGAGCCCAACGGTACCTTCCAATCTATGATTGGACTGGAGAGAAGCTATTCCGTTTATATATTATATAAGTAAAAGCAGGTTTCTAACCCTAATAAGAGCTCTATGTTCTCAATTTAAATTTCATAATTTTTTGATATTTAAAAATTTTAAAAAAAATCTTCTATTGGCAAGCTCTTATTCAAGCAAAAAACAAAAATAAAAATAAAAATTAATATCCCTTGATTTATGATTTAGAAATGGAAATTATATCAAATCTAAAAAAATAAAAATAAAAAGTATACTAATCCATTTCAAAATTCAAATTTGAAGGTCACTAAAAATGAAAATCAATCTATTAATTTAAATTTAAAATTGACATAATATAAATTTCAAATTATAATAATCTATCCCATGATTTATAAGTTTTAAATACAAATTTAAAATTATTAGAATTATCTCATAATTTTGGTATAAAGGAGCAATAAGAGTGACGTTGAAATTATTTATATATTTATATATTTTACAAAAGAATACTTTAAGAAGAGATATTCTGAGAGTTTTAAAATCTCATATAAAATCTATACACTATTATAATTGTAAAATGGTGTCATCTTATTAAAACTGAAAGTTGAAATTTTTTTATTTTTTTATTTTTGATTTTGTTTAATTTTTTTTAATATGTGTCTCAATATGATTGGCCTATAAATGGGTAATTATAGAGACCACTAAAAGTGGTGCTCTAAAACAACTACTAATGATGTGACATTCACTCTTTAAAAAAAAAAAAAAGACACAACAACACTGTGGCAGTGGGTGGGACCCACTGCTACATCCTTAGTGGTGGCACTAATTAGTGCTCTCACTCATTTTCGTATTCACATGTGTTATAATGACGTGTCATAATATTATTAGTCTAAACATAATATTTATTAAATACACGTATTTAAATTATTAATCGCTATTAAAAGTTTATATTTTTATTTTTTTTTGTCATTTTTGGTTTTAAATTTTATAATTTTTTTTTATATCTTTCTAAACTACGAAGACTTAAATAATAAATTTTTTTAATACAAATATTTTTTTTAACAAAAGACAAAAACATTAAAAAAATGAATGATTTTTTTAACAATTGCCAAACATAATAGATTCTATTAATTTTTTTGTTTTTAAAAATCTCAATTGCCAATTAAACAAATTAAAATAAAAAAATAAATTTTGTGGCCTTAAATAGTTAAGAAGTAACTTTTACTAAAATCAAATAGAAATAAATTATTATTTTTTTTGTTAAAAGTGATAGCTGGTGAAACTTATTTTTTTATATAATAAAAAAAGAAAATGGGAGTTGTGCATAATAATTTATTATTCCAATAATGCTGCACACCCACACTTTTACCCACAATGATGTGGCAAGAGAGTTGGGTCACATGTCATTGAGTGCATAGCAAAATTAAGAGTTGACATATATGATACCACATTATTGTGAGTACAACCGTGAGAGTTTTGTTTGTAGGGCTCAAACATTTTTTTTATTTTATTGTCATCTAGACTTTCTTTTAGCAATTGTGAAATATAATGGATCTTGTTAATTTTTTTTTAATCTCAATTGTTAATTAAACAAACTAAAGTAAAAAAAAAAAAAAAAAATTGACTCAAATTGCTAAAAAGTGACTTTTACTAAATAAATAGAAATAAATGTTATTTTTCTATTAAAAGTGACGGTTCATGAAGTATATTTTTTATTTAAAAAATGAGGATTATATGTGATAATTTATTGATCATTTAGAATTATTTTCAGATCAAATGAGAGTACCATTTTAAATTTTCTTCTTATCTTTTTTTTATTTATATTTTTTATCCAGATACTTTTATTTTATAAGAAATTTAATTTTATTGTATTTAAATATTTTATATAATTTTAAAATTAAAAACAAATTTTGGAAAATCATATTTAAATTATTTTATGCAATTATAAAATGTAGATTTTTTTAATATCAATTTATTGGATGATCCCTTTTTAAAAGGTGCATTTGTTTTTGTTCATTAATATTAAATTTTTAATTATTCTTATTTATTGTTAAAACAATAAATTAGCAAATAATTTTATATATTTATATATACAATTTTGTTTTTCCTAGTAGCACCAATATATATATATATATATACAATTTTGTCCCACGTGAGACATTTGGTCATTCGTTTGGTAGAAAATTTGGGTCATTTAGGTTATTTGGTGTAGGAAAGTGTGGACCCCACACCTACGTGTGACATTTGGTCATTCATTTGATGGAAATTTTGGTACTCCTGACATTACCCTTTGGTGTCTCTACCAAGTCCATCCAATTTTTTTTTGAATTATGAATTTTACATAAGTTCTTACCGAATTAAAAATAATATTGCCAAATCTTTAAAAATTTACAGACTTGACTCACGTTGCTTGGATTGAACTCACCCAAATTTATAGCTTTAGCAAAGAAGTTGAAATTTACATGATTGAAATTGTGATAAATTAAAAATTAATACATAAATTGTGAAAAAATTCTGAAACTTAAATTACAAAAATGCTGAAGACCCCCACTGGGGGTCGACCCCCAGTGAGGTGGAGGGCTAGGATTGGAGGAAAAAAAACAGTTTTCTTTTTTTTTTTTTTTTTTTTTGGTTGACAGCCAGTGGGGGCGCGCCACGTCACTGGGGGCGCGACCCCCACTGGGGGTATATAGCAATGCTCCTTAAATTATAGGTTTCAATACTTTTCTGTTTTCGTAATTTACATGCAAAAATCTTATTATTTATATTATTTTATATAAACATATTTTATTAATTTTTCACATCATGTGCATAGTATGGGTTTTCGCTAGCTTAGGTTTACTTAAATTTTTTTTGACTAAAATATAAATAAAAAATTCAATAAAAACAACAAAATACGAAAAATAAAAAATACTCAAAACTAGTTTTGAAAATTCAAAATCAAACAAGTTTTAAAATTTAAAACTTCTAAAAACTATTTTCAAAATATAAAACTAAATAAAATTTTAAATTTTGTCAACTCTTTTAAAAAATTTATCTTTCAAAATTGATTTTTAAAACAAGACCAAACGGACCCTAAGAATCCATTATTTTTTAACAAGTTTTTATTTTTTATTATTTTTAAACTTTTCATGTCTAGCCTAAAAAAAAAAAAAAAATCCTTTATTGTTTTGTCCCAACTGCCATTTATTAGTAATTTTCTCAAAAAAAAAAATAAAAATGAACAATTTGAAGAGTGTAATTAGAAAGCCGGTTCAAAAAAAAAAATAAAAATAAAAAAGAAAAAGAAAAAGAAAATGAAAAAATAAGTGCAACTTTTTTCATAAATTCCTTTTCACCTACTTATATTCCATTTAGTTCACATTATTTTCTTAGGTTTCAATAAGTCCTATGAGTGACATAGTTACCAAAATACCCCTAATAATATTTACATTTACATTGTGAATATTTTATGATGTGAATGTTCACACCATCAATCTGAACATTCACACGTCAATGTAAATATTCATACTGTCACATCACCAAATTACTAACCGTTTAAAAAATATTTGTAAGGGTAGCAGTGTCCATAAAATACCTTAAATATGAAAATTAAAATTTGGTAGATTAAATGTCTAAATAATAGGACTTATTAGAATATAAAAATATCTTATGGACTAAATGTAATACAACCACTTAAAAAAAAAATTTTCTAATAAATTTCTCAAAAATAATGTTATATGTACCAATTAACATTCTAATTTGTATACTAATTGATAATATAAAAAAATTTAATTTTTTTTTAATATTTATAATTTATATAATAAATAAGACTAATAATAATATTACAACTAATATTAATACATTAATTAATACAGGTAACACAACCTGATTAGAAACTCCCCTGACCTAGCTAGGCTTATCCTGAAAAAAATGAGGGCCCAACTAATTTCCAAAACCCTCATCAGTGTTGTTTGTTGGTGCTTCACAGTACTCCAAAAACCCTAGAGAAACAACCATGCTACTCCAATCCACCATTTCACAGTCTCCTCTGCAACACCACCACCACCCACCACCACCATGTTTCTCTCTCCTCAACTCTCTCTTACTCTGTCTCCCTTCCATCTGGGTTTCCCACTTCGACCTTTCTTCGAACAGTTAAAACCCATAAGAACCCAATTGCTATTAGGTGTTCAATATCACAGGTCTATAGCTATGGAACTATGGACTATGAGAAGAGGCCGATGGTTAAGTGGAGTGGTGTATACAAGAGGATATCGATGATGGAGGACCCGGAAATGGGTGCTGCGACTGTGTTGAACCAGTGTGAGAAAGAAGGGAAGAGGCTCATCAAGTGGGATCTTTGTAGGATTGTTAAGGAGTTGAGGAAATTCAAGCGTTACAAGCTTGCTCTTGAGGTATTATTACTCATGAATCTTGTGGTTTTTGATGTTTTGGTTATGTCCTGTTGCATGGGTATTTGTTACTTTTTGTGGGTTTTGTTTGAATCGATTGGTTGGTTGGTTGGTTTTGATAGAGTTGCTACATTTAAATTGTGTTTTATTCAATCTTGGGGTTGGATTAAAATCCAATTGCAATGTTTCCTGTTTCGTGGGTATGTTGCTTTTTTTTTCTTTTTGGGTGTGGATTTGTTTGAATTGATTGGTTGGCTTGATAGAGTTGCTACATTTAAATTGTTTTTTCATTCAATCTTGGGGTTGGATTTGGGAAGTGCAAAACAAAGCTAGCTTATTAGCTTTTTGGCTACCTCTCTTTTTTTTTTCCCCCGTAATAAGCCAAAAAAAAAAAAAAAGAAGCTTTTTTAGTGGTTCCCAAAAATCCAATTGCAGTGCTTCCTGTTTCATGGGTATTTGTTGCTTTGTGTGTGTGTATTTGTTTGAATTGATTGGTTGGTTTGATAGAGTTGCTACATTTTAATTGTTTTTTCTTCAATCTTGGGGTTGGATTAAAATCCAATTGCAGCGTTTCCTGTATCATGGGTATTTGTTACTTTGTGTATGCGTATCTGTTTGAATTGATTGGTTGGTTTGATAGAGTTGCTACATTTAAATTGTATTTCATTCAATCTTAGTGTTGGATTAAAATCCAATTGCAGTGCTAGTGATGATTTGGATTCATGGTAATATGTTGAGCGCTTTTTTCTTTTTTGGGCTTTTCGAGTTGATAATTGCATGTTCATGTTGAGGCCAAACCTGACTTGGGGTTTATTCTAGCTTTTGGTTGTTTTTTGATTCATCATTTTTTTGGTGTTATTTTATGAATTTTGTTAGTTTGATTGTTTTCTTTCATAATTTATACTGTATATGAATTTAATGGAGGCTTATTTATGTTTCGTACAGTTTTATACATAAGTGCAACACATGGTTTAAAAAACTAGTTACTAGTTGCAACTAGGTGGCTGGCTATGCATTGGGACATGTGACCATAATGAAATTTGAATGAAATTCGGGTGTAAAGAAATTTGGTTAGAGATAGAGTAAAGTTGGCAATTGATTTATTTTTTATATATATTCTTAATCATAATTATACAAAATTTGGTTGGGAATGCAGAAATTGTAGTGACTTGGCTATATAATGAAAAAATTGAAAAACCTGGGATGATCGGAGTTGGGCCTTAAATTTGGCGATTTTGAAAATGTTTGAATTCAGTCATGCAGAAGTTTGCTCATTATTCATGATTTTGAATTTTTGAAACCTAAGTTTAACCTCTTTTTAAATGTTCTTTCTTAATTTCTTGTATGCGTTCATGGTCTTTCAATACCATAAAAAAAATTGCTTGATTTGATTGACAAATGACTGCCCTATGATTATTTATTTATTTTATTATTATTATTATTTTGTATTTTCGATTTAATATATGCATGTTTATAGACATTCATGTACCTAGTTTGTCACTTTGTCCAGTTTGTAGTAGGAGTTAAAATTAAGAGATAATTTGCCTTGCAGCTATAACTTTTTAAACATTCTTCAGGTTTATGACTGGATGAACAACAGAGCAGAGAGATTTAGACTATCTACCAGTGACACAGCGATTCAATTAGATCTAATTGCCAAAGTTCATGGAATTTTAAATGCTGAAGATTACTTCCTGAAGCTTCCAGATACATTAAAAGACAAGCGAACATATGGGGCTCTTCTAAATGCCTATGTCCAGGCTAAAATGAGAGAGAAGGCTGAACCTTTGCTTAAGAAAATGAGAGATAGAGGCTACGCCATGCACACACTTCCATTCAATGTCATGATGACTCTTTACATGAATCTTAAGGAGTACGACAAAGTTGACTCAGTGGTTTCTGAGATGAGGGAGAAAAATATACCTTTAGATATATACTCTTTTAACATCTGGTTATCATCTTGTGGGGCTCAAGGATCTGTGGAAAAGATGGAACAGGTGTTTGAACAGATGAAGCTGGAGAGAACCATAAATGCTAACTGGACTACATTCAGCACAATGGCTACAATGTATATTAAACTGGGGCAATTGGAAAAAGCTGAAGACTGTCTAAAGAAGGTTGAATACAGAATCACAGGTCGGGATAGAATTCCGTATCATTATCTTGTTAGTCTATATAGTAGTGTTGGTAACAAGGAGGAGGTTTATCGCGTGTGGAACACTTACAAATCAGTTTTTCCAAGTATTCCAAATTTGGGTTACCATACTATGATCTCTTCTTTGGTTCGGCTGGGTGATATTGATGGTGCAGAACAACTTTACGAGGAATGGCTGTCAGTTAAGTCAACTTATGATCCTAGAATAGTAAATATTCTCATGGGTTGGTATGTTAGACAAGGGATTTTGGAGAAAGCTAAGGTTTTGTTTGATCAAATGGTTGAAGCAGGAGGAAAGGCAAATTCGAGAACGTGGGAGATACTTGCAGAAGGGCACATCAGTGAGAAGAGGATTTCTGAGGTGTTGTCTTGCCTGAAGGAGGCTGTTTTCGCTGATGGAACAAAGAGCTGGAAACCAAAGCCGGTTAATGTGTCTTCCATTCTCAAGCTTTGTGAACAGGAAGATGATATGACAAGCAAGGATGTTTTGGTGGGGGTTTTGAGGGAAGCCGGGTGTTTTGAAGATGAAGTTTATATGTCATATATCCCTTTAACCGATGGGGTGGCTACTACTGCTGAGGAATTGCCAATGGAGAAAGGTAGAACTGATAATGAGGATAGTGATGGTGATGGAGCTGAAATGGTTCTCAATCAACTACAAGGAAGCTTGTAATGATTTATTTACTTCTTTCTACATGTCAAGGATCTTATCTATCGAGTGAGAGGTGAAGGGGATTTCTCATTTTATTTTGGTCCCTCTGTTCCCAAAAGAGAGTTTATTACCTTTTCATGGCATTCATCAAGTGCTGCTAAAGGTAGACTATTCAGAATTTGTTTCAGGGTCTTACCTTTCAATTCATGTGCCTATTGCTAAGCGAGCCTCCAGAGAGGACTATTGCATTTGGACATGTGAGTGACCCCTTTCTACTTTGCTTCTGTTGTAGGTTTTTTTTGTAAATCTGTTATGTCATCTTTTGTGGCTTATGGACCAATACATAGAAGCTTCTCTTGTTTAGCTTCACAGATAGAAATGATAAATTTCGTTTCAGGTTGGGGGCTTCAACCCATACAGAGCGTCACTATAATATTTATGGGATTTATTAGTGAGATTTGTCTGAGATTCAATCATGAAGCATTGCCCTTGTTTGTATGTAAATCTCCAGCTTACTAATCATTTTTAATTGAAACGTTCTCTCCTTTATCCTTAGCCAAACAGCTTTTGACTTGTGCTGAAGGTCAATGGGTTTGATCCCTGTCTAGTCCTCATATTTCAAACGTGTTTTATTTGTTCGTTTGGTGCGTTGCATTCTTTTCTTTTCCAGTTTTTTGTTACTCAAATTGAAATTCCTCATTAAAAAATAATTATGATTCCTCTTTGTTTATCAAAATTCTGGTCTTCCAATGGTTCTTACTGTTCAGAAGTGGAGGAATCAGCACAAATAGGTCAACTTTCTGATGTGAATTTCCAATTTGGTTTTAGTTTCCAAAAAGCGGAAAAGAAACAAAGATAGAAAAAGAGAGAAGTTCAGAAGAGATAGATCATTCATACACTGGACTGCTGTTACATTCCGAAAATATCTCCTGTGTTGTAAGGTCCTCTTTGATTTTTGGGAAAAAAAAAAAAAAAGCTCTGATTTTGTTCAGTGAAGACGAAAATCTTGAACAATATAATATTTAATGAAAATATTGTAGAATTTCTTTAAATATTGAAATTTTCTTTGTAGGATGAACCTTCTCCTCTGAAAATCTAGTTGGGTTGGGAATTACTAGGAACAGCTATGAGTTTAGTAGCCTCGTTATCTTGGGAATTAAAATTGTCTTATGGTTCAATACATTGGATGAAAATTTTCAGAAAAAAGGCGGAGGATTTCTCTTGCAACACGGTTGAAGTGGGGGAGAAAACCCATTTTCAGTAATGGGAGGTTCTTCTAGAAGGGCATAGTGAAGTGAACAGGAACTCTGAGGCCTTGTCTGTCTTGAAGAAATCTGGTTTTGGCTGAGGGATGCGCCGATTGGAGGTTGCAGCCTGCTAAGCTTCTGCATTGTTTCATAGTTCAATAAACATATGTTTCAAACAGAATTTTGAAGCCATATAGCCATTTCAGCCTCCAGTCTCAATTCTCTCTTGAATAAAGCTATGATAAAACAGTAATGTGGAATGAGTTTCCCCATTCCTATGAGCAGTAGAGTTAGTTATCTCTTGTCATCCCTAGCATTTCTCTTCTCTGTGAGATTTAAGATTGGCCCGGCGAGTTAAAGATGTTTGGTAGTTCTTGAGTTCCTTCTGCTAGTAATGGCCAGATATATTGAATATGGAAATCTCTACGGGGCCTCCATTCTTGGTGCATACTTGATATTTGAAGGTTTAATTAGGATTATAGCAGTCCATTTTTTAAGTTGGTGTTTTACACTTTTGATTTCCTTCTGCTTTTACTTCAGTTTTGTACCATGGAATTTATTTTTCATCTTTTGGAATTTATTATTCGTCTTTAGAAACAGTGGAATAGATACGAGTTATATTTGCCTTCACTTGCCTGGAGCTGAAATCGAAAAGCCTAGATATGAGTTTGGAGAAACCTGATATATAGATTGAGTTAATTGGTTCATTAAGGCAGGTTTTAGTGTAAATAAAGGTTATACACTAGTGGTTTGAATACTATTCCAATATCATTAAACACTTGCAAAATCTAATAATATCATATTCGATATTAACTTCTAAACTACAGATGCATGGTCACATGAATTTGTTATTAGCCAATCATAATTTATGAAACAGTGGCCACCAAATTTCATATAAAAATTGTAATTTTAATGCCTAGAAAGATGTTTTAACTGGAATGAAAAGTAGTAAGGGGTTGTTATTTACAAGATTTTTAATATGTTATTCTCATCTGGCATGATTTTCTTGCTGCTTGCATAGCAATTTTTTTACACCTACAGTGTATCAAAAGTGAATTGAAGTAATGTTGTGAAGGTGCTAACTTCAACTAATATAGGTTCATTTGAATATGCTTGGCAATATATTGACAGTTCCTTTGCTTCACCAATTGAATGAGATCTAATTATTGAGTAGTTTGTGAATCATAAAGAAACTTGTATGACCATCAAACTTCTGGTTCTAGATCTTTTTGAGTACATCAAGAAACAGTAATATACATATAGCTTTAATCTTGATTGATGTGAAACACCATGTAGGTAGTGATAGGAAGCTCCCTATTCAGTGTTATGTATGGTTACTTGGTAAACCACATAAAATACAATTTGAATCTTTGAAGCACTTGGAAATTGAACTCTAGTACTCAAGATTTTTGTTGTTGTGGGGTCTTGAAAAGTATAGATGTACATAACTTTATCTTGCGCGTGGAGTGTTGTTTTCTTGGCTTGAATTGGTGAGAAAGGAATAGTTTTTGGACTTTTCCATGCAAATTGGCGTTGTGCATGGGTGGATTTTGAACTGTCTCATATGTTCTTGATAAATGGCCCAAGTCTTGGTCCATGAGGTCCAATCCCAAGCTTCGCCAACTACGTTCGATATCCTTGTTTGGCCCTAGTCTATGGGGCCTTTTTGGGCTACGTGCATATAGAGAGTTCGACTTGATCCAGGTCTTGTCCTGGTCGTATTGACCCTCTTCAGGCATGGTTTAGTCGATAAATTTTGTTCAGCCTTTTGTTAAGCTCAGACAAAAAGCTACATGAATTGGAGTTGTTAAGCTTGTATATCAACGCTTTCAAAAAACGATAAACTATTAATAATAAGTCTTAATAGTTTGAATTAATTTTCATCTTATTGAAAATAAATTTTAGTAAAATCGTCATTAAAAATAATTTTTTTTGATAATTTTTGCATGTCGCTAAAATTTGATGATTAATATTTTTTTTATCACGATTTTTATAAATTGTTGTTAAAATCTACAAGAAAAATGTTTGGTAGCTCAAAATTTTGTGGCTCAAATGGCTTAAATCTGTCAAAACGACGTCGTTTTAAGTGATTTGAGCCATTTGAGCCATAAAATTTTGAGCTACCTAACATTGTTGAATCTACAATTAGTGACTTTTTTTGTAACGAAATTTTCAGACTGTCATTGAAAGTTGAAAATTAGTGATTTTTTTGTAACGATTTTTTTAAATTGTCACTAAAATTTATATTTATTGACATTTTTTGTGATAAAATTTTTAAACTGTCGTTGAAAATTAATAATTAGTGACATTTTTAATAGCGTTTGATGAAAAATGTCATTAATTCTCATAAGACCTATTGGATAATAAGTTCACTTATTAAGATTTACAAGTAAGTCTCATTTCAAAAAAGAAAAAAAAAAAACTTGTTTGTCAATCAAATTTCAATTAATCGTAACTCCATTATATTGAATCGGAAACTCACTTTTTGATATGACAAAATAACAGACATGTATTAAATTCCATATAAAAAAAATTTACTTTTCTTAATTTGCTTTAAAAATGGTCATTGTTCGCCACATGTTTATGTGCCCACATAATATACAATAATTCAACTCTGAAACGTTGCACATCATGTAATAAAAAACTTGATTATCATTGCCTCGCATCAAAATTTAAGTTACAACATAATGTTATTGAGTTACGATACAATGTAATTAATTACGATTGCTTGTGGTTTTGACCGCATTATGTCACAATCCAAATTTTGGAAGCCTTTTATCACCAATTTGATGTGATCAAAATTTAAACCAATCAATTGTTATGCTTTCATCTAATAAGGCTGATGTATTGTCATTTGTATGGCGAAAGATTGTGGGTATCCAACACTTTGGGGACATGTTGTGAGCCTTGTTTTGTGGCCGAACTGTCCTAAAATTAAATACAATTTGAAAAGATTTTCAAAATCTTAATAAACTATTTTACAAATCAAAACTCGTCGGTGACTATAAACATTGTATTATAGAGAGAACATGTAACCACATACCTTATAACATGAGTTGCACAAGCTAACATGTGATTTGTCCCATTTGCAAAGAATGGCCACATGGCATGATTTCATTGGTTGGTTCTTCAAATTATAGGTTTATTAATCATTCCTTGTTTGAAGGCCTAAAGTACCTCTTTTTTTTGATAGGGAGAGGTGGGGTGGTCCAAGAGGCCTACAGAGTACTTCAATTTATTTTGGAATTGAAGGGTCATGAAGGGTCATATTCTAACGTTTAAGACCTTACTAGAGGACCACTAGGAGGCAATAGGGATGAATGGTCATGTGGGTTGATTTTGTTTTACATTTCTATCTCATATATAAACAAAATAGCTGATATATACTAATTTATTTTCTCTATTATATAAAAGCACACAATTCACTTGACGAAATTATGTCATAGCTCCATAATGAGAAAGATATAAATTACAGAGCAAAACCCTACAAAAATTATCAATCTTTGCATTTAGTAAGGATTGATTCCCTGACATTCTAGATAAAAGTGTACAGAGGTGACCAATTGAACTAACCTAGTTGATTTTTATTAAATGACGATCAAGGAAACAGTCTGATCCCCAATTGGTATAAATCAAAAATTAAAGTTGTGTAATTCTTTTTTCAATTTAAAAAATACAGTTTAAATTAATTTTGTTTTAATTAGCTTAAGTGGTGTCTTGGCCTTGTGATAATATGGGAGCTATTGTGGAGTGGATATCAAGATTCAGAATCTCATTGGTTACCAAATATATATATACTCAAATTTTATTTTGATTTTTTATCTTATAATTATAACAATTAAGTTTTTCAACTTCCACTTCTACTTCAGTGTGATCCTCCAGTCATCCAACAATTTCAAACTTGAGTAAAAATTGAAACATTAGGAATCAAAGTGAAATTTGAGTGAAAGTTATAAGAAGAAAAGTATAATCTGTCATATAATTTTTTTCATCTTTTCCCCTAAAATGTGTTTAAATAGTTCTCCTGTGAGTTTTTTTTGTGCAAGTGATAAAGAGGATCACATTTATCAAAGTTTGAAGACTTAATGGTTACAATTAAAAAAATGAGAGATCAAAGTAAAATTCAAATAAAAGGTTGAAAAAACATGTCAGTAAATTACAATTTAAACCCTGTTAGTTTAACTTAAATTCCACATTAGTTCCTATTATTTCAAATTTAACAATCTGGAACTACACTTTTAATTTAGTTTCAATTTGGTTATTCTATTCAAGTTAGAGGTTACAATTAACAATTTTGGAATACTTATGTCAGTCTTCTGAAGTGTAAAGATAGAAAACATTAATGAAAATTTGGACAGAAGAACAAAATTGAAACCGAATTTAAAGTGTAGTGACTAAATTATTTAAATTGAGGTAATGGGGACCGAAGTAAAATTTGGTCAAACCATAAGGATGAAAAGTGTAATATATTCATATATATATATATAGACAAATTACATCGGTAGTCTCTATACTTTGGCTCTCGTGTCATTTGGTCCTTGTAATTTTCAATGAGTTCGATTTTAACCTTAAATTTATGATTTTGTCTCAATTTAGGCCAAGTTTGGCATATCTGAAAAAAGATAAAAAGTCAAAAAGTCACTATCTTATTTAAGTCACATCATCTTATTTAAGTCACATCACCTCTCTACCACATCACTTCAAACTCAACTCATATTTCATAAAAAGTCAAAAAGTGCACTTAGTTAGAACATCCCAAAATTAAATTGACTACAATAGTTAGTGTTTTTTTTTTGGACACAGCTTCTCTCCAGTCCAAATCTGGACTGGACGGTGCTGTCCGGCCCTTGGGGGACCGCTACGGGTCGTGTTTTGATAATCTAAACCGTTCAATGTGTAGAACTCGTCGAGTACTATATACCTGTAAAAAATCACGTTGATCGAATATCAATAGCTATATGATCAAATCAGTTTTTTGTAAGCCGTTTATTTTTCGCCATCCATTTTTTTTCATAAAAAACTGATTTGATCATATAGCTATCGATATCCGATCAACGTGATTTTTTACAGGCATATAGTACTCGACGATTTCTACACATTGAACGATTTAGATTATCGAAACACGACCCGTAGTGGGCCCCTAAGGGCCGGACAACACCATCCAGTCCAGATTTGGACTGGAGAGAAGCTGTGGCCTTTTTTTTTTTTTTTTAGAAAATGCACATGAGTAGCATGTGTCATTTTTTTTTTTTTTGGGAAAAATCGTGAAGTTGTTTTCAACTAACTCAATGACTATTTTCCTTCAAAAACATAAATCGGCTTTATCAATTAACAAACTTGACACAAGATCTAAAATTAACAGTTAAAATTGAATTAATCAAAATAATAAAAATTAAAATGACACAAAAATAAAATATAGAGACTATCAATGTAATTTATCATATGACGGTGGTAGGGAAAAGTACGAGGGTCTCACAATAGAACAAGGAGGGGGACTCACATGGACAACACATGGGGTTTGGACTTTGTAGGGGGGTGTACTACCCCAATGTACAGCTTGATGAAGCTCTCGTGCACGACATGTTTGCTCATGTTTCACTCCAACAAATTAAATTAAAATAATACATGTTTCCAGCTTGGCATTTTGCTTTTCCTGCTTCCATTTAATTAATTTTTATTAGTTTATAAGATAACACTGTTAGGCTGTTTTTGTAACCTCTCTCTTTTTGGGTTAGACACACTCACAAATCAAGAAAGTGTATAGGCGATATTCATTTTAAAACTTGTAAAATTTGGATATTTCATTGAAGAATATTCCTGGGCTTCAACACATTTCGATTCACAATAATGCGAGGCATAAGATTTTATATTCTCTAATTTCTTTGTTTATCTATTTCAAAATAGTTACATTTATTGAATTATGTCTTGAGATTATCGCACCTTAAGATTTTCAATGATCTAATAATTGTGAGTATTTTGAGATAGGAGGACAATAAAATTCAGGAACACAATTTTTTTATATCATAAAACGGTGATAAAAATTAGATATCATTTAATATATCAATACTCAATAATGTCGTGCGAAAGAGACATGAAAAGTAAGATCCATTATATTGGTGCGTTCCGAATTTAATGCCTAAATTGATCACCATATAGTATTATTGTTCGATCTATTGAATTTCATTTATTTTATTTTCTCTTTTAACAGAAGTGTTATATATCTAAAAAAGTATCAAAAAGTTGAATCTTTAGTTAGATTAAACTTGATGTGATGTGGGCACACCCAAATTTAATTTGATCTACACATTTTAAATTCTTTGAAATTATTTTTTTTAAGTACATAAAAATTACGAATTCTTTAATTTGTGAAGAAATGATAGGAACCAACTCTATGCTCAACCTCCTTTTAGCTAACCAACCATGCCAAACATCACCAAAAATCAATGAAATTTGTTTTCTTTTCTTTTTAACGAAAAAAAAAAAAGAAGCTACATTAAGCTACTAGCTAACCAACAAAATTTGAGAATCAGATGATTAAAAATTCATTGCTTTTTTTTGGTGATCCTTTACTTGAAGACCCACTCTTGCGATGTCATTAGTGAAAATTATAATCCAAACAAATCACAAGTAAAGGCAAACAAGAGTAATGTTAGAAATTTTAAAAATTCTACTAAATATCTCACATGAGTGTAAGACCTACACAATGTAGATCCCACATCTATGTGAGACATTTGGTAAAATTTTTGAACCTTTAACATTTTTGATAAACAATCCAAGAAAGAAGTATAATTATAATGTTTGAAATTAAATAATGGTATAGTTGGTGTTGTGCTGTGATCACTATTGCAATATATAATATTATTTTAGAGTAATATATAGGTTAGAAAAATGGTAGCAAAAGACAAAAAGTGGGGATAACTGTAGGTCTTGCCAGCATGTTAGACTGGTGGCTTGATACAGATTGACATCTTTGCTGAAAAGCCAATTCCTTGTTGAGAAATTGTTTAATGTTTTAGAGTAGCAAGTTTCTGTATTTCTTAATCAATTATCATTTAATATATTCTTTTATGTTCTCCAATTATTAATATAATACTTCACCTATTTTACTAATCATAATATTATGAAATACCACGTGTCTATTTTTCGGAATTACTAAATAATTACTCTTGTTTCTTTCCCTTTTTAAAACTGTTCTTTAATTTTCCATTTATACCCTTGAGTTTGTAAAATTTTTCCCAGTAACTCCCAACTATACTCACCAGATGAGTTGGTTAGTTTTATAAAAAACACACACCAAAAAAAAAAAAAAAATCAATGGATTTTTTTTGTTGTTCATGACGGAGAATTCTAATTGGCCCAACATGTCATCTTCATAATAAACCCTAGAAAAGCACAATCTTCTACAAATTATGCATGTCTTGTTATAGTCTCGTGAAAGTGGAAAATGATATATAAAATTATTCCAATATCTGGCCAATGAGCCAAATATTTTTTTTTGGTCAATTGGTAGGAGAATATTTACAAATATCAAAATAATTACATTAAATTATAATGAAATAATTTCATTAAACTGGACAATCAACTATATAAGCAAATTCAACAAGACAAACCAAGCTAAATACCAACAATCATTACAAAAAAGAACTAAAAGAAAGGAACAAAACCTTGAATAGGGAATAAATAATCAATCTTTGCCTTTAATAAGAATTGACTTCATGACCTCTCAGTAGAGAGTGTATAAGAGTGAGTGATCAACTAACCCGCAAGGGTAGCCCAGTTGGTTGAGGCCAAGGGACTTGGGGCCTAGGAGTTTGCTCCTCTCTAGGTCTCAGGTTCGAATCCCACTCCCCGCTGTGCTCCTGGCGGGCCACTGGAGGTTTGCCCGGTCGTTAACTCCAGGGCCCCGAGATTAGTCGAGGTGCGCGTAAGCTGGCCCGAACACTCGGTTATCAAAAAAAAAAAAAGAGTGAGTGATCAACTGAATTAGGGTTAATGAACCAAACTTCAAAAATTATATAATATGTAACTTAATTTATGTTTTGTGTTTATTTATTAATTTATATATATATTTTTTCCTTTCAAGTGTATGTATGAAATGAATCTTTGTTGCATATTATTATAATTTTTTATTTTTATTTTTATTTTTTTGAACATTTCTACATGCATTATTGTTAATCCTGTGGTAGAGTAAAACAAGTTCTTATTTTGTCACCTAGTTGTGTGAAGAATCACAACACATGCTAGATGTGTCAAGTCAAGTAGGACCCACAAGTTGGGATCACCATTAATCCACATGTAATCACATGATTAGTATGACAAATCATCACTGTTCGTTGTCATTCAAATGAATTATAAAAACCCCAAAAACCCTTTCATTTTCTTTAATTCATAGACAAACATGAATCCCCTTAAATCCCACCTTTCCCTCTTTTAGAAGTCAAGTTTTGAATCAAAGAATCAAAAAAACCCAACTCAAACCACTCACTTTATGACACAAAAAGTGCCAAAAACAACATAAGTGGAGGACCCCCCCAGCCATATTTCAAATTCCCAAGGGTATTTTCGTCAACTCACAAAAGAATACCTACCTAATAACGACCACCCCTCTGTTTATATCTTCACTCCTCACCATTGACACAATTGTTTTTGCTCATCAATGGCAGAGTTACAGAGCCCAAGTGTGATGCCAAAACTCATCACCTTCCTCTCTTCTCTCCTCCACCGGGTAGCCGAATCGAACGATCTCAACCGTCTATTCCGGCCCCAGAAAATCTCAGTCTTCCATGGCCTCACTAGGCCAACAATCTCAATTGAGAGCTACCTAGAGAGAATTTTCAAGTATGCCAATTGTAGCCCGTCGTGCTTCATCGTAGCATACGTTTATCTTGATCGGTTCGTGCAGAGGCAGCCCTCGTTGCCCATCAATTCTTTCAGTGTTCATCGATTGCTCATCACCAGTGTCATGGTTGCTGTGAAATTCATGGATGACATGTGAGTTTCTTAACTTCTTGAATTTTTATTTTTATTTTTGAGTTGAGATTTGGTATTTTTCAAGTTTTTGTAACTGAATTGATCCTTGATAGGCAGGAAAATTGAGATTTTTTGGATTTAATTTCCGGGTTTTTGCTATATATTCTTTAAATTACATTAATTTTTAAAATTTCTTTATTAATTTCTAATTGAGATTGTTCCAATTAATTTCTGGGTTTTGGTAATTATCCTTTAAACTACATTAGTTTAAAAAAAAATCTTAATTTTTAATTGAGATTCTTGGATTTATTTCTGGGTTTTTGTTTTATATTATTTAAATTAAATTAAATTTTAAAAATTTTAATGGATTTTTATATTTATAATTAGATGTTTGAAATTAGTTGATTTTGGTCATTGACTTTCCAAATCTGAATGTCAATCTGGATTGTTTTTCTATATTTTCTTGGAATTGAAATTTTCTAAAAGACTAAATGTAATAGTTTAAATAAAATGTAGAACAAATGTTTCAAATTTTTTGAAATGTCATAATCTAAAAACATATTAACTAGAAAATTAAGCATTCAGCTAAGGCCAGCTGTGAAACTCTGTTTCTTCTACTGGAAAATTCTGGATGTTTAATTAAAAATTAATTAAGTATTAAAAAAAATTAATTGCATGACAACACTATAAAGCTTTTGAATTTAGAAACATTTACTGTAACTTTTAAGAGAATCTTAGAGAGAGTAAATTTACATATTCAAAATTAAATCATCACAAGTATTAAAAAATACACATAAGCACGATGAGGTCCACAAAAATATTCTGATTGATTGATATGCTCCTTATTTTCAATAATAGTGGACCCCAATTTGCTGACTTGTATAGTCTTAATATTTTACGAGTTTTAATTCTGTGTGCTTAAACATATAGTTTTGTATGTTGCAAAAGAACTTGAGTTATGCTACAAACACAAAATGAAATACAAAATATATATGAATAGACAATATTTTTATAAAATTTGTTGGTAACTCACTTCTTAAAACACATAATGATTTCAAAAGTGTATGTAAGTCTACAAACACATAATTAAATCATTAGAAATATTAAAAATATCTATCAACACAATGAGGTCCACTTAAAGAGTATTCTCATTGGCTGATATTCTCATTATTTTCATTAATAGCGGGCCCTAATTTGCTGACTTGTACAATCTTGTCACTTTTACATGTTTTAATTCTATGTACTTCGACTTATTTAGTCTGGTAAATTGCAAAAGAACTTAGAGTTCTTTTACAAACACAGAATGAAATATCAAATACATATCAATAGACAACATTTTATAAAATATGTTGGTAACCCAAGTTTAAAAAATCTTATTCGTCCATATGCAATTTATATCCAATTTTGTGATGGATTTCTGTGTTCTTATACTTTTTGTGGTTTGCAAATTTGCAGATACTACAATAATGCATACTATGCAAAAGTTGGAGGAATCAGCACAGCAGAGATGAACTTTCTTGAAGTGGATTTCCTATTTGGATTAGGGTTCCACTTGAATGTGACCCCAACCACTTTTCACAGCTACTGTGCCTATCTGCAAAGAGAGATGTTGGTGCAGCCACCTCTAGATTTAGCAGAAACATCCTTAAATATTAATGTAGTTGGAAAGTCACAAAAGCTCCTATTGGGTTACAATGAAGATGAAGCCTCTCATCAACATCAACAGCAACTGGCTGTTTAAGTTGTAATGATGCTCTTAATGTAGTTAGCAATGGAGATAGTCTCTCTCTCTCTCTCTCTCTCGTTTTGGGTTGACAAATTAATTAAGCTCAACCTTGTACTTAAACCCATGTTTCTTTCTTACAATTCTAATTTTTGAGTACCTTTTTTTTTTTTTTGAGAGAGTGGTGTTTTGACCTTGAAATCAAGTTAGTATATGGATGAGGTTCTCTATCCCAAAATTCTTTCCTATTTGCACTCTCAATCTTACAATTATGTCTCACCAAATGCATTTGGGAGTGCAATTAGGACCGAATCAGTGGTCCTTGTTTGTTTTTTTGGATAAAAAAGTGTAGGAGGAGGTGAACAAAGTGTGGTAACCCTTTCTAGGCAGGACCAGAAGAACCCTTACTCATAGGGGAGTTGGACATGAAAGGACTGGATGATTGCAACATAGGGGATCCCCGTATGCGTTCTCCTAAAACTCCTAAAACAGACTTGAACCATAACTTAATCTCAGCCTTATTGAGAACATAGTGACAAAAATCAGTAACTCATAATTGATACGTAAGTCTCGCTCTCAAATGTTGTCCTAGAAACTCATTCCATGTCAATGTCATCATGGTCCAATTAAACCCACCCCACCCACCAAGCCACCACCATGGGGGTGGCAAATAAGTGGCCATTTAGTATATATTATACAGATAGGTATCTCTTCTTTACAATCTGGCCAAAAAAAAAAGAAAAATTCTTTATATCAATTTTAAATAAAGAGTATTGAATATTATTATATGCATCTAGTAGATAGATACTTGCATGTTCTTATCTAAGCAATCAAAGATTCCACATCCTTAGAGGTTGAAGAACTCAGAGAGTGGCACTAAAAGTTTCACATGCAATGTGAGAGACTGTGACTCACAGTCTGTGAGACCCAATCTGGAAAGGGACATGAGTGGTGAGTGAGAGCTTTTGGTGGACATAAAGGGTGGGTGATAGAACAAAGGTATAAGTAGAAGTAACCAAGTGATATATACTGTTTTGGTGTACTGTGTTGTGGTTGTTTTTGATAGTGATGACAAGCTGTGCTTATTTGACAGTTGTATTTGATTCTCTGGGGGGACATACAACATGTGCATTCATTCACTACTTAAGTTTACCATGTGCCAACTTGGATGGGAGAGAGATCTATGGGCAGAGAGAGAGATGGTCTTGTAGTTATATGATAATCAATTGAAAAAGTTATTGAATCCCAAAAGTTACTCAAAATTAGAAGTTATTTTATGTAATGTGTGGTTGAATTAATGTGGTATATTTTTTGAAAAATGTTACAACTATGAAAATTTATTTTGAATTTTATTTTGAAAGTGTATGTGTGATGTAGTATAGATTCAAAGTTAGTGGAATGCGAGCCATACTCACAAAGAATATAGACTATTGATTGTCTTTTTTGGATATTTTTTTGAGTTTTGTATTATTGTTGATATTTTTTTACTTATTATTTGTTATGTGATAGAAAATAAAATTAGAATTTGATGTGACTGAAAACTTAACATTTTGGACAAGTTCGAAGTGACTTTTTGAAACTCATATTTCTCACATAATAAATAATGAGTACAATGATAACCACGTGAATTCCATTAAGTGATGTACATATTACATAAAATATTTTTTTCTCATCTTTACAATAAAGTGATTTATTTGTTTATTTTTAAATTAAAAGCTAATCACATATCAAATCATGTTATTGTAACTGTGTGTGAGACAAAGCGGTATACAATTTTGAAAATAAACGATTCCATGCTGATTAAGAGAGAGATGGGGACATGAAATTTTTAGGATGTCCAAAAATATCGGTACAACTACAACTTTGGTACCAATTTTACTAGTTTTGATTTTGATTTTGATTTTAAAATGATGGAACCATTTAAATCAATTTTTTTAAGATTTGATATTTTTTGTATGTGAAAACAGTAAGTGTAAAGTGAGTGGCATGGTTTGAACACCTACCTTGACCATGAAATTGAGGAAATTTTAACCAAATCAACTATATTGTTTGTTATTAATTTGTTTTGTGTAATAAATTATATACCATATATTTTGTTATATAATGTTTTAGTAACTGTAGCATTGAATCAAATTAAACCGATTTTTATGATTTGATTATAGTTCTAATTTTTTGAAAAGTCTTTAATTTATCCTGAAATCGGATCAATTTGATCCGTGAACACCATATGAAATCTCACTGTAAACTTGGGCCTAAGGAAGCCCAACAACAGGCCCGTCTTGATTCTCTGGTTTAAAACGATGTATTGGCCCACTCCCTAATTCAGAAAAGTTTGGGCCTAAAGTGGGTTAGGCCTGCAAGTTCCAGCCCTGAACTCCTCCCCTGCCTTTCATAAGGATTTTTTTTTTATTAAAAAAAAAATAAAAATAAAACTTTGATTACAATTTTTTTATTATTTTATTTTTACTTATTTGAATTATACATATATCGCGTGTGTCAACCGCTACATATATATATATATATATATAAGACTGTTGTACACTGCTCAGACAGAAAAACTCTCTCCATTCTCACTTAAGCATAATTTGCATATCAATATAGTTTTAACAGCAGACGTCATGCACTAAATTTTCTAATATTCATATGGGAAATTCAATTGGGTAAAACAATACAATTGTCGCATGTTGCTGAGAGTGCGACAAATGAAAGCTTCAACGCCAATTACACAGGGAATCCACTTGTGAGGACAAAGATCATAGTAATTAAGAGAGGTAAACAAATCCTGATGAGTTGAAGAAGAGGAATGCAACATAGGCTTGAGGAATCTTTGAACGCATGATTGCCTTTCCAGCCATATGTAGTATGGTGAAAGTGGTGTCATTATTGTTACTAGACAAACCAGAGTCATCCTACACTTGCTCATATATATATAGTTCGACTATAGTTGCTCCTTAAAATGAAGCATTATATATATATATATATCTCCTTCCAGGACGGATTCATGATTATCATTATAGGGGTGCGAACATATGTTTAGGGTGCAAATCTTTATAATTTTTAATTATTTTAAATTTTCTAGTGTAATATATGATATATTTAAAATTTTTGTAGGTGCGGTCGCCCCCACCCGCACGTCCCTAGATCCATCCTTGTCTACTTCAAGCACACTGTAGGTTTGGAAACTGTCTCGGATCTCTTTGCCTCCCCCTGAGACAACTCCTTGCCATTGTAACTCCAGAGTATGTCAGTGATGGTATCAAGCAAATAATTGCAAGGAACCAGCCAAGGTTAAGATGGGGTGCAGTGGAAATATAATACAACTGCCATATGTTGCAATAAGTGAGAACATTGCGAGCCACAGTTCAACTTGCAAAGGGAATCCATTTATGAGGGTAAGGATCAGGTTAAGAATCCGGTTGAGTTAAAAACATAGAATAAAGCATAGGCAGCAACATACTTTGAAGCCAAAACTGACTCTCCAGCAATATGTGGTTTGGTAGAAGAACGTCTTTGTTACTGGACTTGGCCAGAGTCGTCCTGCCACACACTGCCTGGAGGACTAAGTGCAGCTTGATAAGTTGCTGTGGCAATAAGAGCAGCTATCACAAGGAGGGTGTCTCGTACTTCGCTTGGCGAATCTCTGCCCTTGTTGTACTTGAAATTCTTTAGCAACTGTTCAGATGGCAATATAGCCTGCGCTGGCTGTGACACTGGCACTGGCACTGACTGGTTTATTTGAGGAGTTAATTATTTCAATTATTTCATTATCCTGATGATTTTGGCTAAATAATTATTTCAATTATTTCAATCTATCACTTGCCTCACTTCGGAGTAACAGTAGAACATCAAGAACTGTGATGCCACTGTTGTTCAAGCAATTCACTTCCACTATGGCCTCACTAATGATATGTCCACCAAGCAATATGCTTGCAACCTGCTCAATCATAAACCATAATTTCCCTTTAGTTAAAAAAAAAAAAAAAGGAAAAAGAATAAACGAAAAACAAGGGAATACTTGCCTCGTTCTGTTTTCTACAGACAGCAAGGTGCAAGATGGTGTTGCCATGTTCATCCTTGTTATTTAGGACACCCTCTTTCTCCAAGTCCTTGAGATTCTCCATTAAGATTGTCAAGACTTCAAACAGTTTGTTCTTGACTGCGAGGTAAGCGATATGTAAAGGTGTCTCTGCCCCTACTAATGCAACAGAATGCAGCATAAGGGGATCTTCTTCGATCAACTCAAGCAAGGACTCAACATTACCCGTTTAGGAGCTTCTTGGAGAAGTCCTTAATAAGGAGCTTGAAATGGATTTAGACATAGAAATTCAAGTAATATGCGTAAAGTCATAGTCCAAATTTAAAAACATTAGATGAGCGCTGTGGAAACATGAAATTAGTTACACCAGTCTTTTGAGCACGCAGTTTGTATCATTTGGTATCAAAGTCGACCATCATGTTGACTAGGGGTGGGCACGGGTCGGTTGTGGCCACAAAACCTCAAATCCGCCATCTGTCCGCTATATTGGCGGATTGGAGAAAATCAATCTACATCAGTCCGCCAATTTAGCGGATGTGGATTGAGCGGATTGGCGGATGGATGCGAATCGGTTTGGCAGTTTAAAATTTTATAAATTTTCAACATAATTCAACTTGTGCACTTTCTAAAAAAAAAGAAGAAAGTATTACAGTTAATGACTTAAAAAAAATTATAATTACTGCATGTCTCATCCACATATTACAATCACAGCATGCTTTATCCGCATAAAGTATTACAATATGTGGTTCTTAAAATATAAAAACAATCAAACCACCAAAATCATGAACACAACAATAGTAAAGATTGTATACCTCTGTATTGTTACATCTATATCTGTTTTTTGAAAACAAAAACCAACCAGCATATATCATCTTTTTTATTATTTTTTAGAGTTATATTTACAAAAAAAATATAGATAAATAAATATTGTTTTTTTTTCAATTCAAAAAAATATATTCAAGTTGAAAAAGAAACAGAATATTTAAACTCTTTTTCAATTTGAAAACACAAATAGAATATCTAAACAAATAGAAGACACAAAGTCTTACAAATTACTAAGGGTGCTCGCGGTTTGGCGGTTCGGTTGCGGCCAAATGAATCTCAAAGCCGCCATCCGTCCAAAACTAGGCAGATTCACTACAAGAAAAGTGGGTTTATGAGACGGAACTATTTGCGACGGCACACTTGCCGTCTCAAAAAGTCACTTTTTGCGACGGCAGAAAATGTCATCTCAAAAAAGTAGAGTATTTGCGACGGCACCATTTGTCGTCTCAAAAAAGCAGAGCATTTGCGACGACACTATTTGCCGTCTCAAAAAATGAGAGTATTTGTTGACGGTATTTCTGCCGTCGCAAAATACTCTCATTTTTTGAGACGGCAAATTGTGCCGTCGCAAATCTCTGCTTTTTTCAGACGACAAATGGTGCCGTCGCAAATACTCTGCTTTTTTAGACGGCATTTTCTGCCGTCGCAAAAAGTAACTTTCGTGTTTTTTTTTTGTTTTTAGTGAATATTTTTAAAATTTTAAATATTTTTTTAAGATGCACCTTACTTAGATGTATCTAAAAAATAAAAAAATTATGAAAAAATATTTTTAAAAATTAATAAATACATAAAAATACAAAAAAAAAATGTATTGAATTATTGTATTTTTTTTTTTTGTATTTTTGGTATTTAGTGAATTTTTAAAAGATTTTTTTTTACAACTTTTTAAATTTTTAGGTGTATTTATGTTAGATGTGTCTAAAAATTTTAAAAAATACTTAAAATATTAAAAAAATTCAGTAAAAACAATATAACACGGAAAACAAGAAAGTATAATTTCTCAAAAGAGTTTTTGGAAAACTCTAACCTAGCATAATGATTGTGGTTTTGAGATAGCTTCATATATATACAGTCACAAAATGGTTTGAATAAATTCAACGTATTTTCTGTCGCAAAAAAAATTTAAAAAAAAATGTCGTCTTACTCTTTTGATATAACATTTCTCTTTTCATTCATTTTTTCATCTTCCTGTCTCTGTCTCTATCTCTCTCTCTTCTTTTATTCTTTCACTCATCACTCTTCTTTCTCTGTCTGTCTGTTTCTCTCTCTCATTTTCTCTCTGTGTCTCTCGCCTATCTCTCTTCTCTCTATCTCTCTCATCTGTTTTCTCTCTCTGTCTCTCTCGCTCATCTCGCTTCTCTCTATCTCTCTCATTTCTTCTCTCTAACTCTCTTATCTTTTTACCTCTCTCTATCTCTCTCGCCCATTTCTCTTCTCTCTCTGTCTCTCTCTTTTTCTGTGTCTCTCTCTCGCTTATCTCTTTTCGCTCTATTTCTATTTTTTTGTCTATCTCTCGTTATCTCTTGTTTTTCTCTCTTTTTCTATCTCTCCCTCTATCTCTCTTTCTCTCTCTCTCTCCTCTCTCTGTCTATCTCTCTCTCTCTCTCTCTTGTCTCTCTCTCACTCATCACTCTTCTCTCTCTCTCTCTCTCTCTCTCTCTATCTACTTGTCTATTTGTCTATTTATCCTCACTATGTTCACCTTGCTCACTCTCTTACTCTCATCTTCTCTATTTATCGAGCTTCCTTCTCGATTTATCGATCCACTATAAGAAAATACACTTTTAGCAACCACTTTATCTCTCTCTCTCTCATCACTCTCTCTATCTCTGTCTCTCTCTATCTCTCTTCTTTATCTGTCTCTCACAAAATTAAAATATTTTTAAAATATTTAATATAAATATTTAAAATATTTAAAAAATTGATTTGAATTAAGCTTTGAAAAGAGTTTTGAATTATGTGTTTGGTTATGAGTTTTGAAAAGTAATGATTATATTTTGAATTGAGTTTTGAAAAATGGATGTAGAATTATGATTTGAAAGCTCAAAAAACACCATACTTAAATCAATGGGTGGAACTATGACCACTACCACTACCACTACCTCAGTCTCTTTTTTTTTTCTATGTCTCTCTCGTTAATCTCTTTTCACTTTCTTTCTCTATCTTTTAGTTTATCTCTTGCTCATCTCTTGTTTCTCTCTCTTTTTCTGTCTATCTCTCTCTCTCTCTCTCTCTATCTCTTTCTCTCTCCGTCTCTTTCTTTCTTTCACTCATCACTCTTTTCTCTTTCTGTCTGCCGGTATCTGTCTGTCTGTCTCTCTCCCCACTGTGTTCGCCTTGCTCACTCTCTCCCTCATCTTTTTTTATTTATTGAGCTCCCTTTCGATTTATCGATCCACTACAAGAAAGCACTTTTAGCGACTACTTTGTCTCTTTCTCGCTCATCATTCTGTCTCTCTATCTCTTTTCTCTATTCGTCTCTCACTCATCTCTCCTCTCACCACCCATCTTCTCTACCACATTTACCACTACTGCAAATGCCATTCAACTACCACCATTCTTCTCTTTCTCTCTTTCACTCATCACTCATCACTCTTCTTTCTCTGTCTGTTTGTCTATCTGTCTGTGTGTCTTTCGTTCATCTTTCTTCTCTCTATCTTTCTCATTTGTCTTCTCTCTCTGTCTCTCTCGCTCATCTCTCTATCTCTCTTATCTCTTTTCTCTCTCTGTCTCTCTCGCTTATCTCTTTTTTTTCTCTTTCTCTGTCTCTCTCGCTTATCTCTCTTCTCTTTATCTCTCTATTTTTCTATTTTCTATCTCGTTCATCTTTTTTCGCTCTCTTTCTCTTCTTTTTGTATCACTCATCTCTTGTTTCTCTCTTTTTTTCTGTCTGTCTGTCTCTCTCTCTCTATCTCTTTCTCTCTTTGTCTGTTTGTTTCTCTCTCTCTGTCTCTGTCTCTGTCTCTGTCTCTCTCTCTCACTCATCACTCTTAATAGAAAATATTTTTCATTAAAATATTATCCTTACTTCTACCAAATAAAAAATAATAATAATAATTTTTCATTCATTAAATATTCATTTATGATGAAAATGAAAATTATTATTTATTTTTTTTATTTTTAAATTTATTTATGATGAAAATTATTATTATTATTATTATTATTTTTCCCAATCCCGCCCGCTCGGTTCCCCTTTTTTTTCATTCCCGCGCCCCCCAAAATCCCCAATCTCTTAGAACCAAAATCCCTAATTTCTACAAATATCTCTCTCTCTCTCTCCTCTCTCTCTCTCTCTCGACTGAATGAAGGAATCCAGACATCGACGACCATTGTCGGAGTCCTTAGTCCCTATCGATAGCCATTACCAGCAAATGAAGTTCTTCGGAGTCCTTAGCTCTCTCTCCGGTAGAAGCTAAGGACTGTCTGCCACAGACAGACCCCTCCAGTAGAAGACCACTGTCCCAACTCTCTCTCTCTCTCTCTGTCTCTCTCTACGGAGTCCACGAGGGTCGTGCTTTGTTCGATCGGTAACACTGACTGACTCTTTCTCGATTGTTTTGATTTTTTACTTCACTACTACTATTGTCGTAAACCCTAATCTTCTTTGTGATTTTGATTGGATTGTTTAAGAGGATCAATTTGATGGTTGAAAAAGCTTCAGAGGTCATGGAGTCAAAGTCATCATCATCACAATCGGAGATTGGTTCAGCAGAGGATGTAGTTACAGGCATTGCTGGACTACTTGGTTGCTCCTATGTTGCCTTTGAAGTCCGCTGGCCGTGAAGTTCTTCTCTTGAGCAACAACAATCGGTCGCCAAACAGGTCTCTCATTCATTTGCTTTTATTCAAATCAAACCCCATTGTTTTTCCCCTTTTTTGGCTGTTAAATTAAATTAATTTAGTGTTGGTCTGTAAAAACAGTTGATCCCAAGAAAAAAGAAAAAGAAAAAACTCAGGGTTGGATTAAAGCCTATTGTTAAATTTTTTGGGAAAATTACAAAAAATAAATAAATTTTTATAGGGTTTGTAGCGAATTAAACCCAAGTTTTTTTAATTTCATCAATCTAAACATTGTTACACTTTGCCCTTTATGTTGGTCATTTTTTCAATCTTAAAGTTTATTTTTTCTTTACTCCAAAGGTAATTTATGTTCAAAATTAGACAGAAAATATCACAATAACTGTCAAATAATATATTCAATATATTAGTATATTAGAGTTAAATTTATGTGAGAGTTATATATAATAAAGAGTCATTTTCTGTCTAATTTTGAAAAAGAATTAGTTTTAGGAGTAAAGTGGAAAAAAATTGAAGCATGAAAGGCCAAAGTAGAAAAAAAAAAAAAAAAAAAAAAAACCTTAAGGGCCAAAGTGAGAAAGTGGCCAAACATCAAGGGGCAAAGTGTAATTTACCCTATTTTTAAACTGGTCAAAACTCAAACCACCCGTTCAGTTTTTGTTTAGTGAATGAATTTTTTTTAGGACATGTGCCTTATTTGCTCTTTTAACTTGATCAACATAGATTAATCAACATAGATCATAACCATTTGTGGATACGCAATTTCATAAATGTTGTCATTGGTGGTGTTGTCAGGAATTTCACTCAGTGTGGTCATTTAGCAAATATCATATTTTTAGTTTAATAAATGTTATAGATCACTGTTTTATTTTGAAGATAATTATTATGGAATTAATTAATACAAATCTTGTCACATATCCTGAAGGTGAAAAAAGAAATGATATAAAACAGTTCTTTTTAGTTTTATAGAACTTATCAACATTAATGCTCAAATGATGCCCTGTGAATTTATATATTTCTCAATCACATTGACAAAAGTAATTCAACTAGTCAAATTACAAGTACAAACAAAAAAATTGGGATATTAATATTATTATTCATTAAAATTGTGATTGTTGTGGCTGGAAGAAATGTCGGAGAGAGAGAAACAAATTACAAGAGCTCTTGCACCTTTTTTTGTTTGGTGATTTTTTTCCCTCAAAATTATGTCAATTTTTTACTTTTAGGATATGAATTTTAAAAAAATTTAAAAATTGAAAAAATCCAAACAAAAAAAACCAAAGAAGAGCCGAAAATGTCACTGTTTTTGACTATTTTTTTTCCCTTGTGTTCTTTTTGGGCTTTTTTCAATTTTCGGTTGGTTTGGTTGAGGAGAACTCAAAAGCTTAAGACTTTTTGAATTTTTTAAAAAATTCACTGAAGACTACAAAAAGCAAACCCCAAACACTATAGAATTGATTTGCAAAGAAAGAAGGAAAATTGGCATTGTAAAGTCACCAGAACTGATGGATACAGAATTTCAAAACAATGTGAAGTTTATACCTACATATATTTGTATATGCTTACAAATGTATATATAGAACAGACATACATGTGTATTTGATAGGTTAATTCTACTAAAAAGTGGTAAATGGGACACATCCTGATTCCCGTGTACAGGAAAGTATGCGGAAGTATAAGATTAATGTCCTCGTAAAAAAGTAATATGACTGTCTATGAGTAATTTTGTCACTTTTTTCTTCAAGTTTGGTGGCATATGAATGCCACCATATGATATGATAGTAGAGGTAGAGCTTTGAAGTATGTTCCTCTTACCTACATGCATATCTGTCTTGGGGTCTGTATTAATTATTTAGTGTACTACATTCAATATTATGTGGGACTCCCTTGTTGAAGTTTGTTCTTTGAACTGTTTTACCTACAAAATATTTAGTTAAACCTTAGCATGTACTTCAAGTGAACTTAAAACACACGGTGAAAGTGCTTTTGACAAAAAAGAAAAGAAAAGAAAGTGCTTTTACTGACAACCCGAAACAAATATGTGAGGAAGGTACTGACTGAATACAAATTATTTTTTTTCCTTTATGCTAATTTCATTTCAGAAATAAACCCTATGAGACAAGTGCCGGCAATAGTTGATGGAAGGTTTAAGCTGTTTGAGAGGTTCGTAGAATTTTCATTCTGTCTCTTCAACTATGGATTAAGTCACTTGGCATTAATGATGTTAAAGATCAATGTGTATTTCTAATGCCTCACAATCTATTTTAGTTTCAAATTTTGGTCACGTCCTAAAATTTATATAAAGAGAGATAGTTTAATATCAGTATCAGTATCAGTACATTAGCTACAAGGCACTTAATTCATATTTATTTTGCATTTCACAGGTATGAGGAAGCAAGGGGGAGAAGAATCTGCATAGTCAGCGGGAGGATTTCAGTGACATGGTTGCCGAGGTGTGCATCTCTCACAATCTTTCTGATTTTGTACTTGTTTTAATTAGAATTTATGGACACTTTTGTTCTGATGAGGTGGAATTTTTCAGAATGAGAAGAAGAGGAAACGGAAAATGCAGGAAAAGGATGGAAAATCGAAGAAAAAGGATTTCAAGTTCTAGGACGTGCTGCTGGTTTTGCGATCGGAATGTTAGAATGCCAGATCCATTATGCTTTTCTTAGGCACCTCTAAATTTTTATCATTCGGAATCATAATTGTTGTGTGTCCATTGCCAAAAATGTAGTCCCATTCCATGGCACCAAACACAGCCTTGGTGTTATGGGTTTGGTTAATGAGAAATTTGTTGGTGATTTTATATGCTGCTACTTTCTATTTCCCCATTGCTTAGGATGGAAAATATGTTATATATCAAAGTTGCTTGATGGATTTCATATTCCTGGTGTGAATGCATGCTTTTCCTTGAGGCCAGATAACCTGAATCATAGTTGAGACCAACAATTCTGAATGAAAATAATTTTTAGAAATGCAGGAAAACAACTGTATACACAGCTCATAATTTTTAGAAATGCAGGAAAACAATTCTGAATGAAAATAATTTTTTTAGTTATTTTTCATTTAATATAGGCCATTTTCATATTTTTAATAATTTTATTATAGTTTTTTTTTTTTTTTTGAGACGGCAGCACACACACTGTCTCAAAAGAAAAATAGAACTAGGGTTTTTTGCGACGGCAGTAATGCTGTCGCAAAAGATAGGGCATTTGGTTGAAAATGAAGTTTTTTAGCGATGGTGTCATTTGCCGTCGCCAATAGTACTTTAGCAACGGCATCAAGTGCTGTCTCAAGTAATCCTTTAGCGACGGTTTTGTGCCGTCGCAAATGACCCTTTTAGCGACGGCAAAACAGTGCCGTCTCAAAAAAACTCAGATTTTCATGTGTTAATGGTGAAAACATTTTTCCGTCGCAAAAAGGCATTTTTGCCGTCGCCTTTTTTTGCGACGGCGTTATACCGTCGCTAAAACTCTTTTGCAACCCCCTTTGTTGCAACCCCTCACTTGCCGTTGCAAAAGGCCAGTTACCGTCACAAAAAACCTTTTGAGACGGCGTTTTGAGTATTTGCGACGGCATTTTACCATCGCAAAAAAGTAATTTTTTTGTAGTGATTGGAAAAAATTAATCCGCAACCGTTTGCTTGTCATCACGCATCCGTCCAAAATGAGGCGGATCGGTTCGGTTCGGTCGGTTTGAGCGGATCGGTATATCCGCTGACACACCTATGTGAGTACGGGACCAGATGGGTGCAACATTGCGGTTTGAGCCGCGGAGGGGACGACTTATAGGCTACCCAGATTAAAATACCTACCAAGGTGTCAAAACTAGAAAGGAAAGGGCTACCATTGGGTCAAGGGTAAATTACCCTAACGCCCCTTCTATTTCTCTAAAATCACACTGACACCCCTTTATCACGAAAATCTCACTACCCTCCCTCTCTTTAAAATATGTATAATAGTCAAGTCCATTTATTAGTAAACCATCATTTAACCAAACAGAAAATGATGACTTCAAAAAAAGAAAGATTTGAAATGCCAAAATTACCACCTTATCCCTTGCAGCTTCTTTTCCAATCCCTAACCTTACTTTACCTCACCTTACCTATTACCACCTTTACAAAACCCAACATCCGATCATAGCCACAACCACAAAACTTCATATATATATATATATATATATGTATCTATATTTATATGTACATATCACCAACATGACAAAACCCACCATCAAATTAAATAACTACGACACAGAAATTTTGTAGAAGGCAAAAGGGTTTCAAAAAAAAAAAAAAAAAAAGAAGAAGAAGAAGGTGGTTTCAAACTGAGGCAGAGGATCAGAATGGCAAGAATAAGGTCATGATTTTTGTCTAAACCTGTCTGATACAAAAGCTCTATGAATATATGAATTTACAGAGCTTCAAACACAGTAAGCTTAAGTATATATGAATATGCAGTAAGCATGCAAACCCAACAACAAAACAACTCTAATCACTGCCTTTGTAATTAGCAACAACTAACCATCCAATTCCATACTACAAAAGGCAAAATCTAATTTCAACAATTAATGAGAGTTTCAACAATTAAAGAGCTTTAAACTAAAACAAATATATGTATGCATATCAAAGCTTCAATAATTAAAGAGAATTTTATTCTATAATATCTAGCTTCAACAGATACATTTTTATAGACACACAAAATATATGTATATACATCTGTTACAGTTGCAACCTTACTACCCTCCTGTACCCAACCCTTCTCCACTTGGTTGCAATCTCAGGCCCCTCACCATTACCCCCTTATGGCCACTACAAACTTGTGTGTGTCAATTTCCGACCACATTGCCAATTAAGCACTCAACTGGAGAACATCGGCAGAATAGGTTAAGCCTGACCAACCTGCAACAGAAAGAAGAGATTCCGGAGGTGGCTTGTCCACCCGGGGGCACTCCGACGATTAAGTCAGTAAAATATCTCTCAAAGATAACCAATAGTGCTTAACTCAGTAGACATAGCATAAAAGACATACCTTAGACCTATGGGGGTGCCTCTCTTTTATAGCCAACACTTACCTAATCCCAATAGAAGCCTAGTTTCAATGGACTTAGGATTACTGCTAATCTTGGACTCCCAGTAGGATTGGGATAAACTCTCTAAGAGTTTTATCTTTACCCAAACTGAAGTCCCCTCTTATTCTAGGACTCTTATCCCTTATCCGCTTATCCCGGATTCCGGTATCTTCGCAGATAACCTCGGCCTAGCCGAGATCATCTCGGTGTTATGACCAAGACACGTGACACCTCGGCCACGTGTTGTCATTCAAAAATTATGCCCCCACAATTGCCTCTTAGGTTCTATTACCTCGGCATCCTGAGGAGATGGAACCTACATCATTCCTTCCTTTAATCATGACCCCTGTTTAACTTCAACTTGTAAATTTAAATTTTAACAAGTGTTAAACACATTCTCAGTTTAACTTCAACTTGTAAATTTAAATTTCAACTAGTGTTAAACATATCATCGGTTTAACTTCAACTTGTAAATTTAAATTTCAACAAGTGTTAAACACATCCTCAGTTTAACTTCAACTTGTAAATTTTTAAAATTTCAACAAGTGTTAAACATGACCTCGGTTTAACTTCAACTTATAAATTTTTAAAATTTCAACAAGTGTTAAACATGTCCTCGGTTTAACTTCAACTTGTAAATTTTTCTTAAAAATTTCAACAAGTGTTAAACCGATCTTGGCTTGAAAATTCCAACTCCGAAGCATTATTCTCCAGCCCTTTGCATGTCTTCCACCTACTCCTTTGTGGACCTTATATAAAAAGTCTTTAACTTAGGCTGAGCTTTTCTCTTCTCGGACTTAATCATCTAGGCCGAGATCTTGTCTTTTGGAATCTGGGATCTGCTCACTTTAGGCTGGGCTCTTCTCTTCTCGGACCTAATCATCTAGGCCGAGATCGTGTCTTCTGGGATTCTCCATGCTCGACCTCCCACGAAGGCCGGTGAGAATGTCCCTTGGTCCCGCCATACTGAGGAACTGCAGGAACCGTTTTCTGCCCCCCTTTCTGGGCACCTTTCTTGGCCGCTGGAATCGGTGTATCTTGTAGTGGGAATGGTGGCTGCATGACGTTGTTCTGCATCAGGAAATTGACGACCGTTTGCAGGTCCGCCAATTTGTTCGCCATTCCCTTCATCTCGTCGTCCCTCCGTAGGCATCTATCTTTCTATACCTGGAGGTCATCCTCGTTATAATACCCGCTTCGGTCTGATTTCTTCGGTACGCCGCCCTCCTGGCCGACATCTTTTCCTCCGTGATTCTTATCACGAGTCTCTTCGTTGTAGTTGTCTTCTTCGACTTCAAGGTCAATATGTTTCCTACTCTCAGTAGGGGTGTCGTCCCCAACCTTCTCTTTCTGTCCATCGTTGGCCATCTATTCTCCTTTCTTTCCCACAGATGGCGCCAAATTGTGTGTGTCAATTTCCGACCACACTGCTAATCAAGCACTCAGCTGGAGAACACCGGCCGAATAGGTTAAGCTCGAACAACCTGCAACAGAAAGAAGAGATTCCGGCGGTGGCTCGTCCACCCGGGGGCACTCCGACGATCAAGTCAGTAAAATATCTCTCAAAGATAACCAATAGTGCTTAACTCACTAGACAGAGCATAAAAGACATACCTTAGACTCATGGGGGTGCCTCTCTTTTATAGCCAACACTTACCTAATCCCAATAGAAGCCTAGCTTCAATGGACTTAGGATTACTGTTAATCTTGGACTCCTAGTAGGATTTGGATAAACTCTCTAAGAGTCTTATCTTTACCCAAACTGAAGTTCCCTCTCATTCTAGGACTCTTGTCCCTTATCCGCTTATCCCGAATTCCGGTATCTTCGCAAATAACCTCGGTCTAGCCGAGATCATCTCGGTGTCATGACCAAGACACGTGACACCTCAGCCACGTGTTGTCATTCAAAAATTATGCCCCCACAAAACCTAAAATCAATCCACCATACTTTGCTTCTCGTCTCCTCCATACATAATCAATCACTACTCCAAATCCTCTCCAAAAAGCAATCCCCTCATACATTGCAACTATAATTAAATCGAAAGTAGAGACAAATCTCTACTTTTGATTCAGTTAAATCTCTTGGCACAAATGTAACTAAAATTAAATCAAAAGTAGAGATAAAAACATAAGTTATAATCAAACTCTTTTTTTTTAATCAAAAAAACCAATACCATAAAAAAGATGTTATGACAAAACTTAGTTACTAGGTTGTAAAACAAAATAAAAAGCTGCAACTATAATTAAGGAGTGTTTTCAGGAAGATGGTAAAAAGTGACTTTGTGACTTTTAACCAAACTTTTAACTTTTTTAGACAAATGATTTGGGAAGTTGATAAAAAATTACTTTTGACTTTTTTGATTAATATTTGTTTATGGTGTCAAATCACAATGAAATGACCAAACTACCCCCATTCAATTTAAAATATTTACAACTTAACCCATGTAACATATTTTGACCCATAAAGGATAGAATGTAATTTCACCAATGGCTAAAAACCAACATCCCAAATGTCTTTAAATACAAAAAAGTTAACTTTTAGCTTTTGCTACAAATTCAAAAAAGTGGCTAAAAACTATGTTCCCAAAAGAGGCCTAACTAATGAATTTACCTTTTAGAGCTATAATTCATTCATCAACCTCAAAGTGCTCACACCATACCTGTAAATCAACAATCACAAAAGGCAAACTACTAGCAAATTCTCTATTTAGTACCTGAACTATTAATTGAATATATTTAGTCTTTAAACTATCATCAAATTCTCTATTTAGTGCCTGAACAATCAATTGAATCTATTTAGTCCTTAAACTATCATCAAATTCTCTATTTAGGCCTCGTTTGGCAAGTAGTTATTTTAGCCTAAAAATCAAAAAGTTATTAAAAAAATCAAAAAGCCTATAACCTATACCAAAAAGTCAAAGATTCCATTTTCTCTCTACTTTTTGCACATCTTTTCGTAAAAAGTCAAAAAATACCCCAAACATACTAGTTTTTTTTACCTCATATTTTAGCCAAAAAGTCAAAAAGTTACTAAAATAGCCTGTTCTCAAACGAGACCTAAGTCCTTAAAGTATATAAATCAGAGTCTATTTAGTTTCTAAACTATCGATTAAATCTATTAAGTCCCTAAAATATTTAACTCAAACCCATTTAGTCCCTAAAAGTATTACAAAAATGAAATATATGCCCATACGCATTATAAATTAGTAGAAAACCCTCTCCAATTAAAATTTTATTACAGAAAAATCTTTTAAATTTTTATTTTGTCTTTAAAAGATATTTTATTTCGTTGTGTGTTCAAATTAATATTAGAGTTTGATTTTTCATTCTTACCAATAGATTATATGAATATTAGATATACTGAAGAAGTAGCATCAGATAGTTTAAATAATTACACTTCTCTACAAATAGTAATAGAACAAAATAATACATTAATTAAGTAATAAAAAGAACTTAGCAAAATTTTTAAAAACAATCAATTAGAAATTATAAACGAAATATGACATATAATACTAGATATTAAGGCAAGCACGTATCTATTGTAGAAGATAAGTAAAAAAATACAACAGATAATTACCATTATCCTTAAGGAAATTCAATATATGGATTGGTGCCCACTTTTTAAAGACAGAATAAAAATTTAAGGTTTTTTCTTTTTTAAATAAAATTTTAACTAAATAGGGTGTTTTACTAATTTATAATACGTATGGGCATATATTTTATGGAAAATGTTTAGTGGTCCGAATTTTTGTGACTCGAATGACTCGAGACGATGTCGTTTTGGGTGTTTCGAGCCATTCGACCCATATTTTTTCAGGCCACCTAGAATTGTTGATATTTTATTTTTGTAATCCTTTTAGAGACTAAATAATATTTTAGGGACTTAATAGATTCAATCGATAGTTTAGGGATTAAATAGACTTTGATTTATATACTTTAGGGACTAAATAGAGAATTTGATGATAGTTTAGGGATTAAATAGATTCAATTGATAGTTCAAGAATTAAATAGAGAATTTGATGATAATTTGGGGCTTATTATTAAGTCATGTTGAGTTTTCTATTTAATATGAAATTGTTTATTAAGAAAAAATTATATTTAATTCAAACTTTATATACATATATATAATATGTATAAACAGTTTTAAAATAGATATTAAAGAAAAATTAATACTCAATATAATTAATTTATCAATTTTTTCTTAATCTAACTGTAACATACTTATATTTAATTTTTTATAACTTCCAATCCTACTTTTTGTTTTATTTCCAATTGAATAAAATAAATAAATAATTAGAATCATTTTTAATTGTGTGTTACTATTTTTCATTATAATTTAACTACTATTATTAATATCAAATTAAGTGTTCATTTTACTATATTATAATTTAATGTCATATAAAGTCATTACATATTTATTTCAGTTACACTTTTATAGTACGATAGGGCTAAGATTATTAAAATACACATAAATAAAATTATTATATATATTTGTTTAAATAACACTTTTATAGAACGATAAGATTAAGATTATCAAAATAAATAATTAGAATCATTCTTTAATTTTAAATGACTTTTTTTCTCCAATTTAATCATTATTTTTAATATTAAAATTAATATTTATTTTATTATATTGAAATTAAGTACCGAAGTATCATATATATATATATATATATACATATAATACACTCTCATAATTTAACAGAACCAAATTAAACTGCATATTTCGTAATACATTTTAGGAAAATTTACCCATAAGTCCTAGTTTTTGAAACGTTGAACCATTTAGTTCTAAAAGTTTTCTTATACTCCATTTAGTCCCATTTTTACATCAGCATGATGTAAATGATGTAAATGATCTGATGTTTCATTCTATAATTTCAAAATTTATTGAAATCTGATGAACATTAGATGTTTTTCATCCTATATTTTCAAACATTATTGAAATTTGATGAACATTAGATGTTTGAAATCTAATGTTTGTAACACGACTCTGATGTTATTAACATTGTATCTGATGTTATTAACATTGTAATGGAACCTTTCAGTCTATAAGAAAACTTTTAGGACTAAACAGTGCATAAATTATTAATTTGGGATTTATTGGTGCATCCCCCTAAATTTTAAATAGTTATATATATATGTATACATAGATATATACATAAATAAATCAATTAAAATTATTATATATTTATTTATGCTATATTTTATATCATGATAAAATTAATATTATTATTTTAATACATACATAACAACATATTTTTAAAAATAATTTATATATGGACATATATAAATAATTTTATTTTACTTTATAAAATATTATTTTAAAAGAAAAAACATCAGATGATCAACTACTACTTTATTTAAAGGAAAATGCATCAGACCCCCACTGGGGTGACCCCCAGAACCCCCAATGAGGTCTGATTGGTCAATTTTTTTTTTTTTTTTTCACTTGCTGCTGCCCCCCAACGTGGAGGTGGGGGTGCTAGGGGTCACCCCCACTAGGGGTCCCAGCAGGACTGCTATTTAAACAATAATGTTAGCTCTATAGCATGTACGATCACAACCTTTAATAATTATATAAAAATGATTTGTTTTTAAATTTTTTCACTAATTTAATTTTTAATTTTTTAGAATTTTTTTTTGAAAATAGATTTTAAAAATCAAACCAAACAGAATTTATAACTAAGAAAGTTTTAACATTATTTATTTAAAAAAATGTCATTACATTTCAAAAAAAAAATAATAATAATACAAAATAAGTTATATGACGACTTTAGTCTTAAAATTGACTGTTTGCAAATCAAACATATTTGATTGTCCTTATTTAGAACAATATTTAAAATTCAAGGTGAAATGTATCATAATTAAAAAGTCAACGATCAAAATGATATAAGCCCCAAATTACAAAGACTGTTATTGTAATTTACCCTAAAAAAATTATAATCAAATATCATATAAAGTATAACTAATTTTTTTTTTTTTTATCATAATCAAAATAATATTATAACCAACATCATAATAAAATTTAACTCACGTCACAATAAATTATAATCAAAGCCTATAAAAATCATAATCAAAGATATATATGATATCGTATAATTTACCTCGTATGATGAAATACAGTAATGATTCAGATCCCTACAAAACATTATCCTCCACAATCCCCACTCACTTGTGATCGGTCTAAGTAAGAAAGAGAAAAAAAAAACAATACAAACATATCATTAGTCAACATCACTGTAGGGATGGTGGGGTCTTCCCAAAAGAGATCCCAAACATTTTCATGATGAATATAATCCATCTCGTTTTTTCCCTTGATTTTAACGGTAGCTATTAAGGTTCATATTTTTCTATTTTACTGGAATTTGGATCTAATGGGTGCTGTTGTTTTGGTGTATATATAGGAGTGTTTTAAAAAGTTAATTTTTTATCATTTTTAATTTATTTTGTTTTTTATAAGTAAAAAATGTGAATGATGATGTGACTCAAAATAGATATACCTCTTCCCAAAAGACCCCATAATATATCCTACACCGGAACAAACTAGGTGTACCATAGATAGGATGGCTAAATTTCTTGTGTTAAAAAAAAACCGATCTAGGCTCCTTCCCACAGCACAGTGACAGTGTGCCAGGGGTGTAATTTTGGCCCGGTCTGGCCCGGCCCATCTGGGCTCGGGTCGGACCGGGCCCATGTTGGGCTCCTACCAAAAAATGGGGCCAGGTTGGGTCGGTCCACGGGCTAGAAAACTAGGCCCAGGCCCATGGGTATTCGAGTTTTTGGTGGGCCTAAACAATTTTTTTAATTTTTTCCACCAAACTTTTATAATTTTCCATTAAAAATAATACTGGGTATCGGGTGGGCCACGCCACGGGCCGGGCTTTTTGGGCAGGCCTTGAGCGGGCCAATGGGCCAGGTTACAGGCTTCAAAACGATGGCCTAGGCCCTGGCCCAATGCCTCGAACTGGGCTTGGGCTCGGGCCTAAATTGGCCGAGCCAGGCCCACCTCGGGCCGTGGGTGGGCTTCGGGCCGTCCGCGGGCTACGGGCCAAAATTACACCCCTAAGTGACAGTGTGTCTCACACACACACACACACACACACACACACCACACACACACACACACTCTCTCTCTCTCTCTCTCTCTCTCTCTCTCTCTCTCTCTCTCTCTCAGAAAAAATCATTATTAGTTTAATTTTAATTTAATAAATTATTATTATTTTTTGTTTTATTTTTAAATTATTAATATTATTTATTTAATTATATAAATTTTTATTTTTACAAGATTAATTTTTATTTAATTATTATTTATAATATCAATCTTTTTATTTATTATTTTTTTAATTATTTAACTATTGCAAGTTGTTTTTTATTTTTATTTTTTAAAATTTGACCATTAATAGAGAGAGGGCCGGGCGCCCGAATTTTTTTGGGCCGGGCTAACGGGCTGGGCCATGCCCAAATAGAAGGCCCAGGCCCAAGGTATTGGGATGGGCTTGGGCCCGAGTTTAATCGGGCCGAAACCAACCGGGCCCATCTCAGGCTTCAAGCAAACTGTTGGCCGCCCACGAATCTCGGATCAGTTTTATACCCCTACTGTCTTTATTTGTCCGTCGAATATAATATTGATATAAAAAATTAAATTAATTAGATATTGATCATTTCACATTAATATGAAAAAAATTGAACGGGCTATCTTCAAAATCACAATCCATCTATATTACTTTAGATAAATATGATTCAATCAAGGAATTGTTAATGTCTGATAAATTTAACTTTTGTGTAAATAATAATTTAAAAAATCTCAAAAATAAATAATTTAAATAGTCAAAACAAATCCAATATAGACCCATAATAAACCCAACTAAGCCTCTCCAGTCCTTCGTGGGACTGAAGAGGAGCTACTACCTTTATTTGTCAGTCTTTTAATATTCCTGTATATAAAAACAAGAGTATAGGAGTCCTAACAACATTCAAATGCCATTCTAAGATTATAGAATTGACTAGTTGCAATTAATTGTTTTCAAAATTTTTCTATAATTAAATGCATAGCATATCTCGGGTTGTATGTTCAAAATGAATCAATTTGAATCGATAGTTTGATTTTAATTTTATTACATAAACCTAACGAGTTGGTTAATATTCTAATTTTTTTTTGAATCATAAAGAATGGTACCAATTTGATCTGTGAATACTTCCATAATTTACCAACAAATATATTAACTCAATAAAAGATTAAGTGCACCAGACTTGTTAAAGTTGTATTTGATTGGAGGATTTTAGGAAGAGATTTGAAATTAAAAAAAGAAAAGGTAGGTAAAATGTGAATAAAATATATCTATATTTTATCTAATTTTATATATTTTCCTCTTTTTTTTCTTTCTAAATTTCCCAATCAAACACAACCTAATAAAACCTAGGATTATATTTTATGTCTTAGGTGCTTGGAAACATTCAAAAAAGTTGATTTTTTCCAAAACAACCCCCCCCCCCTCCAAAAAAAAAAAAAATCATTTCAGTTAAGTATCTTGTTCTCAAACAACACTCCTAAAAAAAAAAATAAAAAATCATTTACTCAAATAATAAGAATAGTCGGTCCATAAATAAAATTTAAATTTTTTTTATTTATTAAGAATCACACTTTAAAATAAGTTTCTTCAAACTATAAATATATTATTTCCTAAACCATCAAGTTTCTACAAACTATTCATGTATGTGTATATATATATATATATATGTATATGTTATTTCCGAAACATCAAGTTTCTACAAACAATTCATATGGATCGTTTTGGAAACTTGCTAAAAAAGAATTTTTTTTTGACTTTTTAACCTTTTACATAAAAAAAATTATAAAAACTTTTAAAAAAGCCAATTTTTTAGTCGAAAAAACCATTAGAAAATCAAAAAATTAATTTTATTCACTTTCCAAAACACCAATATATATATATATATTATTTCCTAAACGATCAAGTTTCTACAAACTAATAACTATTCATATATGTATATATGCAACCAATCCCTACTGTCTCTTCCCATCTCTCTCTCTCTCCCTCTCTCCCTCTCAAAAACTCTCCCACATCTCTCTCTAGCTCCTCCACCGTCTCCGCCGCGGGCCCACCGTCTCTTCCTTAAGTCCCATCAGCGGAGCCGACGGCCTCGCCGCCGTCTGAGAGCCTCCACACCGATCTCTCTCTACTTTCTCTCTGTCTAGATCCTCCGCCTATCCACACCGATCTAGTACCACCGCCGTGAGATCGTGAGATCCGTCGCTTCACCACCTTGGACCTCTCCGCCTTCGTGGTTCGCAAATGGAGCTTCAACATTTTAGCCATAAACATCCATTGATCCTCGGTGAAGTGAACGACGATGGTGAGGCAATCGTCTGCAACGTGTGTTGTGAAAAGATCTCTGGTTCTGCATTCAGTTGCAAAAATTGTTTATTTTTTTTGCACAAATTTTGTGCAGAATTCCCAACAGATATGACACACCCGATCCACACCCATTCCCTTACGCTTCAACAATGGGGTTCTGAAAGACTTTGTGATGTTTGTGTTAAAATTATACGCGGATTCACCTATCAATGTTCTCCCTGCAAATTTGACTTGGATATCAGATGTACTGTTGGAGCCCAACATTTTAGCAGTAAATATCAGTTGATGATCGTCAATGAAGATGAGAAGAATAATGTTGATGAGAGCGTTTCTTGCGATGTGTGTTTGCAGCAGATCACAGGTTCAGCAGCAGCATACAAATGCACAAATTGCTCTATCTCTATCTATTTCCACAAATTGTGTGCAGAACTACCCGCAGAGATAGAACACCCAATGCACCCTGAGCACCCGCTTGCCCTCCTCCGAGTAATGCCTACTATATTCAACTGTGATGGCTGCGATGTAAAATTGAAAGACTTGTTCGTATATCGTTGTTCTATCTGCAATTTCAACCTCGATAAACATTGTGCTTTGAAAGCACAAAAGATAAAACATGAAAGTCACAAACACCCATTAAGCCTCGTGTCCAACTCTGCCTCCTTCGAATGTTATGCTTGTGGCACAGAACGTCAAGGCTCATCTTTTATGTGTGACACATGCAGTTTCTGGATTCATAAGGACTATGCTTGCTTGACACCCACCTTCAAACACCACAATCACATTCACCCTCTCACCCTCATCTATCCTACTCATGAATATCATTCCACTTTTGATATCTACAGCTGCAACATTTGTGAAAATTCAATAGTGAAAGAAAGGTTTTGGTTATATGTTTGTAGAGGATGCAGTTTTTGCATTCATGTCAATTGCTTATCAAAGACAAAGTAAGCTTTCCCGTTTACACTGGTTTCAATTTTTATTCTCTCTTTTGACAAGAAAAAAGTTTATTGACAATGCTTTTCTCCTCATTTTGATGTGTGTTCTATTGTTATTTTGTGGATTTAGGGAAAGAGAAAGTGCAATCAAGGTTGAGAATATTGACGAGGCCAATTTGATTCACTTGCCAATGGCTGATGACTCAATTAGTGTGATTGACCTATTTTTGAACCAAATCAGCATGGGAGACAACAAGAGAGAAGCTGAGCTCAAACATTTTAGTTATGATCATCCATTAATCTTTTTGATGCGCAAGGAGACAAGAATTTGTGCTATGAAAACGAACTACTTGTCTTGAATGAGCTGAATAAGGACAAAATATGCAATGCGTGTGTGCAAAAAATTTCTGCTCCATTTTACAGTTGTGGTCTATGTGATTTCTTCCTTCACAAATGGTGTGCCGAGCTACCAAATGAACTGGAGCATCCATGTCACCCAGACCAGCTCATCCTCCTCAAGAAGCCCCCTGAACCTAGAGGATTGTTCTATTGCGAAGGCTGCAGAAATTATTGCAACGGATTTGCCTTCAGATGTAAGAAGGATAAATGTATGGATAATTACAATTACTACCTCGATGTTAAGTGTGCTTCCCTACCCAAAGCCATCATTCATAAAGTTCATGAGCATCCCCTCTTCCTTAAGAAAGATTGTGTGACTGCTGGTTGTGTTGCGTGTGATCGCTGTATTGAGATGTTCGCATTTGGATGCGACATTTGCAATTTCAACCTACACTATACATGTGCTGTGCTACCAGATACAATTAAGCATAGGTATGATGAACATCCCTTCACCCTAATTTATGCACCCATTAAGGATGGACCCGATCAGTATATCTGTGAATTTTGTGAGAAAGAAATAGACCCAAAGTGGTGGTTCTATCACTGCATCGATTGTGATCAATCTGCTTGTGCCAAATGCATTTGTACGGGGAGAAAGGAAGTTGATAATATCAAGCAGGGAAGCACCTATAATTTCGACAGTCACTCACACCAGTCTCGTCTATGTTCAAATCACAGGCAAGAGCTTTGATCGCTCTCTGTGTGACTGCTGTCACACGCCTATCGGTTCCTCTTCTCTTTTTGAAGGAACGTACTTTACGGGTGATATAGGCTTCAAATGTGAGCAGTGTAACATTATGCTTCATCTGCATTGTCCTCATCCATAATATCTTAGGTTATGTTTGTTTTGAAGATTTTACTGTGCTTTTCTTTTTTTATTTTTATTTTATTTTTCAACTCAACTAAATATAGTTTAGAATTTGAATCCTATCAATTATTTCTTTTTCTTTCTTTTTCTCTTTTTCAGTTTTTCATATTTTTTTTTTGTGTGTATTTATTTCTCTCGTCAAATTATCTAATCAAATATAACTGGCGGAGAGCTTCTATTTTTGGGCTCTTTGACACTAGGAGATTGTATCTTAGAAAAATAATAATTTACGGAGATTCTAACGGGATTATTCATACTGCTAAATGTTTAAATAAAAAGATAAATTATCATTAGGTCATCATAGTTGAATTTAATTTCTATTAAGTTTTATTAAAAAAAAAATCATACTAAAATCGTCGCTAAAAATAATTTTTTGTGTCGATTAGATAACGGCAATCTTGTATTTGTATTAATTTTGTATGAAAAAAATAGACGGTGAGAAAATAAACGGTTTATACAAAATTGATCTAAACACGTGATTTTCGTTATTTGATTGACTTGATTTTTTACAGGGATAATGTATTCAACGAATCTTAAAATGTGAACAGTTTGGATCATAAAACCGGGGTCCAAAAATTTGCCCATCGAATGTTTAATCCGATATTAGAATCTCCAAACTAGTTCATACCGATCACGAATCTGTAAATTATGATATAATTTATACATCTAAATTTATTATTATCAAATATTTTTGCTAAGATTAAAGTTAAAATATGACATATAATTTAAGTCGGCTTTATCTTAGATAATTTTTTGATCTATGAATATATGTAACTATTTATTTCATAATGTTAACATAAATATATAATTGTTTACCTAAGTTCAAAATTTTTAATAGATATGCACAAGATATGTTCATATTTCTTATTTTAAAAATAAAAAATACTTATAGAAATTTATTTATCAATTTAATAAATAAATAGATCAAATGATTCATAAGTTGGGACATAGACCAAGATAATTTTAATGATTAGGTGAAGGTCATGTTGGCATGAATATACAAGTCATTTATGTGTAACTCTGAAAAAAATGAATAAAATTTAATTAATTATAAATCATTTTTACTACATATTTTAGATAAATTTTATATTATTTTTTAATTTTAAAACTAATTTTTAATTATTTATTGAATAATGCTTGGGACCCCCTTTTGGGGGTCACCTCCTCACCCCCTTTGTCACGTGGCGGGTGGTGATTGGAAGAGCAGGAAAAAAAAGAAAAAGAAAAAGAAAATGTAACCAATGAGAGAGAGAGGGGGTCAAAGGGGGTGGGGGAAAAAGGGGGGATGAATCATTGTTGTTATTTATTTATACTCGTGCATAACATTACTAAGACCACTTTACCGGCTCTTAAAAAAAAAATTAAAATGAAACTAAGTACGATTTAAAAAAGAAAAGTGTTTTTTTTTTTAAATTTTTTTATTTAGTAGTTTCATAATACAAAAATTTCTAAAATTTATAGGTTATTGACATAAAATAAAATTAAAATGAAACTAACTAAGATTTTAAAAAGAAAAGCAATGCTATATATATATATTTTTTTTAAGTTAGTAGTTTCAAAATATAAAAAATTGTTGAAATTTATAGGTTATTGATACAAAATAAAATTAAAAAATAAAGAGGTGATCCCTTGATTATTTTATTTTATTTTTAATTAATTAGCTTTAGAAAACAAAAATTGTTAAAAATTATTAGTAGTAGACACAAAATAGAGTAAAATTTGTAGAATAAGATATCATAAATGCTTATGTTTTAACTACACGAAATTTAAATTTTAAAAAATTACAATTGCCATTTAACTCTTATCTAATTTTTAACTTATTACATCTCAATTCTTATTTTTTTTTATTTTTTTATTTTACAAATTTAAAAAAATTATAAGTGACATTTCACTCTTATCCAATTTTTAAACTATTACCCTCTTTTGTTCTTCTATTATCAGAGTTATATTAATTTTTTTTTCCAGATTTATCTTATTTTATTTTTGAATTTTTAAATCGTAACTTGATTTCTTTTTTTAATCTTTATTTGATATTTACTGAATTTCTCTCTAACTTATTTTTTTAGAATTTATTTAATTTTCTCTTTCTACATTCTTATAGTTAATCCTCAAATTTAAATTTAAATTTGATTTTTGATTTTTTTATTATCTTTATCTTGTATTTACTAAATCTCATTCTCACTTTTGATTTTTAGTTGAGTTTATTTTTTTGGGGGACTTACCAGCTAGTCCCATCCAAACAAATTAATACCCACGAAGTCCTGCCCTATTTCAGTTTCCAATTTTACCCCTGAATGTCACACCACACACGTGAAGCAAAGAACATATCACGAGGTCTCCCTGTGCGCGTGAAACACACGCTCTTCTCAATTGTTCTGATTTGGAAACCATTCTGAGGCGATTTGCGATTTGGAAATAGAAACAAACGAAGAGATTTTCCCTGAATCTCCCATCGTTTCCAAAGAAATCACCTCTGTTTCGAGCTATATTCTGATTTCGAACAGATCCCCGGCAAATTCTCCACCGTTTTGATCTATATTCCCTGTTTAGTTCATTTTCAACAAACATGCGAATCAAACGTGAGTCGTATTCATCTTCTGTTCTTCTTTTATAACTAGAGCCATGATAGAGACCCCCTCCAATCATCACCCCCATAACCCCCACAGACACGTGGCGGGTGGTGATTGGAAGAGTAGGAAAAAAAGAAAAAAGAAAATGAAAATGTAACCAATGAGAGAGAGAGGGGTTCAAAGGGAGTTGGGGGAAAAGGGGGCATGAAACATTTTTGTTATAACTATAATTAAGTAATATTTAATTTCATAATAATCACATCTTCATGTTCATTTGCTATACAATGATGGATTTACTTACTTTTGCTAATTTAATGATAAAATTTGATATACAATAACAGATTTGCTTACTTTGTCCAATTCAGTGAGAAAAATTGCTATAAGAATGATAGGTTTGCTTAATTTTCCTAATTGAGTGATAAAATTTGTTATAATGATAGATTTGCTTCTCTTCTTATTTCATAACTATGGATTTGCTTCCCTTCTTCTTTCATAACTATAATTGAGTAATAAAATTCGACTTGAAGCTATTTTCGATGTGTATCATACAGTATTAATTTCTGAGTGATATTCAACTTCAAAATAATCACATCTTCATGTTCATTTGCTATACAATGATGGATTTGCTTACTTTTGCTAATTCAGTGATAAAATTTGATATACAATAACAGATTTGCTTACTTTGCCCAATTCAGTGAGAAAAATTGCTATAAGAATGATAGGTTTGCTTAATTTCCTAATTGAGTGATAAAATTTGTTATAATGATGGATCTGCTTCTCTTCTTATTTCATAACTATGGATTTGCTTCCCTTCTTCTTTCATAACTATAATTGAGTAATAAAAGTCGACTTGAAACTATTTTCAATGTGTATCATGTATTAATTTATGAGTGATATTCAACTTCAAATAATCACATCTTCATTTCATTTGCTATACAATGATGGATTTGCTTACTTTTGCTAATTAGTGATAAAATTTGATATACAATAACAGATTTGCTTACTTTACCCAATTCAGTGATAAAATTTGCTACAAGAATAATAGATTTGCTTAATTTTCCTAATTGAGTGATAAAATTTGTTATAATGATAGATTTGCCTCCCTTCTTCTCTCATAACTATAATTGAGTGATACAATTCGACTTGAAGCTATTTCCAATCTGTCATACAGTATTAATTTATGAGCGATATTCAACTTCATAATAATCACATCTTCATGTTCATTTCCTATACAATGATGGATTTGCTTACTTTTGCTAATCCAGTGATAAAATTTGCTATACAATGCCAGATTTTCTTACTTTGCCCAAATCAGTGAGAAAATTTGCTATAAGAATGATAGATTTGCTTAATTTTCCTAATTGAGTGATAAAATTTGTTATAACGATGGATTTGCTTCCCTTCTTCTTTCATAACTATAATTGAGTAATAAAATTCGACTTGAAGTTATTTTGAATCTGTACCATACAGTATTAATTTATGAGTGATATTCAACGTCATAATAATCATACCTTTATGTTCATTTGCTATACAATGATGCATTTGCTTACTTTTGCTAATTCAGTGATAAAATTTGCTATACAATTGTTTTCATCTTCATCTTCATCTTCATCTTCATCTTCATCATGATACTTCATGTTCTTTTGCAATTTGGAATCTAAACTTTGATATATAGTTATATATTTGCTTAATTTGCATAATAGAGTGATAAATTCTTCTTAATTTGCCTAGTTCAGTGATAAAATTCTTCTTAATTTTCAATGTTCATGCTCAATGTTTTTGTACAAATGTTGCCAGTCATTGTAAAAGATTACGTCGTCGAGAAACAAGTTTCTCAAAGAAGAAAAAGATTGAAAAAGTTGAGTTTGTTATAGAGCCAACAACACATGAAAGTGAAAATCAACTAGAAGTTAAACCTGAATCTAACATTGACAATGAGGAGCCCAAACAGGAACAACTGAAACAAGCTACAGAGCTCCACAAAGCAAGAGGGAAGAAAAAGATTGATGGAAGAAAAACTAGGACTGAACAGATACATGATAATGAAGCAAAGTATGTCTACCGTTCTAACATTCAATCTCTTATCAAATTTTTCAAGACAACAAAACTCAGAGAGGAGCATTTGACACTATTGAGAAAGACATTTTTCACTTCTGGTTGATACATTGAGTGAAAACAAGGTTAAAAGAAGAGATTCAATTAAATATGATGATGTGGTTGCAAAATTTTGCAAACTTACCAAATGGATGGAACCACATTTGAAATTGGTGGGAAGAAGCTGAAATTGAAAAGAAATGACTCAAGTTAATTTTGGGATTGCAATGTGGACAGAAGAAGATTGAATCTTGCATACGGAAGAAAAAATGAGGTACTATGGTGCAAAGAAGGAAAATAACGAGGAGCAAATGACAAGTGCTTCAATTCAAAAAGTTGATAACGAACTTTTGAGAAGTACCAACAAATGAAGATGTAGAAGATGTCGTAGGCTTGTGTGCCTTCTGGTTTGTTTGCTTTTGTTTGTATCTGGACTGGGACAAATAATTGGTTGGGGGTTCATGAAATACCTCGAGAATATTGACGAAATGAAGTCTTATGATTGGTGTGGCGCAGCAAACAACATCTTACAAATCAATCGCATGCAACATCAACCAAATTGATAGAGTATGCGGATGTGTGATCATCTATTGGTAGTAAATACCTCACTTACAACTTATAAACTATAATATTTACATTACTAAATACTAATTTATATACATTTTTTTTGTCTCAACAGTATTGGATATGTGAGCATGCAAAGATCATCAAACCAAATGACAAGAACCAAATCCCAAGATTTGCAAAATGGAACATTACTCATCTGGGAGAACAATTGAATGATTTGAAACATATTGAGGTATCCGTTGATATCCTTTGTTTTGTTTAAACAAATATTAGATTTTGTTATGCAGTGATAAATTTTAGCAAGACTGATAAATTCTTCTTAATCTTCATGGTGTCACATTTGTGCTAGAAAAATTATTTAGGCGTTCCATCTCTGCTAGGAAATTATTCAATAAACAAGTTTTATCAGTGTACTTTTATTTTTTTAATTGAGTGATGATTTTGCTAGCAGCGATAAATATTGATATGGACTGATAACTTTTTGCTCACAGTTATAAATTTCTTAGTTAGCTTCATTGAGTGATAAATTTGCTTAATGTTGCTAATTCACTGATAAAACTTGTTATCACGAACCAAATTACTAGTCTTATTATAAATTTGAATCACCGAATGATAAATATTACTTAACTTTGCGTCATATCATTCTTTTTAATTTTCATTCATGTAGGAGAGTAATTTGAAAACACAATTGAAGAACAAAACATATACAAACAATTGCAACCACAAACAGATGATGAGCAGGAAGATGAAGAATGTAACTTTGAGAAACAAGAGGAAACTGAATTATCTGAAAATGAAGAAGAACCAATTATCAGAAAGATATTCAGTCTCAGTCCAGGAAGAAATTCACCGAATCCCAAGCATCAAACAGGTGCTCGAAAAAAGAGGAAATCAACAACACTACAATCAAAAAAGAATGCAAGAAGGAAAGCCAACTTTCAGCATGAAACTGAAGAAGGTCCAGTTGATGTGCAAAGAAATGAGCTTTCTTTTGACAACCTAGAAAATGATGCAGAAGAAACAATGATCAAACAGAAAGTTGGTCCAACAACTTCCTTAGGATTCAAGCATCAAACACCAGCTGAAAAGAGGAAAGTAAAAAGGAAACTTGCCTATGAAACAAATATCTACCATGTCAAAATTAATGAACATACCTTTCAGAAACTAGAAAGAAATGTCCTGATAATCCAAAGGCTAGAAATGGAGAAGGCAAGAATCCAAGCAAAAATGATGAGCTTAAGGACCAACTCATGAAGCTCAGTAAACAAATGGAAGAACAGAGCAACAAAGCAAAGACACAAATGGAAGTGAAATATATGGAAATAGTGCTACTTAATGAGAGAATTGCAATGTTGGTTGAATCAAATCTCTACTTGGACAGTCAAGAAGAACAAATCGCAGTTGAAGTTGAAGCCACCACTCCCAAGACATCGCCTCTTGTGAGCTCAATGATAAAAAGGGTGAAAAATAGAGAAACAAGAAAAGAGCATAAAGATCCAGATTTTTGGTACATAGCAAAAAGACAACCAAAGTAGAACAAGACAGTTGATGAAGTAGAACCAATGGTTGAAGAAAGTGCAAAGACCAGAAAAGAAGAGCAAGCACAACATCAACATCCAACAAAACAAATGACACTTCCTATCCAGTGTTTCACAAATTGCCAAGAAATCAAGGATGAAACTCACTAGTCTTTGGATAGAACAAAACCAACAGGTAAAACATGATTTGGTCCTAAAATTTTCAAATTTGGAATCTAAATTTTAGTATATACATGCATTATCAATGTATAACCTTCGTTTACTTTAATCATTGATAAATTTTGATATACAGTGATAAAATTGCTACATAATGATAATTTTACTTAATTTGTTTGGTAGAGTGATATATTTTGCTAATCTTCATGGTGGTATCAATTATTTAGGCATTTGAGTTTATATTCTGTACTTCATTTCATGGTTTGATTTGATACATCAAGTAAAATTGATGCTCAATTTGTTCCCCTAACCTTGTTTCGTTAATTGAGCAATAAATTTGGTATACAGTGATAAATTTTGTTTTCACTTTGCAGTTATCCAATCTTACAAGGAAAGGAAGTAGGCAGCTATTTGTACTTGGATGATATTGACAAAATAGTCAAATGTGAAGAACTTTGGAAATGTAAAAATCAAATCCCTATTTGTGCATATATCAATTGTAATACCAAATAAAATTCTCTATTAACCTTGTTTCCTTTTTTTTAAAATAGGCAATAAATGCATACAAGGAAATCTTAATGACAGAAGAGCAACCGAAACCAAAGTTCAGCCTCAGCTCGCAAGCAGGAACAACATATATATTTACTACATCATGCCATGTAAGTAAATTACATATATATATTATATATATATATCATTACGATATCATCCATTCCCCTTGCTAAATCAAGTGCATAAGTTCTCATTCATCCAGTTTATAGTAATAAAATTACCATTAACGATTACATTGTAATCAAAACTAATAAATTTGCAAATCACAGTATTTGTTCACCACAAAGGATGAGGCAGAAACAAATCAATTGTTGAACAAAATGATGTTAGAAGCTGTCAAGGAAAAGATATCTTCTTTTCCCAATTTTCAATGAAAAGCATGGACGTTGTTGGTACTCGATACTGAAAATGGCTCATGAAAGTTTTACAATTCAATGAGACCAAGCACAGAATAGATAACCACTTAAATGAGGCAAACAAATGGTAAAACACCAATTAATTATGATATCATCCATTCCCCTTGTCTATATCAAATTTTACTATGCATTTATTTGTCAAACACCAATTAATTATTAATATATTTTGCAGAGAAAGGTTATTGAAAAATACCTTCAACATCACAATCCAAACTCATTGAAGGTACAAGTTTCATAAAGAAACAGAAATTACAATGAATTGTCCCAACAAGTTGATCATTCGTAAGTTTCTGAAAACCAAAACAACATTACATTGATAAATTATCATTGATGACTAAACTTTGTTTTTCCAATGTCATTGTAGACTTGATTGTGGCATCATAGTTTGTTACCTCATGAGAGAATATGTCTGTAACAAAGACATCTTTCCCAACTTAACAAAGGAGGAGTGCCACCAAATCAGAGCAGATATCATAGATGTTTTGTTGACTAACCAACAGACAGACACCCAGCAAATTGTTGATGAGGTAATAGAAGCGGTGCTTGAAGACAAGGAGTTATGGGACACAATACACAATGACAACAATGCTTGAATAATTTAGGACAAAGATTATAATCATTTTGGTTCTTATTTTGCTTCAATGAATATTACAATGCTTGGTTGTTACAATGTCAAATTTGCTTCAATGAAACATTCAGTCTTTCTTAACCATATTGTTACCAGATCTGGCTTTTGATATAGGTCTTGTTTTATGCAAATTTCATTCAAAAAATTGATTATGATCTGATTATTTGTGTCAAATTTAAAGCTTAATAACAGGTTTGGAGTCACTATACTGATAAATTTATTTTTTTATAGTGTTTTGTTTTCACTGATAAATTTATCCCTGTTTCAACAAATTTATCACTGTAAACACTGACAAATTTTTCACTGTTTAAACAAAAAAATCAACACCTCTCTCTCTCATTCTTTTTTCCAAACTCAATTAAACAAAGCACTATAAAAAAATAAAAAATTTACCTAAATTGAAAATTAAAACACAAACACTATTACATTGTTTTGATTATTTTGGTTCTTCATTTGCTTCAATGAAACATTTAGTCTTTTTTATCCATATTGTTACCAGATCTGACTTTTGATATCAGTCTGGTTTTATGCAAATTTCATTCAAAAAATTGATTATAATCTGATTATTTGTGTCAAATTTAAAAGTTAATAACAGGTTTGCAATCACTATACTGATAAATTTATTTTCTTATAGTGTTTTGTTTACACTGATAAATTTATCACTGTTTCAACAAATTTATCACTGTGAACACTGACCTCATGAGTGTGAGTGTTGCCATGATATAAGATATAAGTACAGTTAAATAAATTTGTAAAAAAAAAAAAAAAAATTATTTGTAGTTACTACACATAAGCTCAAGAATGTTGAAAAATCATATTATAATTTTACAATGCAAAATACTAATATTTAAGAATTAGGTGTTATTAAAAGCTCAAGAATGCTCAAGAGTGTTCTCATGTTTATAAAATGCTCAAGAATGTTCTCATGTATTATATTTCATCTAAACATGAGAACACTGAAGCATTTCCTAGACTCAAATTTTGAACAATTTAAACTGAAAATGAATTGCAAAACTCAAAATATCTTGCTATTGTGGCAAGATATTTGCCACTGATAAAAAAAAAAAAGGTACTATTGTAAAATTCTCTCTCTCTCTCTCTCTCTTCTCTCTCTCTCTCTCATTTTTTTTTTTCCCAATTCAAGTAAACAAACACATAAAAAAAATAAAAAATTACCTAAATTAAAAATTAAAACACAAACAATATTACATTTTGATCATTTTCGTTCTTAATTTGCTTCAATGAAATATTCAATATTTTGTACTTAATTACATTCAATGTTTAGAATACATTCAATGTTTTGTACTTAATTACATTCAATGTTTAGATACATTCAACGTTTAGAATACATTTGTAAAAAAATAAATAAATAAATAAAAAAAAACTATTTGTACTTAATTACACATGAGCTCAAGAATGTTGAAAGATCATACTATAATTTACAATGCAAAATACTAATATTTAGGAATCAGGTTTTTATTAATTTTAAGTTGATAGCTAATTTAATTTTTTAAATTTTTTTTTTAATAAGTTTTACAAATATTTTATTTCAATACCAAATATAATATGTTTATATTTCATCTGAATATGAATATGAGAAAGTTGAAGCATTTTCTAAACTGAAATGTTGAACAATTTAAATTGAAAATGAATTGCAAAACTTGAAATATCTCGCTATTGTACCAAGATATTTGCCATTGATAAATTTATCACCGATAAAAAAAAAATTTAAAAAAAAGGTACTATATATTTTCCAGACAGGGGAAACAAAAGTGTGAGTCACGCGATTGAAGCCCTATTTTTTTCATTCTCCACTGTCGGCGAATCCCTTCCACTCTCAGGCAAAGCAACGAACACAACTGAGGCGATTTGAACACCAAATCAACCGATTCGAACAAAAAATTTGAGGAAACATGCCTGTAAAGCGTAAGCAACTGAAACCCTTATTTCTCTCCCCAGTCAAACACATTTTCAAAAACCCTAGATATGGTTCAATTACAACTTGCGAATTTCAACAATATTAGGGCATTTTCGGAAAATAAAACTTGTGAATAATGTAAAATGTTTGTTGATCAAGTGATAGGGGTGTGTTGGTTTTCAAGTTCAAAATTAGGTTCATTTTAAAATAATTTTTTTAAAATTTTTGATACAAAAAAAATCAGTTAACAAAAAAGGAGGGAGTTGGTTCAAGAGACTAAAGTAGGGAGTGGGTTCAAGAGATTAAAATGAGTTGTTCACATATATAATAGTAATTAGAATGGTGCACACACTACATGTGTCTAATTTTTTATAGATTAAATTTGTGTGACTTTTGTTTAATATTTGATTGATAATAACTTGCATCTTTCTTTTGATATATTTTATTTTTTTTTTATTTGGTTATTCACTATGTCCAATTTCTCAAAAATTGTAATTTTTTACACCTTATGGATTAATTTTTGTCTGATTTTTGTTTAATATTTGATCGATTATAAACTACACCGCTCTTTTGGTAACATTTTTATAATTGATATTTTTTTCTTTTTTTTTTGGATAATGGTTGTTTGAGCAATTTTCATACTAAAATTTCACTAAAAGAAATAGTTTTAAACTGTATACAGATGTACTAACAATTAAAATACCAATTGTAAATTGAAAAAAATAACTCAATGATCTTTATCAAACTTAAATATACAAATCATGCTGTTGATGTAGCCTACAAATAGAAGCCTTGCAATACTTTTACCTTATAGTAGAAGTGCATCAAATAAGACATCTACCCTAATAAACACTTTTTCTGTTGTAGGACTCAAACCAATTTATAGATTTGATAATTAAACCATACTATAGGGTGTGGTTCTGTAACTGTTTGTTCTCATAAGAGAAACTGACATCAAGTAAAATTTGATTAGTTTTTTTTTTTAAATTATGTAAATGCCACATGGCAAAAGTTTCAACAAACCAGTATAGGGCTCACATAATATATATAGTATAGATAGTATAGATAATAGTAACAATAGATACATAAATAAATATACAACTAATAAGTTTATCAAACCAACTTATAAGTTTGGTTCACATACCAAACCAAGATAAGTTTTCACTTACACATCCATCTCCATTTCTATGTAGGGATACATTTGCAAAAATTTATGTGGGCAAAAGATGATTGACACAATAGTCAATAGACTCACCAACTTAAACAAATTTGATCTCTTTTGGGCAAGAATTTGCCTCAGTCTATTTTTCTTTTTTTATTTTTATTGCTGAATTTGCCTCAGGGATAAATTAACTTAATTTCATAATTCTTCTTATTCTTATTTGATTGTTTGAATTATTTTGTTTGCTAACTAACAAAATGAATCCAGAGGAATTATGAATATATTCAAGTTTTTCAGTGTTTCTTTGCTTTTAAATGATAATTTTGTCGTATATCCATAAATTTTGCATAGTTTGCCTAATTCATTGATATACCTCTTTCAAATAGATGTTGCGAGTTCTCGTAAGAGATTATCTCGGCCAGAAACAAGATCTTATACTGCAAAAAGACAAAAGCGAGAAAAGGAAGACAACAATGAGACAAAAAAGCAACAAGAGAACAAAGAGGAAACCGCAAGAACAGAAACAACAAGGAAACAGCAAGAAAGGAACAAAACATAGAGACAGCAGAAGCATGAACCTGCAAATGAACCTGAAAAACAAGTAGAAGCAAAAGAAAGAATAAGGAAACAGCAACAATCCATTAAAGGTAAAAAACAATATCAACTTATATAGATGTCACACATGAATTGGTGCAATGAATTCCTTCCCAACTCTTGCCACATGCATCTGACCCAACCCAATTGAGTGGTATATTTTGCTGATCATTATTAGAACTCTTCACTGTATAAGCTTTGTTTGCTAATTACGTAATAAATTTTGTCATAATTCTTCTTTGATTGTTTGAATTATTTTGTTTGCTAGCTAACAAAATCAATGCAGAGGAATTATGAATATATTCAAGTTTTATCAGTGTTTCTTTGCTTAATTAAATGATAAATTTTGTCGTATATCCATAAATTTTGCATGGTTTGCCTACTTCATTGATATCCTTCTTTTACATAGATGTTGTGAGCTCTCTCATGACATTATCTATGCTAGAAAGAAGATTTTTAACTGCAAAAACACAAAAGTAAGAAGAGCAAGACAACAAAGAGACAAAAAAGCAACAAGATAGCAAAAAGGAAACCGCAAGAACAGAAACAACAAGCAAACAACAAGAAAGGAACAAAAGACAGAGACAGCAGAAGCATGAACCTGCAACTAAAGCTGAAAAACAAGCAGAAGCAAAAGGAAGAATAAGGAAACAGCAACAATGCATTAAAGGTAAAACACAATAGCAACTTATATAGATGTCACACATGAATTGGTGCAATGAATGCCTTCCCAACTGTTGCCATATCATCTGACCCAACCCCAATTGAGTGCTCTGTTTTGCTGGTCATTATTAGAACTCTTCACTGTATAAGCTTTGTTTGCTTAATTACGTAATAAATTTTGTCATAATTCTTCTTATTCTTCTTTGATTGTTTGAATTATTTCTTTGCTAGCTAACAAAATCAATACAAGGAATTATGAATATATTCAAGTTTTATCAGTGGTTTCTTTACTTAATTAAATGATAAATTTGGTCGTATATCCATAAATTTGCATGGTTTGCCTACTTCATTAATATCCTTCTTTTATATAGATGTTGTGAGCTCTCTCATGACATTATCTATGCCAGAAAGAAGATCTTTCACTGCAAAAACCCAAAAGCAAGAAGAGAAACAAAACAAAGAGACAAAAAAGCAACAAGGCAATAAAAAGGAAACCGCAAGAATAGAAACAACAAGCAAACAACAAGAAAGGGAGAAAAGACAGAGACATCAGAAACATGAACCTGCAAATGAAGCTCAAAAACAAGCACAAGCAAAAGAAAGAATAGGTAAAACACAATACCAACTTATATAGATGTCACACATGAATTGGTGCAATGAATTCCTTCCCAACTGTTGCCACATGCATTTGACCCAACCCCAATGAGTGATTGTTTTGCTGGTCATTATTAGAACTGTTCACTGTATAAAGCTTTGTTTGCTTAATTACGTAATAAATTTTGTCATAATTCTTCTTATTCTTCTTGATTGTTTGAATTATTTTGTTTGCTAGATAACAAAATCAATATAGAGAAATTATGAATATATTCAAGTTTTATCAGTGTTTTTTGCTTAATTAAATGATAAATTTGTCATATATCGATAAATTTTGCATGGTTTGCCTACTTCATTGATATCCTTCTTATATATAGATGTTGTGAGCTCTCTCATGACATTATCTATGCCAGAAGGAAGATCTTTAACTGCAAAAAACAAAAGCAAGAAGAGAAAGACAACAAAGAGACAAAAAAGCAATAACAAAAAAAAAAAAAAAAAAGAACAAGAGAACAACAAGCAAACAACAAGAACGGAAGAAAGACAGAGACAACAAAAGGATGAACCTGCAAATGAAGCTAAAAAACAAGGAGAACAAAAAAAAGAATAACCAAACACCAACAACAGAAACAAGCAGAAACAAGAACCAAGCCCCAACAAAACAAACAAGAACCAAAGCAGCACAAACCAAAAGGCAAGAGAAAATAGAGGGAAGAAAACAAGAAATGATCAAATTCATGACCGTGAAGCAAAATATGTGTACCGCTCAAACATGCTATCCCTCATCAGATTCTTCAATGCCACGAAACTTGAAAAGGAGCATTTCCAAATATTGAAAAAGACTCCCTTCTTCCTTCTAGTTGACATTTTGTCAAAGAAGAAGGTGCGAAAAGCAGATTCAATAAAATATGATGATGTGGTTGCAAAAATCTTGCAAACATACCAAATGGATGGAACCACATTTCAAATTGGAGGGAAGAAACTGAAGTTGAAAAGAAATGATTTCAAGTTAATTTTTGGGATTGCATGTGGACAAAAGAAGATGCATCTTGTATATGGAATAAAGATGACATAGATTTGGTAAAAAGAAGGAAAATAAGAGAGAATAGAATGACAAGTGCTTCAATCCCAAAGTTAATAACCAAACTTTTGAGAAACAAGAAGAAGGAAGACAGAGAAGATGTTGTGAGGCTTGTGTGCCTCTTGATTTGCTTGCTGTTATTATATCCTGGTACTGACACTACAATTGGTTAGGGGTTCATGAAATATCTTGAGGATATTGACAAAATGAAGTCTTATGATTGGTGCGATGCAACAAAGCAACAACTCACAAAATCAATAGAAAGAAACATCAACCAAATTGATAAAGTGTCCGGATGTGTGATGGTCATATTGGTAAGTAAATATCTCACTTATAACTTATGAACTATAATATTTACGTCAAACCTAATGCCAAAAATGCAATCCCAAGATTTGCTAAATGGAACATCACATGTTTGGGACAACAATTGGCAAGTTCATCATTGCAAGAGCTAAAAGATATTGTGGTATGCAATGCTAACCTTGTTTTGTTTAAACAAATGATAGATTTTCTTATGCAGTGATAAATTTTTGTTCTCAATGATATATTTATTTAATTTGCCTAATGTAACAAGCCCGCGGGGGACCTCGCTACAGTTTGGACTCCCTGTTTGTGTTGCGGTTCTAAATCTGAACCAAAGAGTCCAACTCTGGCAAATCGTTTTGAAGAAAAACAGATTTTTTGAAAAGTAGTGCCAAACATGGACTGCTTTGCCAGATTACAGAGTTGCCACCTAAATATTTTTTAATGGGGGAATTTAGGAAACCCTGACTCGGTGCCGAAGGCCACGTGTCCGTCATCACCAAATGTCTTGGCTCGGGAGCTTGGGTACGATCGGGGAAGGTCAGCTATGAGCACCCCTTTCGCCCGGTCCGAAGACCGGCCTCTACTAACCGTGATATCCGATTTTGAAAACATTATGCGTTCTTATCCCAATTATTAGCTAGAATTACTATATTATGCGCACAGCAAAACAAGTATAGACTAGATTGCCTAATTTGGAAATAAGCATTGCATACCCGTTTTCTTTGAAAATGCTTTGGATTTGCTACTCGCAAGTAGGCTAAAATACGGATTTCAATGAGTTATTCCAACTCAAGCAATCCAACCTCCACCCACAGGCATTCAAACAGTTTATCTCATGTAAGCACTTAGCCGCATGGTAAGCATACTGTCATGGCAACATTCACACGCATGTGGTATGCTAAAGCGTAAAATACTTACATCGTACTCCGTGCCAAAACAAGAAACTAGTTAGCAGACATGCATGTCCCTAGGTCATGTTAAGTGGCTAATGCAACACAGGCAAGGATGCAATTTAGAGTAGGCTCGGCTAACCCTAAAATGGCACATGAAATGCTACAACTATCACGTATTCAATTTGGAATTGAAAGTACGATGCAGTTTGTATGATGTACCGAGCCCGGTGCATGTTTAGACAAATGCATGGATGCACGCATGCATTGCATAAGGTATGATAAAATAGACGTGCCCTAATCTACCATCATAAGCAGGTAAAAAAAGGGAGAAAGAAGTGGGGGTTGGAAGACATACAAACCACTCACCCACACTTATTACAATTATGCCCTCGCTCGGAGGGACCAAAGAATAATACAAATAATTAACTACGCAAGCTAATTAAATTACAAATTAATTAAATTAACAAATTAATTTATCCAAGGAAAACAGTAAACCGCCTCGGGCGAGGGCTCAATGCACGCGCACTCGGATTCCGCTCGGAATTGCACTGCCATGCCTAGCTTGCCTCTGTTTTCCCTGCTTTGTTCCTCTGAAAACTGCCAAAGTCTCAGAACTACTCCTTTGGATACTGGAGATCACCACCGCATAGAATAGCTACCGGCTGCCATGTATGGCCATCGGCACAAAATTATTTTATCGGCAGACAATGTACTGCCGGCCGGCACTTAATGAAGCCGATCGGCACTGAGTGCCTGCAGAACCTGCAACTCACAGCAGAGGGCAAAATCTTGCATGGCAATACAATTCAAGCCATTTATGCACCAAACACTCCTTATCATGTTTGTGACTCAAAGGGGCATGTGCCTCGATTCTCGGGCCACCAATCACGCATTTTCATGCATGATGGCCTAAAGAATCGAGTGCGCAATTTTCATGTCAAATGAAATGCAAACTAAACAATCAAAAAGCCCAATCCCCATCACCAAATCAAGGGACAAGACATGCATGCAAGATGCATCGCAACCTAATCATGTTAGCTAAGGATGCAACATGAGCATGTGAACAAACAATGCAAGCACATAAGCAAACATGAGGTAAGCATACAAGCAAGCAAATGATGGTCTTAAACATGACTTAAGCAACTCTAATTAGGCCTAAAACAATGGCCAAAATGCAAAGGAAATGAGACCAAACACACATACACGCATGCACATGTCAAGGCACAAACCTAAGTATTAAGCAAGCGACTATCAAGCGCACTTAAAAGGGCTAAGTGTGGACAACTAACATGCATTGTAAAGCTCTGAAATTCATGCTAAACATGGTGCCAAACCAAGCAACAAAGCAAGCTAAATATGCAATTAAGGTCCAAGCACTTAAGGCAGCCAAGGGGCTTAAACAGGTCAAACCCACCAAGCCTCACAAGGCCAAGGGGACTCAAAACAAGTCAAGGGCAGACCTAAACAACACCCAAAAACCTAGATGGCATCTAAATGGTCCAAGCATAAGGCACATACAAAGGCCAAAACATGAAGCACACAACATGCACTTTCAAAGCTTCAAAGAGGCATGCAAAGCAAACATATGAGCATGTTAAATGGACTGAAATAACATGGCAAATGGTCTCAAACCATTGAAATGATGCAAACAAGGCATGCTACACATTCATGCTCAAGGCTAGCAAGCCTAAAATGCAAAGAGGCTATACTAAGCATGCCAAGACCAACCCAAACACTTATGGACAGACCTAAAACATGTCAAGATAAGCACAAAATCTTCATGAATCTAAGCCTAAAGCATGCTCAAATTAGGGCTAACAACCTAAGGCATGTTAAGGCAATATAAGGCATTACATGGCAACTATGCTAAGCATGCATAAGGGACCAAAACCAACTTAATACAAAGTTATAATATGGCAATAATAAGTATAAAATACAGCCATGGCATGCTCAACACCACTTGAAACATAGGCTCCCTTAAGAGGCCAAAACTTGTCCTTTTCAAGGACAACACGAAAGGGGTGGCCCTCTCCTTCTTGGGACTTCAAGGCATCATCTCTTCACCACTGAAATCCCTCAAGACTTCAGTGGTGAAGAGACCCAAACACCAAAATCCCGGATCTCACCAAAATAGGCACAAAACAAGGGCCTTACAAGGCCTAAGGGTGGTCAAACCCTTCCAAACCACAAAACACTCTAATAAACTATCAAGAGGACTAAAAAAACAGAACTTTTTTGTATTAAAACACAAGCACAAAAACAGTTCAAAGATAGGTAAAAATGGAGTGCAAGAATGGGGAATAAAAGACTAGTTTCTTACCCTTGAAGCCTTTCTTCACAATGGTGGTTTTGTTGCCTCCTTAAGCTCAATCCAGTCAAAAAAGCAAGAATAAGCCTTTAGAACTTCAGTAGCCCAAGGAAGTGAAGCACTAGGTGCTTGTGTGCAAGTATGGACTAAAACACCTAGTGTACAAACAAGAGAGCAAAAGAGAGATAGGATAGATATAGAACTCAAACCCTAAACCAGAGCTTCTCTGAGTTCTTTTCTCTCTAAAATTCTAACTCTCAACCCTTGAGCCAAGAGAAGGAAGGGTTCTCTTATAGGCAACAAAGCTTACAAGCTAAGCAAACCAAAGGCTCATATGGAGGGGAAACAGATGCTATAACAGCTGCTCCAAAATATCTCAAAAAGCAACTGAACAGTAGTCGGCAGGGCAAAATTGTCAATTTTGACAAAATTGACTGCCGACCGCACAAAAGTGCCGACCGACACAATATAGGCCGATGGCAACACCAACCAGCCGATGGCCTCTAGCTAGTGCCGGTGGTGTGTGGGGATGCCTCACAAGGCTTCCCTGCCCCTCCAAGGCAAAGCACAAGTGTTTGGTGCAAAACCCAGACATAAAAACGGTCAAGTTTCGGAGGTCCTGAGGCAAGGCGAGTAGCCGAGAACTCCGGGAACCCAAACGAACACGAAATGGATAATCACCGAGTGTTCAAGCGGCGACGTCCAGGTCTTGAGGAGGTCAAAATGGGGTGTCTACAGTTTTCCTCTTTGACAGAACTCGAAGTCATAACAATGACGGGAGTGAATGTCAAAGCCCAGAGACGACCCATTTTTGACAAAGCCGAAGACTTGGACAAACATACAAGCGCAAATGGTTGAACTCGCAAGCTGCCTACGTATCCCTTTAGGAATCAAACCAGCGTAGTTCAGGCACAGGCATACAGCCGCAGATAAGGTATGCGCCCGTAGGCGGGGCAAGATGCAAGACAATGCAAAAAGGCCGAGCATAACTTATGATCATGCAAAGAAAGCTGTAACGAAGCACACATGCGACAGTTATAAGCTAGCATACGCCAAAACTACACTACAATGCAGAAAGGATGTAAGAGAATTATGCATTCTCTGTACGTCTCACTCGGAGGATACAATACCTGTGCGGCTCGTCCGGTTGCACCGGCCTCAAATGAGTCGTACATACAATATCGTGCCTGCAAAGAAAGCAAACTTAACAGGTACGATATTGTTAGCAACATGGATGACAATGCAATGATGAATGCCAAAATGATATGCAATATATACAAAACAATGTATAAACAATGCAAATGATAATGCAATGCAATTGAAACTATGCAACTACATGCACAAGCAATTGAATCATGATTCATCATGAGCGTTTCAAAACCAACAAATGTCAAATAGATTGATGGAAGTAACAAGTCCGTCTACCATAGAAAAGGGTGCCGCAACCTCAAACCAACATACCAGCGTGGAATAGGCGCGATGCACATGCAGAACTATGAGTAATGTAGACGGACATAAGGACAAGTATTGGGTGGATTGACATAAAGTGGGGTGACGACCCGCTGAGGAAAGAACAATGATCCTAATGCCGGATGCAACAATTACACTACAATGTAATATGCGATTATGGCGCGCGGCCAAACCGTATCTCGCTTAGGAAGGCATGCACACATACAAATCATGTCTAACACAGAAAAGGTGCCGCAACCTCAAACCAACATACCAGCGTGGAGTAGGCGCGATGCACATGCAAAACTGTGCTTTGACGTGAAAAGTATGGACACATACCAGACCAAGCTCAACAAGGAAAGGTGCAAGCCATAAATGGAAGATGATGCAGTGGATGCATGCAACTACAATGGATACAATGGATATTGCACGCAGGCCAAACCAAGTTTTGCCTAGGAAGGGCATGTACACATACAAGCCATGTCTAGCACAGAAAAGGTGCCGCTACCCTCAAACCAACATACCAACGTGGAATAGGCGCGTACACATGCAGAACAGTGTTTTGACGTGAAAAGTAAGGGCACATACCAGACCAAGCTCAACAAGGAAAGGCGCAAGCCGTGGATGGAGGATGATGCAGTGGATGCACGCAACTACAACGCAATGGAAATGGATATTTACAGAAAATGCATGACATATGCACTATACTACAATGATGATGCATGACATGTGCAGGTTTTTTTGTTTGTTTTGTTTTTTTTTGAAATGCATGACATATGCAATATTTAGAATGATGCATGACATGTGCAGTATGATGCAACGACTATGATTGCAGCTTTCCCTATTTTACCAATAGGCGCGATATACTAGGTTGGTTCAGTATCCAGAATTGAGGCGTAAACATGCCGCCTCAACTATGGGCTTCCATAAGATTTCAAGCCGAGGGTACACCCCCTGGTATTTAAACTAGACTTTAGTCTCGGAAATCCCGAACCTTTGTGTTCTAGGCATGAGCCGTTCAAACTCTAGTTTTCACCGTCCGAGTTGGTCTCCTAGGAACTCACCACAAACACAGGCTGGTGGCTTTACTAGACCACCGAAAGTCGTTCGGGCACGACAAACACCAAAGGAATTGCACCTTTAGAGGATTTAAGGTCTCCTAGACCGGGATGCAAAATGTACGCATGACAATGCATGTTTTCTTGTTTTATGCTGATGATGCATGATGTTTTTGAAATGCGCGCCAACGCGCGGCTTTTGAGACGCATGCCAAATGCAATGAGGTGTGCGCCTTAATGCACTGAAGGTCTTGCACCTCCCAAGGATTTAAGGTCTCCTAGACCGTGCGGTTAAGGTTCGCCAGACCGGGCGAAAAACAATGAGGTGCGCAAAATAGCGCGACGAAATGCAAATGGATGCAAGATGAGGCACGCGCACCTCATGGATGCAAAATGCAAACGAAATGCAAATGAAATGCAAAGTGAGGCACGCATACCTCAAGATGCAAAATGCGGAAATGAAATGCAAAATGAATGCAAAGTGAGGCACGCATACCTCAAGATGCAAAATGCAATGAAATGCAAATGAAATGCAAAGTGAGGCAACATACTCATTGAATGGAAAATGAAATGCAAAACGAGCACGCGTACCTCGAGATGCAATGAAATGCAAAATGAGGCACGCATACCTCATTGAATGAAAATGAAATGCAAAACGAGGCACGCGTACCTCGAGATGCAATGAAATGCAAAATGAGGCACGCATACCTCATTGAATGGAAAATGAAATGCAAAACGAGGCACGCGTACCTCGAGATGCAATGAAATGCAAAATGAGGCACGCATACCTCATTGAATGGAAAATGAAATGCAAAACGAGGCACGCGTACCTCGAGATGCAATGAAATGCAAAATGAGGCACGCATACCTCATTGAATGGAAAATGAAATGCAAAACGAGGCACGCGTACCTCGAGATGCAATGAAATGCAAAATGAGGCACGCATACCTCATTGAATGGAAAATGAAATGCAAAACGAGGCACGCGTACCTCGAGATGCAATGAAATGCAAAATGAGGCACGCATACCTCATTGAATGGAAAATGAAATGCAAAACGAGGCACGCGTACCTCGAGATGCAATGAAATGCAAAATGAGGCACGCATACCTCATTGAATGGAAAATGAAATGCAAAACGAGGCACGCGTACCTCGAGATGCAATGAAATGCAAAATGAGGCACGCATACCTCATTGAATGGAAAATGAAATGCAAACGAGGCACGCGTACCTCGAGATGCAATGAAATGCAAAATGAGGCACGCATACCTCATTGAATGGAAAATGAAATGCAAAACGAGGCACGCGTACCTCGAGATGCAATGAAATGCAAAATGAGGCACGCATACCTCATTGAATGGAAAATGAAATGCAAAACGAGGCACGCGTACCTCGAGATGCAATGAAATGCAAAATGAGGCACGCATACCTCATTGAATGGAAAATGAAATGCAAAACGAGGCACGCGTACCTCGAGATGCAATGAAATGCAAAATGAGGCCGCATACCTCATTGAATGGAAAATGAAATGCAAGTATGACACGCATGCACACGAAATGTAAAACGGTGCAAGTCAAGGGACGTGCAGACGGCGCGATGCGACGCACCGGACAATGTGATGGATGCGTGCAACGCACACGGGGCAACTTTTGAATCTTGTAAAAGACAAAAGTATACAAAAGGATACAATCTTTGCTTGAATCTGAGCGCCGCGCGTGGAAGACACGATCTGAGGTCAAAACGGAGGCCGGTTAATCATCGGAAACGCGCCGTTTTGCGCTGTTTTGAACAACAAAGGCCCTGAACCACACTTTTAACCCAGACAAAGGTGTAGGAGGCTTGGGAAATCACTGAGGAAGGGCACCGGGGGCCCACCGGCAGTCAGGGAACATCACCGGCCGTCCATCGGCACTAAAACAAATCCATCGGCAAACTAATGTGCCGACCGGCAAAGAGTGTGGCCGACCGGCACAAAATTCCTGTGTCGGGGCAGTTTTGGTATTTCGCTACGGGTGTTTTAAAATAGGGCCTCCCACCCTATTCTTTTCACTTCTCCTTGCTCGAAAATTCCTCCCCCTTCTCTCTAGAATATTTTCGGCCTTCGATCCTCGCATTTTCTCGCGTTTTAGGCTCGATTTCGTCGTTCGATTCGCGAATACCTTCGCGTTTCGCACATTTTCGACCGATCAAAATTTCATTTCGGCACATCCTTTGCCATTTTCATCTTTTTGGGACTTGTTCCCCTCGATCTCTTCTCGATACCCGTGCCTTTTCACATTCCGACCTTCCCGGCCTTTCCCGACCCTCTCGGGGTTGACTTTTCGGTTGACCCTTCACATTCTCACCCGGTTTTCCATCTTCCGGTCATTTTTCATTCTCTTCCCGATGGCAGACGACCTTCCGCAGGGCGGACCCCCTCCAGAGATCGAGATGGACCCCGAGGTTGATCCCGTGCCACTTCGCATCCGGCCATTCGACCCAGAGACCTACAGGCCTGCAGTCCACATGATACTTCCGGACGGACTTCGCCAGTTCCGGAGTTTCGAGAGGGGCGTGGCACGCGAGCTTCTCCTGCGCGAGCCTACCTCCCACCTGTCTTTCGGCGCTTCCGAGGTAACTTTCTTTCCCCGGTTTACTTTCCCGCAATGTTGAACATTTAACTGCCATAGTTGCCTTTGTTCTTTAACTGCTTAATTCTGATATACTGTACACTGTAGTTGATTGTAGACAAACTCACAAGTGATATCTGTTTGAAAACTGACATGCGCACACACTGCACTAGCCCCGACTCACCCGAATACATGGCGCATACTGTATTTCACTGTTATGCACACCGGCACCCGGTATTTGCTTGAATCTGAAAACATGCTGCATGCTGTATTTACACTGAACCACTCAAACATACTGACACATCAGACGTTGTAGTTCATCTACTAGCACACCGTAACACCATATCTGTACGCTGATCCTCACTGCATCTTGAATATTGCTTCGCAATTGCTGTTTTTGATTACAGGGGGACTCCCATACCATCCGTGGGTATGGGAACGTCGTTGCTCGGGACTGGTATCTGGAGCTCCCCGGCGCAGTCCGTCAGATCATTGATGAGGCGGGTTTCGGCATCTTTTGCAGGGGGCTCTCCCGACTCACTACCTGCAGGCCTTTGCTTGCCGCTTTAGTGGAGAGGTGGTGGGACACCACCAACTCCTTCCACTTCTCTACTGCGGGGGACATGACGATGACCCCTTATGACTTCTCGATGCTTACTGGCATCAGGGTAGGGGGGATCCGATCCCCTTTGACACAGACATGGGTGAGTGGGACGCCGCCCAGTTGTACCTGCTCGGCACTCAGCCACCCCTTGTTCGGGCAGGTTTTGTTCGATACTCCTGGTTCGAGAGCCAGTTCAGGGTCCAGCCGCCCTTGACGGAGGAGCCGCAGATGACCCCGGAGGAGGTAGACCAGTACGCACGGGGCTTTATCATGTTCTTGCTCGGGACGACTCTCTTCGCCGACCGGGCGAACACCGTGCCTCTATGTCTGTTGAGTGCACTGGTGGACGTCAGGCAGATCCGCCACTACGACTGGGGAGGCGCAGGCTTGGCCACTTTGTACGGCTACATGAGCTCTTCTTCCCGCCTTAGCGGACAGCTTCTCGGCGGCTACTGGCGAGCATGGGAGGTATGTCTTCTTCCCCTTTTACATTTCTGTTCTTTATGCTTTCTATATGTACTCGGTACACTGCACACACTGTAGTCTGCTTTACACTGGCTGTATACTGTACACTCGGCACACACATACTCTGCCTTACACTGATTGTACACTGGACACACTGTACACCCTGCACAATACACTGCACAACACACGGTTTTGCTATTTCTGCTTTATTCTGTATTCTGCTTTATCTGATAAGCATACTGATATTTGCTCTGCAGTTGTGGGTATACGCCTACTTTCCCAGGCTTGCCCCAGTGCCTGTTGTGGAGATCCCACTAGATGTCCCATTTTCTCACCGCTTTGATGTGAGGTGCGCCCGGAGATCTCGGGAGACTTTCATCTTCTTCCGCGTTATTTCGACACTATCACTGCCGCAGAGGTATGTTCCACTTCAGAATTCGTTTAAGCTTTGCTTTACACTGTATTTGTGATAATGGACAAATAACAAACTGCATTTGTATCCGCAGATCACCTGGCGGCCCTGGGCTCCGTTGCCAGCCGTGGTGAGGGGTCACTATGAGAGCGCGGCAGAGACATCCCGCCGCCGGATTCTGTTGGAGGGCCCGGTCTGTCGGGCCTGGTACCTGGGTGAGCGCTTCTTGCGTCAGACCCTGGGTTTACCGGAGCAGATAGTTCCGGGTCCTCCTCCTGCACATATGAGGCACACGGAGAGATTCTCTTTCGAGCACCTGCAGGAGTATACTGCTGGCTGGAGCGAGGAGCGTCATAGAGGCGAGGGCGACTACGCCGAGTACGTTCAGGCCTACATCATGCGACCCTTGAGCAGTGGTCGACGAGCTGAGAGGGAGAGGCCAGCGGCACCGGTAGCTGGGGCAGGAGCCGGGGCGGGATCATCGAGGGCGGCCCGAGTTCATGGCGGGAGTGGAGTTCGGAGAGGACGAGGGACCGGTTGGCCTGCTCTGCCTGCTGCATTGACTTTCCGAGGGCAGGGTGGGGCGACCTACCAGATCCCCTTTACTCCTCCGCCTGCTGATCATGAGTTTGTCGGTGTCCCCGACTTGCCTCCGGTATGTATTACTTCATCTTTGTACAGTTATTTCATTTCAGTTTATTTGATATTCCTCAGAATACTAATGTATCTGATACTTTTGCAGGCGTCTTCCGAGTACACCCGGCAGTCATTGGAGATGAATGCCTCCATGATGGGGATGCTACAGCGGACCTTCGACCTCCTGGCCCTTTACAGCATTCCGGTATGTTGTTCCTGACCACGGCCTCAAACCATACACAAACTGCTTTACATATTCTGATGCATACACAACATCTGATAAACTGCTCACAGCCTCTGATACACGATACTTGCCTGTTGCATCCTGTACTGATTCACTGCTCAATTCGCTGTTCACAGCATACATACACTGTACTCATGCACTGCACTCTGTACTGATTCACCGCTCACGGTATTCACACACTGTACTCATACACTGTATTCTGCACTGATTTACTGCTCACAGTATTCTGATGTATTTGCCCTTCATGCTTTTTCAGCCTCCCTTCCCGATTCCTCCAGTAGGTGGCGCTCCGGCTGGACCTCCCATTTCTGCTCGAGGAGGGAGAGGAGGCACTACAGGTCCTCGTACCAGGGGAGGGCATGCTCATGTCGGGGTAGCTCTCGGGCGCCTGTTCCTGCTGACGATGATGACGAGTCCGAGTCCGAGGCGGAGGCAGAGGCAGAGGCTGGGGCAGGGTCATCTGAGGAGGAGACCGGAGACGGTTCAGGTTCGGATTCAGATGATGGTGCCGACGACAATGCTCCTAGCGGTGCCCCTGTTGATGACGCTCCTGGACCTTCGTCCAGGAAGAGGACCAGGACAGATTGATGGCCTTGGAGTCATTTTTGACATTTGATACAGATTTTCGCTGTTTTTTCTTTTTTGTACTTTTCTCTTTTTGGTAGTTAGATTACCTTGTACTGCCGCAGGCAGATTTTGTTTCCAAAACTTATGTACTTGAAAAGATGATACGAAATGAAACAAACTTTTTCCTAAAAGAGTGTTACATTTGCTTATATCTGCATCTTTCATACCTTGCACTGTATTGCATCATATTACACCTCAAATGTAAATGATATTGATCGTTGTCTGAAAATTGAGCATTTGCACCATGATAAGATTACCAACCAACTAACAGTAAATAACTCATACAAACCACTACTCGAAATGAATATACAGCCCATACTCTACTGGGGATTGATCTGCACACAGTCCATGGCGTAGCACTCGGTTCATTCTGCACACAACAGACCCTGAACAAATAGCCCACTCTGACAAGACGGACCACAAAACTTGAAACGGTTGCAGTTGAAACACACTTGGATGTCCCAAATTTTTCTTTTCCTTCTCTTGCTTCGCATAGACGTGGAGAATGGCACAGCATCCTGAGCACAAACGATTTTTTGAAATAAAGAAGAGTCTTCAACCAGGGTATCGAGCCTACCACAGAACACAACGAGACAGACTCAAACAGAGAAACAAAAGGCACACGACCTGAACATGACGAGACACACTCGGAAAAGACTCAAAGCTAAAGTCGAAACCGACGAATCAAAAGACACGACACACGGACATGTTTACAAAAAGACCTCAGATCTCGAGGAGCCAATTCCTCCGGGTATTATATCCCACCCTTTCTGATTTGTGATACTCACATCACTCGGCCCTCAGGCTCGGTTTTTCTCTCAAAACCCTTTTCTTACTTTCTCTCTGCTTACACCTCTCTATTCTTTATTCTCTCATTTTTCATCCCTCCCCAGAGTGATTGATGGATGAATAGAAGTCACAGGTTCACGCCCAACACTGTTAGCTCACGGCTATTTCTTCTGGTGAATAGGGTGCCTCTGGCAGCATGTTAGCGGGGGAAAGACGAAGACCTGACTCAACTGTGCCCCTAGTTCGTCATTTCGACCATTTTTTGGTTTTCTTCTTAAAACAAGTTTTGACCAAAATGAGAGTCGGATTAACACACTTATTCGATTTTTGATTTGAAAATCATGCGAGTCAGGCTGTGAACACTGAAAATTCTCCTTTTGGGTCCAAACATGGTCCAATTTTGAAAAATGAAATAGTTTTCGAGAAAATAGTCAACTTTCAGTAAAAATTTTCAAAAACTATTTTTGCAAACAATCAACGCTCAACGAGCGCGGAACTTACCCTCGAGATGCGCAACCTCGGATCGGAAACAACGGAAAATTGCCCCTTGCTCAAAGGGGGATAAGGCAACGGAAAGTTGCCCCTGGTTTGGACGGCAACTTAGGGCAACTTATGACAATGTATGGCAACGGAAAGTTGCCCCTTGTTTGGACGATGCCGCGGCATGCTGTAAGCCAGTCCTCGTTGATGACGATCGGACCCTCGGACACGGAGGAGGCAAAGACGGTTTGAATCAATATATGGACACAGTCACCTGGAAGGTGTTGGCGGTTTGGACTTCAAGAGGAAGTTAATCACGTAGTTCCAGGTCGCTGCAATCGAGACATCAGATTCGGAGAAGGCACAAGTGATCAAAACCATGACATGGACTGAGATGCTATGAAAGCGTTGGGGGCTGGACTTCAGGATGAAGTTGCCTACGTATCCCAAACATGGGAATCAAGCCTTACGTAGTTCCGGTTAAGGTACACTCGGGTATTTTAACCTTCACTGTTTAGGCTCTAACTTTTGCCAAGGTGCCCAATGCGGGTTTTTGACCTTGCGAGCTATGTTTTTCTTTTTCTTTTTCTTTTCTTTTCTTTTCTTTTCTATTTTTTTTGCTTCTTTTTTGTATTTTTCTTTTCTTTCTTTTTTTTTCTTTGCTCTAACTTTTGCCTGGGTCGCCCTTCCGGGTTTTCGGCCCAGCGAGCCTCTCAAAGGGTAAAAGGTGTAGCAAGCCCATGCCAAATGGTTTTGAGATTGAAGCTTCTCTGTATCCAGGAGAGTGGCTGTTGCAGTGCTTTGCAGAAAAGATCCACCTTTGGCTCTTCGAGCGCATCGGATATTTTTTTTGCCCCTAGTTCGAGGGGTGCTTCTGATCTAGCTTTGCAAGCTTCTTTTGACGACATCTGATCCTCTTGATCTGACTTGGTGCCTCTTGCTCGAGGGCTGCTTCAAAGTGGGCCACACAGGCGTTTCATGGCACTGAATGTTTTGAACGGATTCCGGTCTTGAAACAGATGAATTGAATCTTGAGGCTGAGAGCGATCCTGGGCTGCACAATCTCAAGAGCGATTCCACACCGGTCTTCGCGAGACTGCGCAAGACATTTTATTTTTTGAAAGTTTTTAAGAAAGCGACAAATCACTCGCGCTGAAGATAGTGTGGAACCAGTCTGGATCAAACCAGGGTCCTTCTCAGTACTCATGCCGACAAGCCTGATTTCATTCATCAAAAGCTTAGCCTGCCTCTCTTTCTCTAAAAAATGATCAAAATTTTGCAAAACCCGAGGAATTCCTTCCTCTTCGTTTTTCTCACCGCAGTGTTCAAGGCACCAAAGAGTAGGCAGTATGTACTGTTGTTCCATTCACATCACTTGGCACAGCTGGCTGAAACAACAACAAGTACTGGAATATGATAGCCTCGGCTGTTTCATTCAGATTCCCTGATTACGACTGGCTCCTCAACCGAGACAGATTCAAAAGGAAACAGAATAATTACAAAACGGCGTTCGAGGCAACAACCCCGGAATCACCTGGTATACTATGCAAAAGGGACTGACTCATTACAACAAGACAGACCCTGTAAGCAAAAAGACTGACTCAATACAGAGAGACAGACTCAAGACAAAACAAAAGGACTGACTCGACACCCAAGTCAGAATTTACAAAAATTTAACAGATGCCCAAAATTGCGTGCCAAATGCCACATCCAAAAATGCGCCAGGCACTGCTCGCAGGCGGTTCACCTTCTGATTACATACTCGCAGTATCTGTGTCCTCAAAATCCAAGAACTCTGTAGTGACTGACTTGGCCGAGGTGGTGGGAGGATAACCTCGTTGTCAATCAGATCCTGCACCTCGTGACGGAGGCGAAAACAATTGTCAGTAGGGTGGCCTGTCTGCTGGTGGTACGCACAGTACTGAGCAGGATCATGCGTAGCAGGGAGATTCTTCGGGAGGGGTCGGGGCTCAAGAGGTGTAAGATACCCCTTTTTGGCCAGAATCAACAGTGCCCTAGACAGAGGCATGTAGAGAGGATGGAAGACTCGACGCCCTCGAGGCAGGTACTTTGGAGCCTGAGCACTCTTGCTAGATGTACTAGCGAACGGATCGGCGGTGCGGTCTTGGATTTCTGATCCTTTCCGGATGCAGGTTTGGGAGCGGGAAGAACCGTTTTGGCATGACGGGGCCTATCCCGGTTCTCTGATTGACTGGAACTGCCCCAGGCGGAGTGGGGAAAGCGTCCTCTACACTTTTGTCATGACTGCAGATAGCTGTTGCTTTTCATCCCCCCGGCTTTCAAAGCCTCTACTGCCCACATTGTTCGGGGCAGTTGGCATCTCTGCCCTCATCTTTCTTTCCCTCTGGCCTCGGCCTGATCTAGAGTTTTGGTTTGCTGCGTCGTTACCATAGCTGGAGGTCATCTCCGGTTGTTGAGTTCAATTACAATTCGTCCCAGTAGCGGGGGCTCCTGGGGTATGAAGCCTCGGCATATGGTGCGGCTGGCGATGAAACTGACATTCCATAGGCGATATCCGTCACGGATCTTTGAAGATCACCTATCATTCCCATTAGTTCAAATGTAGTAGGCTCGCGAGCCTGATATAGCTGGGGGGCCCAAACTGGTGCGCAGCCGGCGATCTAGGTGGATGCGGCATATCAACAGTAGTCTCATCTGGTAGGGTGATTCCCTGACTCAACGCGGCCGTCATGACCACGATCTCTTCTGAATTCTGCGTCATGCTCAGTCCTGCCTTAGCAAGGAGAAGACACTAACTGTTCTGGATCAATTCTCTGAATCTCTGAACTGAAACGGAAAAACAAGCAGCATTTCAGCCCCTAAACAGATCAAACACGGGTGTAGCCGAACAACTGCACTCTACTACTGATCACTGTTCCCCAGAATCACTGTTCAAAACTGAACTGATACCCGCAGACACAACTGATTCTCAACAACGCTGATACTGGTGCCCTCAGGCCGGATACCCAAACTTGCAAACTGATATATGCGTATCCTGCAGAGATACACTCTAAAAGCACATAGCAGATAAATGAGAGCCAATACACCCCTATGCTGGGGTAGGATTTCCCTGTCCTATTTTGTCAGGAGCTACGGTTTCACTACGCACACAGCGGTTTCAAACAACCTAAAATCGGGTAAACAACCTGTCCTAGTTGGAATGGTCACTATGGATTCCGAATATGCACTAGGTCGAATGGTCAAAAAGGGTGCCCCGGTAAAACCGGGGTTTGTGTTCCCATGCTATCAGAGCCCATATGGTCATGCCTTGACAAGAACAAGCCTCCGGCAAACCGTTCAGGAATGGCAGATGGCAAACACGGTATCCTAGGCGCACCAATGCACATGCAATGTAAAGAGACACATAAACGAAATCAAAACAGGATATCACGAGTTCGAGTCAAGCTCTCTAAAGATCCCCAGCAGAGTCGCCAGAAACTGTAACAAGCCCGTGGGGGACCTCGCTACAGTTCGGACTCCCTGTTTGTGTTGCGGTTCTAAATCTGAACCAAAGAGTCCAACTCTGGCAAATCGTTTTGAAGAAAAACAGATTTTTTGAAAAGTAGTGCCAAACATGGACTGCTTTGCCAGATTACAGAGTCGCCACCTAAATATTTTTTAATGGGGGAATTTAGGAAACCCTGACTCGGTGCCGAAGGCCACGTGTCCGTCATCACCAAATGTCTTGGCTCGGGAGCTTGGGTACGATCGGGAAAGGTCAGCTATGAGCACCCCTTTCGCCCGGTCCGAAGACCGGCCTCTACTAACCGTGATATTCGATTTTGAAAATATTATGCGTTCTTATCCCAATTATTAGCCTAGAATTACTATATTATGCGCACAGCAAAACAAGTATAGACTAGATTGCCTAATTTGGAAATAAGCATTGCATACCTGTTTTCTTTGAAAATGCTTTGGAATTTGCTACTTGCAAGTAGGCTAAAATACGGATTTCAATGAGTTATTCCAACTCAAGCAATCCAACCTCCACCCACAGGCATTCAAACAGTTTATCTCATGTAAGCACTTAGCTGCATGGTAAGCATACTGTCATGGCAACATTCACACGCATGTGGTATGCTAAAGCGTAAAATACTTACATCGTACTCCGTGCCAAAAACAAGAAACTAGTTAGCAGACATGCATGTCCCTAGGTCATGTTAAGTGGCTAATGCAACACAGGCAAGGATGCAATTTAGAGTAGGCTCGGCTAACCCTAAAATGGCACATGAAATGCTACAACTATCACGTATTCAATTTGGAATTGAAAGTACGATGCAGTTTGTATGATGTACCGAGCCCGGTGCATGTTTAGACAAATGCATGGATGCACGCATGCATTGCATAAGGTATGATAAAATAGACGTGCCCTAATCTACCATCATAAGCAGGTAAATAAAAGGGAGAAAGAAGTGGGGGTTGGAAGACATACAAACCACTCACCCACACTTATTACAATTATGCCCTCGCTCGGAGGGACCGAAAGAATAATACAAATAATTAACTACGCAAGCTAATTAAATGTTACAAATTAATTAAATTAACAAATTAATTTATCCAAGGAAAACAGTAAACCGCCTCGGGGCGAGGGCTCAATGCACGCGCACTCGGATTCCGCTCGGAATTGCACTGCCATGCCTAGCTTGCCTCTGTTTTCCCTGCTTTGTTCCTCTGAAAACTGCCAAAGTCTCAGAACTACTCCTTTGGATACTGGAGATCACCACCGGCTGCATAGAATAGCTACCGGCTGCCATGTATGGCCATCGGCACAAAATTATTTTATCGGCAGACAATGTACTGCCGGCCGGCACTTAATGAAGCCGATCGGCACTGAGTGCCTGCAGAACCTGCAACTCACAGCAGCAGAGGGCAAAATCTTGCATGGCAATACAATTCAATCCATTTATGCACCAAACACACTCCTTATCATGTTTGTGACTCAAAGGGGCATGTGCCTCGATTCTCGGGCCACCAATCACGCATTCCCATGCATGATGGCCTAAAGAATCGAGTGCGCAATTTTCATGTCAAATGAAATGCAAACTAAACAATCAAAAAGCCCAATCCCCATCACCAGATCAAGGGACAAGACATGCATGCAAGATGCATCGCAACCTAATCATGTTAGCTAAGGATGCAACATGAGCATGTGAACAAACAATGCAAGCACATAAGCAAACATGAGGTAAGCATACAAGCAAGCAAATGATGGTCTTAAACATGACTTAAGCAACTCTAATTAGGCCTAAAACAATGGCCGAAATGCGAAGGAAATGAGACCAAACACACATACACGCATGCACATGTCAAGGCACAAACCTAAGTATTAAGCAAGCGACTATCGAGCGCACTTAAAAGAGGCTAAGTGTGGACAACTAACATGCATTGTAAAGCTCTGAAATTCATGCTAAACATGGTGCCAAACCAAGCAACAAAGCAAGCTAAATATGCAATTAAGGTCCAAGCACTTAAGGCGAGCCAAGGGGCTTAAATCAAGGTCAAACCCACCAAGCCTCACAAGGCCAAGGGGACTCAAAACAAGTCAAGGGCAGACCTAAACAACACCCAAGGAACACCTAGATGGCATCTAAATGGTCCAAGCATAAAGGCACATACAAAGGCCAAAACATGAAGCACACAACATGCACTTTCAAAGCTTCAAAGAGGCATGCAAGGCAAATATATGAGCATGTTAAATGGACTGAAATAACATGGCAAATGGTCTCAAACCATTGAAATGATGCAAACAGGGCATGCTACACATTCATGCTCAAGGCTAGCAAGCCTAAAATGCAAAGAGGCTATACTAAGCATGCCAAGACCAACCCAAACACTTATGGACAGACCTAAAACATGTCAAGATAAGCACAAAATCTTCATGAATCTAAGCCTAAAACATGCTCAAATTAGGGCTAACAACCTAAGGCATGTTAAGGCAATATAAGGCATTACATGGCAACTATGCTAAGCATGCATAAGGGACCAAAACCAACTTAATACAAAGTTAAAACATGGCAATATAAGCATAAAATACAGCCATGGCATGCTCAACTTACATTTGAAACATAGGCTCCCTTAAGAGGCCAAAACTTGTCCTTTTCAAGGACATCAAGGAGAGGGGGTGGCCCTCTCCTTCTTGGGACTTCAAGGCATCATCTTCACCACTGAAATCCCTCAAGACTTCAGTGGTGAAGAGACCCAAACACCAAAATCCCGGATCTCACCAAAATAGGCACAAAACAAGGGCCTTACAAGGCCTAAGGGTGGTCAAACCCTTCCAAACCACAAAACACTCTTAATAAACTATCAAGAGGACTAAAAAACAGAACTTTTTTGTATTAAACACCAAGCACAAAAACAATTCAAAGATAGGTAAAAATGGAGTGCAAGAATGGGGAATAAAAGACTAGTTTCTTACCCTTGAAGCCTTTCTTCAACCATGGTGGTTTTGTTGCCTCCTTAAGCTTCAATCCAGTCAAAAACAGCAAGAATAAGCCTTTAGAACCTCAGTAGCCCAAGGAAGGTGAAGCACTAGGTGCTTGTGTGCAATAGTGTGGACTAAAACACCTAGTGTACAAACAAGAGAGCAAAAGAGAGATAGGATAGATATAGAACTCAAACCCTAAAACCAGAGCTCCTCTGAGTTCTTTTCTCTCTAAAATGTCTAACTCTCCAACCCTTGAGCCAAGAGAAGAGAGCCTTCTCTTATAGGCAACAAAGCTTACAAGCTAAGCAAACCAAAGGCTCATCCCTCCATACACGTGTATGGAGGGGAAACAAATGCTATACAGCTGCTTCAAAATATCTCAAAAAGCAACTGCACAGTAGTCGACAGGGCAAAATTGTCATTTTGACAAAATTGACTGCCGACCGGCACAAAAGAGTGCCGACCGGCACAATATAGTGCCGATGGCAACACTAACCAGCCGGTGGCCTCTAGCCACTGCCGGTGGTGTGTGGGGATGCCTCACAAGGCATTCCCTACCCCTCCAAGGCAAAGCACAAGTGTTTGGTGCAAAACCAGACACAAAACGGTCAAGTTCGGAGGTCCTAAGGCAAGGCGCGTAGCCGAGAACTCCGGGAACTCCAAACGAACACGAACATGGATAATCACCGAGTGTTCAAGCGGTGACGTCCAGGTCTTGAGGACGGTCAAAAATGGGGTGTCTACACCTAATTGAGTGACAAATTTCCCTTAGTATACCTAATTGAGTGATAAATTCTTTTATGCAGTGAATGTTTTTCTATTTGTCTACTGTGCATGAGTTTTGTTTCATATTTACTTTATTTGTGTTACTTTATATTCGACTAGAATTGATTAGGTTTCTGTATTGATAAATTTATCCGTAAAAATGAATTGAATTAGACATTTTGTCTTATATTTACTTTATTAGCTTACTTTTGCTAATTCAGTGATAAAATTTGATATACAATGACAGGTTTGCTTACTATGCCTAGTTTAGTGATAAAATTTGCTATAACAATCATAGATTTGTTTAATTTTCCTAATTGAGTGATAAAATTTGCTATGAGAAATTTATCTCTGAAATTTGTATCATTTCATTCATTTTTTTAATTTTCATCTATATAGGAGAACAATTTGAAGCACACAGATGAAGAGAAAAAAATATACCAAATGCTGCTAGGAGAAATTCAGGATAAAAATAAAGATGAAGATGAAGATGAAGGTGAAGGTGAAGATGAAGATGCTGATTTTCAGCAACAAAATTAGGCTGAAATTTCTGAAAAAGAAGAACAAACATTGACTGAAGACAAATCCAAACATGAAACATGGGAACCAATTCCACACAAAATATGCCCTAAAAAGAGAAGAAAACAGTACCCTTTGAATCACAAAAGAATGAAGGAAACAAAGTTGACAAAGAGCCTGAAGTGGATCCAAATCTGGTAGAAGTACTTGTTTTTGAGAGGATAGAAGACGACATGCTCAAAATGGAAAAGTTACAAATGGAAAGGGACATCCTTCAAACTGCAAATGATAACCTGCAGCAGCAACTCAACAAGCTGAAAAAGGAAATGCAAGATTAGCACAAAAAACAAATGCAAAGGAAGGATGAAGAAACCAAAATACTCTATGAGAGAATTGCAACATTGGCTGAGGCAAACAAGTACTCGGAAGAACAACACACACAACACCAGCCTGCAATGAAGAAATTGAAAACTTCAAACGAAATTTTCAACATCCTACCAGAAAAATCAAGGCAAAATCTCATTGCACATTGGGCGAATACAAAAAAAAAAAGTAACAATTTTCTCTCTTGACTCCTGTAGTTCACTTTTGCCGACTGTTTATCATTAACTCATATTGAATTTATAAGTATCAAATATTCCAAAAATATTAATAAATTTATTATTCCAACACTAATAATCTTTTTTTCAAGGATCAGCCAGTGTGGCAAGGATCTCACCATGGAATCTATGTCTACTTAAATGACATTGACAAAATATTGAAGGGTCAAGATTTGGCAGGCATTGTAAGTTGAATTTGTAACTCATTAAAATAACATTTTAGTGTTTGATTTATATTAATTCCTTGTTTTGTTTTTTGTTTTCAACACAGATAATAGATGCATATCCAGAACACTTGCTTGCACAAAAACAAGGAACAACATCATTCGTATTCATTTCAAGTTGCCATGTAAGTAACTAGTTTGCTTAACTAAGGAACAACACTTGTTTTGTTTTTTATCAGTGTATAACCTCTGTTTGCTTAACTGAGTAACTAGTTCCAAACATATGACACTACCTTTCCTCTTCAATTTGCCCTGTTTCCTAATTCAAAGCTTGACATGTGAAACAAAAAGTTAAGCAAAACAAACAAGAATTTTTGACTCATATTTTGTAATCACTGTTATATATTTTGACCTTGTTATTGTGGCGCTACAATATGAGTAAATCCCAGACTTTGATTACAAATTCTGGGCACTTTTTTGGGTTTTCGAAACTACTGCATATGATATTGAGAACTTCAACAAATATTGAGATGTGTTGAAATTGAAATAGCTTGATTATATGATATGATGTTGCAGGACATAATTCACTTTCATTTTGTTAGTGGTGAAGCCTCATAGAGCTCTTGTTTGATGTAATTTATTAAGAAACGGACAACTTTCATTACAACTATGGAATGGAGAGAATCATGATATATATATATATATATATATATATTAGTAGATGTGCACACTCACATGAGTGTACTTGAAATAAGCAGTATCGATATATAGCCTATTACAGATCATCTATGAATATTTACAGAATGAAAGAGAAGCATAGTATAGATATATTAGGGGATATAAAGATCCATTTCACATGGAGGAGAAAAAAAGGCCTCAAGACACCAATAGATGTGTTCCCTTTATATGTAATATAGATGAATTTTGCATTGCACTGATAAATTTTGATATGGATTGATGCAATTTTGATCACAGTGACAAAAAGTTTCATTCTCACCACCTATTTAATTTGAAAAAGTTTAAAGTTAAATTAACATTATTTTTTTTTATTTATATTTTTTTTAGCACTTGTTGACTACAAAAGATGAGGAAGCAAGAAAAGAATGCTGAACAAAATGATGCCCGAAGCCATGAAAGCAAGATACCTTCTCTTCCCAATCCACCAAAATTTTCACTGGACAATACTTGTCCTTGACATTGAAGAAGCTTCATGGAAATTCTACAATTTGATGAGACCAAAGGGAGCAATGGCTAAAGATCCACACTTCAATGCTGCAAATGAAGTCGTAAAAATCTTTTCACTATCAAACTTACTATTAATCCAATACATAAAATCCTAATCCATGCTTAATTGTACACATCAAAAATTTATACATAATATATTTATCATTCTTTAAATCCATGGTTTCTCATTAACTGTTTCAACTGACTTTTTAATACAACAATTATACACATGTATATGTTGCAGAGAGAGATTATTGAAAAATACATAAAGGATGAGAACCCAACTCTCGTTCATCCTGATAAATTTCAACAGCAGACAGAGAACATCATCAATAGCCCACAACAAGAAGACACATCATAAGTTTATCAATAACAAAACACTGTTATTAAAAAAAAAAAAGTAACAAAACCAAATTATAATATTTTGTTTTCAAAATGTTTTTGCATCTGGAATCCTTGTTTGCTATATCATCAGGCAATATGTTTCCAATAACAACATAATGCCTACTTTTTCCAAGGAAGAATGCAATCAATTGAGAGCTGATATGTTAACTATCTTCTTGACTGATCAACAAGTTGCTCAACGACAAATACTGTAACGATCTAGAAATTTTTCCTTCCGCTCGAGCGGACTTGTGGCGTTCCCAGCATTTTTACAGGCGGCCCGAGATTCTGGGAGTAGTGAATCTCCGCTCGAGCGGGGGAGTTGACGCTCGAGCGGACGGCTTTGTTGGTCTGAGCGCTCGAGCGCAAGGTTAGACGCTCAAGCGGGTCGCCTAGTTGAGTTTGAATTTCTGAGGCACGTGGATTCGTTTGTGGCATTTTTCTTAGTGTATTTGGAACCTCCCTTATTTTATTTTTTGGGTATTGATTGAGGTATGTTGGTAAGGTAAGATTGGACCAAAAACTTTAATTCGAATAATTCGCCTACGATCAGCCGTCACTCTTTTGCCCTTTTCTTTTTCTACACTTTGAATTTGAATGTGAGGTTAGAACCATTGGAAAGCTATTTCTGGGGCTTCAATTTGGACACAAGAACGATCTAGAACGGAGTCCCGATGAGAGAGTTATACCCGTTTGAAATTTTCACATTTGTGCTGGAAGCAGAGCCGCACGTGCGGGGAATAGCGCCGCACGTGCGGGCAGTGCGGGACAGCAGCTCAAAAATGTGATTTTGAGCTCATTTCTTGCATTTTCTTTTCCCCTCTTCTTCTCCCCTCTTCCATGTCCGAAACCCTAGCTCCCAAAACCTTGATTTCCTCCACTTTTATCAACAATCAACCATGGTTCTTGCATCAAGGGTGGAGAACAAGAAAGGGTCAACATTTCCAACCGATTGAAATTCAAATTTGTGGAGGATTCTTCTCAAAGCTTGCTTTTCTTGCTTGAATCTTGAGGTAGGGGTCCTAGTTCTCCTTCAATGCTTACATTGATAGATAGATTTGTGGTATTTTGGAATATATAAATGCAAAATCTATATTTTGGGCATATAGTGTAAATCATGAAATTTTGGGGTTAGGGTTTGAAATGTTGGGGTTCTATTATGGGGTTTAAATTATGGTTTATGGATTATGGACCTAGGGTGTATAATAAATGGAAAGATTGGAACAAAAAGTAATGGGTTAAAATTTGGATTTTTCTTGAAATTTCTAGATTTTTCTTGAAACCTTAGGTTGATTTATGATGATAAACAATGAGTTTGCCCAAATTGATAGTAGAATCATGAAATTGAGGTATGGAATTGTATATATACAAGTTTAATTGAATTTTGGAAGTGTTTGAAAATCATGTTAAAAATTAGCGATTGAACCTTATTTATGGATATTGTAAATTATGCTATGATATGAAATGAAACTTGGGAAAAAGGGTTAGTTAATGATATGGATAACATGAGCCTTGGAATGAAATGATGAAATGAAAATTTAGGAGTACACTTTGAATTATAATTAGTGGTGTTGAGTTAAGATATGTTGAATTGTGGTGATTATGTAGAATTGTATTGACTATGTTGATTTTGGTTTTTGTGATATAAAATGTAGAGTTTCCAAAATGGGCTTAATCTCAAATTATTTTATTAAATTCCTAGTGGGTGGGCTTAGTTATTTTGAAACTCAAGTGGATGATTTAACGGGGTTTCTTTATAGGGATGGGAAATGTTTGGTTTTTGGTGAAAACACTAGAACTTTAGAGATTTTTGAGGAACATGGAAATGTTCATAAAACTCCTTTCTTTCTTTGAATAGAAGATGAATGTGTGTAAATTCCATAATGTGTTTTGCAAGATTGGTAATCTTTTAAATTTATTGAGTTGGAGAGATGGTTTTGAAAACTTCATGTGTAGTCCTTGGTGGGACCATGTTGCTTTGACTTGTGAAATGAGGAAGTTGATGGTATATGGTTGATTTGAGAAGGAATGTTATGAATCATGGAGATTTTTGCATTTGCATATCATATCATTTATCATTGTGCATTGTGGTTTTAAATCCAAGAGATTTGCATTCATGGCAGAAAATGATTTGTATGAGAAATATGGAAATGTGAACGGGGTAAATATGTGGTAAGTCCGGATAGAGGGTGTAGTTGATTTGTTAAGTTGGCAGTGAGTGTCCAGGGTGAAAGACTCGAAAGCCGCGCGGATAGGTGTCGAGCCTTCCGGTTAGCACCGGTAAAAATGACAGTTTGGTAGTGCTTGTTGAGCCTACTTGCAGACACCAGTCTAGGGATTACCAGTGTCGTATTTACCACCCCTTTTTAAAGTAATGATGGAAGTTTGAAATTGATGAGATCATATGATGACATTGAGAACATGGTGATTTTGAAACAATGCATTGGAACGGATGTTTTTCCTCATTGATTTATCTTGGCATAGCATTGCATTTACATTTACTTTTGTGTTGAGGAAAAAGCATAACTATGTACATACCTTGTGAGAATACTCTACAGAACTTGGAAATATATTTTAAAAGAATGGTTGGTTTTCGAAAATGGTTTTGGGAGTTCACATCCCGCCGTAGTAAGCCGGTAAAAGGGGGATTGTGTTGAGCTATGTGTTGAGAGGTAAGTTGAGTTGATGATGTTGTTTTTTTGTTGCTTGTGATGAATTTGTGAAATTTCATATTGATGTATAATTTGGTTTAAAGAGGAAATGTGCATGGGTATTATTTGTAAATAATGGGAACCAAAAAAATAGATATGAGGATTATAGATTATGGTGATAAACTTAACGAAGCAGTTGTGTTAATAAAAGTAAATTGTGAGAGTTGTTCCTTAATTAAATAAAGGATTGGCTTGGAAGGGTTTATTAACATTGTGTTATCTTGAAATGAAACTTTGCGGGTGTAATTAACGGGGTGAATTGAGTATAGGAGAGTTGGCAATGCAAATCAAAAAGGAACTTGAACTTGAAGTTATGGGGTTTTAAGTTAAAAATGAAGAGTAAAAGGGTAGAATGAAAGAAAAGAGGAACATTAAAAATGGAAGTTAAATGAGAAATATTTTGGGAAATGAGTTATTAACCTTTAAATGATGTTGTTTCTTAAATACGGTTGTTTCACAAGGATCTATGTTTTTTTTTTTTTTCTCAAGTTAAGGGACGATTTTAATGGCTGAAGGTTTTTCTTACAAGTGTTTAAATTGTTTTTGAGAAAAAGATACATTACTTATGATATTTTGAGATTATGAAATGTCACCCTACTATATGGTATCACCCAGCATGCATGATCATTTTTATCTGTGTGTTAGTTATTGATTTAGAACTGTGAGATTCCTACTGGGCATTAGTGCTCACCCCGTTGTTGTTATATCTTTTTACAGGAAGAATGTTTGGATTATTTGATTGAAGATATACGGAGTTCTTGAGTCATTTGTATAACTTCATGGTAGTTGTAAAAGAAGTGGATTTGTATTTGTGTTCATTTATTTGTAGTTTCGCGGCAGAAGTGTTGGCATGTATTATTGTTGTTGTATTCATTGAGAGAGAGAACATGTATTATCGTATTTCTGTTACTTAAGTGTAATAGATATTTGTATATGTAGAAAAAAAAAATATGGACCTAAATTTACAGGCTTTGGTAATGTTTTCGTGTAATTAAAATTCGGGGCGTGACAAATACCTGATGAAAACATTGATGACTTGCCTCTGCAATAATCAACAGATCTGGAATAGAAGAAAACAAAAGGAAACACTGATTCATTTGGTTGTTAGAATGTCAATACTTCATACATTTTGCTTGTTTGCTTGTTACAGTATTACCTATATTTTGATGATTTTGGTTCTTACTTTCCTCCAATGAATATTACAATGCTTGGTTGTTACAATGTCAAAGTTATGGACATTGCTTGGTTGTTACAATGTCAAAGTTATGGACAATGCTTGCTTGTTACAGTCTCAAATTTGCTTCAATGAAACATTCAGTCTTTTTTAGCCATATCGTTACCAGACCTGGCTTTTCATATCAGTCTTGTTATCCAAATTTCATTCAAAAAATTGGTTCTAATATGAGTATTTGTGTTGAATTCAAAGGTTAATAACAGGTTTGGAGTCACTATACTGATAAATTTATTTTTTATAGTGTTTTGTTTGCCCTGATAAATTTATCACTGTTTCAACAAATTTATCACTGTGAACACTGATAAATTTATCAATGTTCAAACAAAAAAACCAGCGACTCTCTCTCTCTCTCTTCTTTTTACCTAATTCAAGTAAACAAAACACTATAAAAAATAATAAAAAATTTACCTAATTGAAAATTAAAACACAAGCACTATTACATTGTCCAAATTGAAAATTAAAATACTGTTACAATTTGTAGATATTCCCAACTTTGAGAATGAATGTAAGAACATGCCATCCTTGGTGATTTCTGAATAATCAAAACCATTTGATACTTCAGTTAAACAACTCAAACATCCAAAGCTAGCTTCTGAGTGACCACAAAACAGTATGCAGACTGAGAACTTGTTGCTAAACCAGATAAACATGGTAGTTGATCTAAATTTTTTTGCTTTTTAAAGCAGTTAACACAGCAGATATGCAATTATGTATTCTAGAGATTTGATCTACACCTTTGTATTGTGGAAATTTTTCCTGGGAAAACTAGATAACTCCAGACAATGATAAATTTATCACTGTAGAAAAAACATTTGCTTGATATGACAGTGATAAATTTATCAACCACTGACATAAATGTAATAAACCATCAACTCTTCCCACACAATAAATGATAAATTTATCATTCTTCAAAATAACAAAATTCAACCACATTAATGGTAAATTTATCATTCTTACAAAAAAATAATCCATCAACTTGTCCAAACCAACCAGTGATAAATTTATCACTTTATAAAACACCAAAAACAGCAACTACATTTAACCCAAATCAAATAATATAAATCTGTGAAACTTAATCCTGTAAAAATATCAGCAAAAAATATAATTTCTGATCAACAAATTCCTCAATCATTCAATGCGAGTACCAAAATGATACATCTTTCAAAAAATACTCAATTATTCAATGCAAGTAACACCTCTCAACTCTCAAACAAAGTAATTCAATTAAAATCAATACAACTAAAGCAAAGCTTCTTTACATGTCTTCCGATTATGAGTTCCCATCTTTCCACACCTACTGCATCTAATTCTCTTGATTTCGCCCTTAGAAGGTATTCTCTCCATTCTTGGACGTCCAGCTGGTCTCTTACAAAGAGGAGGTAAAACAATCATCATCAACAACTACATTTGGCTTCCACATACTAGGAACTGGATAGATAGAATGTGAATAAGAATCACAATAACTACTAACACGGTAGTAATCATCAAGAAAGCAATTCAGATCCTTCCCACTCCTCTTTATAGCACAAAAACCATGTTTGCAAGGAAAAGAATCAATTTCCCACAATCGACAAGAACAACAACGTTTCCCAATATCAACCATAACTGAATGATCCAATTGGATTTCATAAATGTCATCGCTACATTTCTTAACTATCCATGCTTTTGTATCATTAAAAGCTTCTTCCAACTTTTTCTCTGCAAAAGGACAAACAATACGATTCCACTTATTCCCAACTTCTCTCCTTCTTGAAAATTGCTCCATTAGTTTCACCCGTATAGCATCAACAAGACTAGTTGAAAACAAATGGCGTTCATCCCTAATCCATGAATTAAAAGATTCCGCAGCATTTGTGCACATTTCACCATACCTCTTGCCTTGAAAATAAGCGTTACACCAAACTCATTAGGCAAATCCTCAAGAAACTTCTCAACACTACGACCACAACGACCCTTAAATTCTTCAAATAGCTCATTAAACAACTCAATAGTAGGAGCATATGCACATCTACTAAAAAGAGTAAGCAAATACTCTTTAGATTCACGACTCTTCACTGACAAATAAGTCTTCAAGTTTGTCTTCAAATGCATTAGACAAAAAGAATGAGAAGAAAACGGAAAGACCTCAGCTAAAGCTTTCAGCAAACCTCCATGTCGATCAGTAACAAACGCAATATCCCTCTCCGGAGTCAAAATACCTAATAACTTTGACAAGAACCAATGCCAACTGTCATAACTTTCACTATCAACAATAGCAAAACATAACGGATATAAACCTACAAACAAAATATATATACACGTTATCAATAACAAATAAAAAAATTACAAAAAGAAAATCAAAACACAAAGTATATAACATATAGCACCAGCCATAGATAAATTTATCACTGTATAAATATAAAAATTTAACAAAAGTATACAGCATAAATTTATCACTAATACATTGACCATACTCAATAATCAGCACTCTCCAGTAACAAAAATGATAGAATTATCATTGTTTCAATAATAATAACAAATAGACACAAAATATACCTTGGTTACCATTTTTTGCCGTAGTAGCCAATAAACAACCTTTGTGTCTTCCTTTCAAGAAAGTTCCATCAAGCATCAACATAGGCCGACAATACTTGAAACCATGAATACATGCCTCAAAAGCGAAAAACAAGCATTTGAAATGTCTTCCGTTACTATCAATATCAAATTCCATATAAAAAACACTCCCCGGATTGCAAGCATTAGCGGCATCAACATACCAACGAAGATCGTCAAATGATGATGAATAGTCACCAAAAACAACACCCCTTGCTTTTTCAACACCCATCAAAGCTCGCCGATAAGAAACTTCTGTTCCATAATAGTCCTTGAAATCACAAACCACCTCACTAACCGATGTCAAAGCCTTATTATGAATACCACTTGAAATTAGCCCACCAATCATACTTGAAGTCATCCAAGCATGTTTAATTGTACGAAAAGAAGATCCACAAGTATGAACATCATCAAATTGTTTAATAACAAAAGCTTTACTATAATTTTCCACTCTAGCATGCACGCTCCATAAACATCCCAAATCAGCCCTTCTCTTACAATGAACAGTGACACGATCCTTATCATTATTAACAAAATCAAAATTAAAACCGGAATGAATAGAATACTTTGACAACGCATCTCGAAATTCAACAACTTCTTGAGCAAACCTTTGTCCCACTTCTTTCATACAATTAACCCACCCATCGGAGAGTAAAGGTTTCCGTTGATTTGAATAAAATGAAGGCAAAAAATCAGTTTCACAAAAAACACTACTACTACTACTACTACTACTACTACTACTACTACTACTATCTTCACCATCACAAATCATATAACCTTCACCCAAAGAACAACACTTTATAAAAACATCAATACGATGAATATCACAAGAAAGTGCCAGTCCAACCATAACCTCCAAATCCTCTTCACTTTGTAGACCACAAGAAGAATGTCCAGGCATTGAATATGATATATTCAAAGAACTACCAACTAACTCACTCTACTTTGCACACAATTTATATACTAAATCCTTGAAATTAAATCCATCATTATACTTGATAACCAATGTCACACTTCTAAACTTGCACATAAGAAACAAACAATTCTCCATCACTATAAATCTTGCAACAAACAACAATTACATTTCAGCAAACAACTCAAACACCCTAAAACAAAATCAAATACAGTGATAAAATTATAAACCAACTCAAACACATTCAAAAACCAACACTGATAACTTTAACAGTTAACACCACCAAAGACCAAAGAACAGTGAATAAGGCTTACACTTATTAGACATGGTAACTCGATTTGAATCTTACCATTACATTATGCAACCTTTTCATCTCCTATTCCCATACTCACTCATAAATTTATCACTGTTGAAAAAGTTAATTCAACATCACCCCCAAAATACACAGTGATAAAATTATCACTGTATAAAATAACAAACCAACACCTGTGTTCAATCAACACAATTTCGTAACCAAAAAAAAAAAAAAATCTAAAATTCAATCAATATATATATATATCTCAAAACTTTCGATATCATGATCAAAACAAAAATTCAATCGCAACAGAAACAACAGAGTAACAACAATATCACCACAAAATCACAATCACCAACTCAAACTAAAAAGAACCAAAACATTGAAATTGAAATCAAAATCAAACATGCCAGTCGACCTAACTCCACAACATCGCAAATCAGAAAATGTAACTATACACCAAACGCAAAATCGCAAATAGGAAGAATCAGCAAGCACGCAATCGCAAATCACAAATCGTGAAGATACACCAAGCGCGAAATCAGAAATCACGAAGCTCCACAATAATACAGTAGCAAATCGTGAAGTTCCACAGAAATCCAAATCACAAACACAATATTTTGATGGAAAATCCAAATAGAAACGCGCCAGAACAGGGGAGGGGTAAAACCATACCAAAAAAAAAGGCTCAGGACCTGTTGGTGCACAAGATCAAAATTCAGGACTAAGAGGGGAATAAGTGCAAAACTCAAGACTGGCCAGTAAAAAACCCTATTTTTTTTTTTCTAAAATTTATCTAATTTTCTATTTCTATGCTCATCTGCAAATTTAAACTTTATTTTTTTTAATCTTTATCTTATATTTATAGAATTTCACTTTTACTCTTCCTTTTCAATTAAGTTTATTCAATTGAGTGTATTTCAAAAAAATTAATTAGTCCTATATATCTATACAAATATAGTGAAATCACTCAAATCTATTATTTAAATACCCATCTAAATTAATATCATAGTATTTTAATTTTTAACATGTTTAGTACTGTTTATCACATTTTGTTACTTGTCTATGCATAGCATGAGTTTTACGCTAGTATCCTAAAAGCAAAAATTGACAATTTCTATCATGTTATGAGGCTATTTGTTATACTCCTATTATGAATATCTATTTTAGATTGATCTTTGTTGCACTGATTATGAACTTTCCTTAGATTCGGTCATTGTTGGGTTTGATATAGTAACAGCAATGATTTAGAACTCTAAATAATGAGCTCTAAATCTACTACTAGTGAGGTGAAAAATGAAAAAAAAAAAAAAAAAAGCACAGCACACACTATGACAGTGGGTGAGACCCACTGCCACATCATTAATGGTAGCTCTAATTAGTGGTTTCAAGCATTACTAGATATAGAAATTGCACTCTAATTATTCAGATGTAATTCATTTTATATGATAAAATATCTTCCACTGATTTTATATATATACATTTTAATTATCTTTATATTATAAATAATCTACCATCAACAAAAGCAAAAGAATATTAATCATACTTCTTTGTTTAGAATATTATTTCAAAGCTAATTGGAGGTATAAGGAAAATAATCTTCATTGGTCTTGTCTGATTTTGAAATGACTAGGTGGAGAAATTAAAAAGATTCGCAAAAAGAAATTATTCACACTTGGCATGACTAGACGAGGACAATCACGATGTTGATAGGACGTAACTTTCATAAAATAACCATAGAATGGAGGGGTAAAGTAGAAAAGAAAGGTTGAGAAACAAATTTTAAGAATTTATGGGTGTTGATTTCTGACTTTATAATTAAATAGGAAATTTAGTTAGAGAGTACGTGACAAAATAGATTAAACCAAGTACCTACTAAGAACAAGACAAGAATACCATAGTGACTCGTCTATCTGGGGACACTCCGATAATCGAGTTAGTCAATTTTATTTCTCAAAGCTATCAAATAAATACTCTATGCATAAGTCAAAGCATATCTTAGACCCATGGAAGTGCTTTACTTTTATAGCTAATAGTGCTCTTGTTCCCTAGAAATCTCACTTCGTAGGACTCAAGCATAATGCGTATCTCGGATTCTTAGTTAAATATGGATGAACTCCTCAAAAATCTCATCCTTATCCGAACTAAGCTCATCACTTATTTAGGACTTTTGTCCTCTATCCAAATATCTTGGATTCTGGTATTACTGCACCATATCTCGACAATACCGCAATTATCTTAGCAATTTGGCTCGTCCACATGGCATCTCGGCGGCACCTCTGCCACGTGGCTCAACCTCGAAAATACATATCCACAACTGCTCCTAAGTTCTATTACCTCGACAACCTGAAGTGATAGAATCTATATCATCTGTCTTCCAACATGCTAGAGATAATCGTTCCATCGAAATCGTGACTTGTAAGCATCAAGAAACAGGGACTCAAATGCCCACTTATTAAGATCAAGAATCAAGAATCAAGAACAAACATATTCTTTCATCTAAGATCAACATCTCAACCGAGATTGTACTACTAGCCGATGTTATGACACACTAGTTTAAGAATACCAAGAATCCCAAATGCGCATGAGCTGTCTCGCATAATTATCCTAACCGTTTTATCCACATGTCATTGCCTAACTGGTCCGTACTCGTCATGCGTTAGATACATCGCTTCGTCTCTAACCCATGCCGCTTGGCGTTAGTATGGGCATGTCTACCTAGGCGGTTAAATCATGGTTTTGCTGCCCTTTCATCTTTTCAACAAAACTTCTCCCTTTCTCTCCATCTGTTCACTTTTGCCTTTACCAATTTCTTTTCCTTCTCAGAGCCTCTCTTTCTAGACCTTCATTAACGGTCTTTGAAGCTTTCTACAACCATCTATGTTCATCACTTCTGGCGAGCATTCAATCATTCTGTTTCGGTCAAAGACATCGTTTTACTTTGGCGAACGCGATTCCAGCGTCCATTTCTGCAACTTCCATCTTTAAGTCCTTGAATCTTTCCCTTTTTAATTTTAGTTCTTTACTACTCCTTTGTTCGATTACAATGCATCTTTACTCATATTATCACCATGCTCATTTATTTTTTACATATGTCGCTAAAAATTGACCATTAGTGAATTTTTTTATCACGATTTTTATAAAATTTCGATAAAACTTACAATTAGTGATATTTTTCTGTGACGAATTTTTTAATTTGTTGTTGAAAGTTAAAAATTAGTAACTTTTTTGTGACGAATTTTTTAAACTGTCGCTAAAACTTATAATTGGCAACATTTTTTGTGACAAAATTTTCAACCTATCGCTGAAAATTAACAATTAGTGACGTTTTGTAATAGTGTTTGATGAAAAATGCCATTAATTATCATAAAACCTATTGGATAATAAGTGCACCTATTAAGACCTACATGTGAGTCCTATAAATAAAATTACCTTCAAGTTTATGGATGTCAATGCCTAATATTACATCATTATAGGGAGTGGTTAGTTCAAATCCACTCTCAAATTGGTTGGGTCATTAAGAAATACTCTGTTCGATTTTGATATTGAGTTTTCGAAAATAATTTGAATTTGAATTTTTTGTGTTTACTTGTTTTTTTTTAATTTTTTTTAATATTCTAAGTAAATTTTTATTTTTTAAATGCACATAATATACTGAATAAATACGAAAGTATATTGATTTTTTTTTTGTATGTTTTAGTATTTAGTTATTTTTTAAAAGATTTTTTTTTAACTAATAATTCTTTTTGAATCATATCTAAATTAAGTGGGTTTAAAAATTTAAAAAATTTATTTAAAATATTTAAAATGTTCAATAAAAATAAAAATAAAAATAAAACACAAAAAATATTTTCAAAATTTAAGCTAAAAAATTAATTTCCTAAAAGTTGAGGAAGGGAACACCTATTGGACATTTATCTAAACATGTTTTATTTTTAAAAAAATCTCTACACTCATACACGCTTCGAAGAAACTTGGAGAACACACACATTACAAATTTGAAAAAGTAATTTGAAATCAATGATAAAAGAAAAATGATATAAAATTTTCATATCAGTGTGTCCAAGCTTCTCTTTATTTGAGTTTATTTTGTCACCCTTTTTTTTCAATTTATAGTTGGTAATTAGCTTGATTGATAATTGTTGGCAGATAGTCAGTTACGGAAGAACATTGTTGAGAATGAAATATGTAAAAGGGCTTCACAAAGAAACCCAAATATTACAGATATGAACCATTTGCCTCTATTGTACAACAGGATTTAAACTCCACAGTTGACCCTAACTTTCCTCTGGAATCAAAACACCACCAAGGTTTGCATTATAAGTGCCTTACGACATAAATTTAGGTGGGTTTTCTAGGCATCAAGTTGGGCTTGAACTTGCCACATACTCGCTAGAGAACACTTTGCAGCTCACAAGCGTAGCTATTCATCCTTGCACTCCAAAAATCCCTTGGGATTCAACAAAAATGGATGCAGCCAGAGAGCATGCGAGGTAACTGCAAACAAAACTGCCTTTGGGAGCAAAATTTGTTATACTATAGTACTTCAATTTATTTATTTAGACTTGAAGGCATAGTTTGATTTTGTGTATATGAAAGGGCTTTTGATGACTTTTCTCTCCCTAAGGATCAATTGTTGTCTATGATATAGTTCCTATTCATTCTATTAGCGTTATGTCACATTGTTGATCACTCAGGTCTTTGTCATGATCTGTTTCTTCCTATCCATGATAGATAAGAATCATTACCATTAGTTATACCATTCACTTCCTTTTGAAAACTTCACAAATAAGCTTGTATCAACATGTAATATGTGTACAATCATAGTCCAAATTTAAAAACATTTAGATGACCACTGTGGAAACATGAAATTAGTTATACTAATCCCATCTATACAAGCCTTTTGCGCACTCTTTCTAGGAGTTTGTATCATTTGGTGTCAAACCAGCCACCATGCCGAATATGGGATATGACACACCTATGTGTGTTTGGGATCATATAGATGTAGCATTGCAGTTTGAGCCATGGGGGGACAACCTATAGGCTAGCTGGTTTAAGATACCTACCAAGGTGTCAAAACTAGAAAGGAAAGGGCTACCATTGGGTTAATGTTGATAGAGTGGGCTGTCGTAGACGTCGACTGCGGTTTATGGTGGTGTGACAATGTCTTATTCCCCACCCCCCCACCTCAACACATCATTCTTCCTCTATTACGACCCAAACCCACCCCTATATGTTTAGCGTCATGACCGGCCAGTAATCCCAAGATTACCGAAGGCCTCTTAACAGATTCACAAATATCAGGGGTTAGCGGAAGCAATATATAAAAATATACATTGTCCAACGAGTTGCTCAAACTTATATGAGATAGAGAAAACTTTCATCTTTGTATACATATATCCAAAAGTCATTATTACGTTATACCCACACACAATGAAATCAAAGAAAAAAGGGATTAAATCCCATAAACAAACTTGTCTTATCAGATAAACATCTTAAGTATTAAAAACAAAAAGAAATTGAGGACTAAAGCCTCGATCACAAAGCCTTGTTCACATGACAATTCCAAAACCTCCACGTGAGGCACAATGGTTGGCTGACAAATAAAAGTCCAGACAAAAGCCCTTAAGCCTGATCTAGCGCTCGATCACTTACATATATATATATATATATATATAAACAGTGAGCTAAAACCTAGTGAATAACATTAAAGTAAAGGGATTAGTGAACAAATTCCGAACATATCATAAGATCATAACAGAATAATACTCATATCTGAACATAATAATGGTATATCCAACAAAATATAACATATCGTCTTCCGACTAGAGTAATCAGTCTCGGACACCGATTATCAAACATAACACCACTTTGTCAAGTGGCTAGCGAGATCTCGTAATCACATATATGTCCTAGACCTGCATTAACATGCCGTCCCCCATGACTTGGGACTTTTTTGGATGCCATAGTAGATTAAAAAATAGGACATTCGTTCACTTAAACAAAATATCATTTTAGAAATCATAACTTATCAAATAACATTTCGAACATAATTCATATGAACATGTCTTTACAATAACGTTACTCACAGTGGGCTTCCAGAAATAGTTGATCGGTCGTCTAATCTTGACCTACAATCACAAATGTACATAACACAAACATGACTTATTACTACACATCCACATTATGGCTTAGCTTTCCTTTCTTTAATTTCTTATAACTTGTTCATATTGAGTCACATATCTAGATCGAATAATATTTCTTATCTTTTTCTTATTCAGTAATTCATGTTACTTTCTCATTTATTAGGTCCTTAATGATTTACAACTCATGCTAGAAATGCTCAAAAGATGATGAGAATGAAAATACGAACACATAATGACTTGACAAAATATGCTGAAAATGGCCTAACCGCTCAAGCTACCATTTGGTCGTTCGATCGGACTACACTGCCTACAAAAGTACTAGATGGTCTTATTCTGCGCTCGAGTCTTCACTTCTTCGCTTGAGCGATCTGACAATATTCAAAGGGTTTGCTTGAGCTATCTATTCGTTCCTCGAGTGGTCTTTTATAGATTGTAAAACTATAAGATGCTCGCTACGTTTGCTCGAGCTACCAAGTGGTCGCTCGAGCGATGATGCAGAATTCTGGAATTTCCAAATTAAAGAATGATGTTCCAAGCTCAAGTTTAAAGCTCAAATGCATGCATGACTTGTCCATGAACTTGAAAACATGTAAGTAAACCTAAATACTTGATGAATTACATCCTTACCCAAAACTTCATGAATTTTTCAAATTGAAACTCAAAACCCCAATGCATGTATGTTTTAACTTAAATTCTTGTTATAATTCCAATACTATATCCCAATCTCTATCTCCCAACTCCAGTTATACTGCAAACTAAGTAGCAAAACAATAGACAACAAATCAATTTCTAGCCATCAAAACCAATAGCAAGTTTTCTATTTTCTAGTCAAGTAGCCATCACAAACTAATGCAATTGGATAAAACATATAACTCTCATGCAGAGAATCAAAAACAATAAAAGAACACTTTGATTGTAAAGTTTGAAATGAACCTACATTCATCCAAAACAAGCTACAACTATTCAGTTGCAATTGTTCAATTACCCTAAAAATCAATTGAGACAAAGTTACAAAAAAGACAACTTACATATAAGAGCTATATGAACCCAAGTTTTCCTGCTTCGAAGAGTTCTACAGCACCTTAAAATGCACTTTTCTCTAAGTCTCCCAATTATGAACTCTGCAATTCACATGGCAGCCCAAAATCTAAGCTTTTGGCATTGAAATTCTATTAGCCTTCTTGTTTCTCTTCTCTGATAAAGCCTTTCTAAAGGCCTCCACAATCCGTTCTTGTGATTCGAGAATCATTTCGGTCCACTTCATCTCCATTTCCTTCGTATCTGTCACAATCCAAACTCGCTCTTATAGGTTTAGCGTCATGATCGGCCAATAATCCTAAGATTACCAAAGGCCTCTTAAACAAAAATCATTATATTAGGGGCTTGCGGAAGCAAATATACAAATATACATAGTTCATTGAGCTGTGCAGACTTATATGAGACAGAGAAAATTTTAAACTTCATATACATATACTACACATCACCCTTATGTCCTTACATATATAGATAAAACAAAAGGGGACTTAGCCCTAGTTACAAAATAAACGAAAACTTGCTTTGTTCAAAGTCACAAAAGAAAATAAGACTCGAGTCAAGATCACAAAACTTGTCCACATCATAGATATCGGGAACCTCCTCGTGAGGCACATCAGTTGGCCAACAACACAGAGTGCAAGCAGAAATTCTAGGCCTGGTCACGCACCTGATCACCCATATACATAATATAAACAATGAGCTAGAGCCTAGTGAATAACAACAGAGTAAAGGTTTTAATGAATGATGTCCCATAACAGATTCATAAATCAAAATTCAGATCTTATCAAATTCAGATACATATTTAGATTTGCATTCAGTCATACGTGGTACATCCATTAGCTAACAGAGCAGATTGGTCCTAAAGACCTATATACAGAGCAGATGGTCATTAAGATCCATATTCATATCAGACAGATGATTGTGCACAATCGTAACAGATAACCATATAGGTTTCACAGATCGTTCCATGTTTGAAACTTACAAAGATCCCTGGTACCAGGTAACAGATCACAGATATCAGATAATAGATGCTAAGGACGTCACGATTACATTTCAGAAAATCAGACAATCATTCATTTACTCACAAAATATCATTTCAAAAAACAGAGTATATCTTATAAGTATAAAATACTTAATTACAAACATATCTTTACAGAGTTATTACTCACAAATAGATCTAGAGACAGATTAGACGGGTCCGATAGACAGAAGCACCTAACCTACACAGACACATAATAGATACACAATGAAACATACATTCCGAACATTGTTTAACTTATTACATTTCTTTCTTAGTGTGTTTCTAATTCATTTCCTCATTATTGTGGCCTAAACCATGGTTTAAGAAAGACTAAATTACAATAAGGATGAATGTATGTTCTTTGAAACACTTTGCAAAATTTCAGAAAACAGGGCCGTTCGCTCGAGCGAAGTTTTGGTCTTTCGAGCGGGCCCTTTGGTCTACAAAAGTATTGGATGCATGAAATCTACGCTCGAGCCAAGGTCCAAAATTAAGGGTGGTCGCTGGAGCCAACTACCCAGCTCTGCAAAACTTTTGAGAGCTCGCAAAGTGCGCTCGAGCGATGAGGCAAAATTCTAAGATTTCCAAATTTGTATTTCAAGGTCAAAACTCAATTCCAACACACCAAAACTTGTTCTTTTAGGCCAAAACTTACAAAAACACATAGAAACTTATGTAAAAACATGAATTGAAGATAAATTCGCAAAATCAAGGCCCAAAAGCATGTCAATTCTTCAAAATTATGCTTCAAACTTTTTATATAATACATGCATGTCATGATATGGATTATTCCGTTGAAAACATGAACAATTAGGATAAAATGGTATGAAACATGATGAACTTCCAAAACAAAGCTAGAATAATTACATGCATGTGAGAATTCTTGGAAAACAACCTCAAAATGTGATGAAATATGGATGCACGCACGCACGAATGATCTTCAATTCCACAATCTTGGCTTAATTCATATGTTTAATCTTCTAATTGACTTGATTCTATACACTAGACAACCAAATTTCATAATTAAAGAGTTGAATTCCTACCTTAAGCCTTGAATTCACAAGTTTAGTAGTTTGATTCTTCCAAATGCTCTTAAATTCTCATTTTCTCCTTCTCAATTCAAGCTTTCCTCCTTCCTAGTCTTGACTTCAACCTCTCTCTCTCTCTCTCACACACACACACACACACACACACACACATTTTTAGACTTAAGATGTTGATGGAAAATATGTCAACTTAATTACATGTGGCCTATCTATATGATATGATTAGCTTAACTAATTAAATGTGATTAAAGCTAAGTTAATTTAACTTGATAATTAATTTATTCTAATTATTTGGATTCGAATAAATTTTTAATTAAACTTACCATAGGGCTCTAAAAATTCTAAATAACACGTTGACCTAATCACTTTTGCGTTCCAATGCTGATAAGGCCTTTAATTTTCATTTCAAAGCAGAATTTCAGATAGATATTTTTACAACAGATAGACAGAAAGACAAATAACATAGAAAATGCATAATTAACATATAATCTCTTCTTAAAGACTTAATTAGTATTCTTAATCATGGATTATGAGCTAATTACGGATTGGGGTTGTCATAGTCTTTCCCCCTTAAAGAGTTTGGTCCTTCAAACTTTAGGTTACCTTCATTTTGGAAGAAAACAAGGTTCAATGGGAACAACTCAAGGTGCCACTTCATCATGTCTTCTTTTATTTCCCAAGTCGCATCTGTTCCTCAGTGTTGTTGCCAATCAACTTTCACCAATGAAATTTCCTTGTTTCTTAACATTTTTATCTGACGGTTGACAATTTGGATCGGCTATTCCTCGTACGTATAGTCATCTTTCAAAAGCACACGAGTAGGCTCAATAACATGTGGCAGATCTCTTAGATAATCTTGTAGCATTGAGACATGAAAAACATTTTGCATATGTACCATGATTGGAGGTGGAGCCACCTTATAGGTAACCAGGTTGATCTTCTCTATAATTTCATACGGGCTAACATATTGCGGTACTTACCCTTGGTTTCAAACAATGTTTGTCCTTTCATTGGAGTCACTTTGACGAATACGTGATCACCCACTTCATACTCTCTACCCTTTTTTCGGACATCTACATAAATTTTCTGATGACTCTATGCAGTTTTTAACCTTTGCTGACTTAACTTTATTTTTTCATTGGTCTCTTGCACAAGTTCGGGTCCCAACAATGGTTTATCACCTACTTGGCCCAACAGATTGGTGATCGAAATTTTCTTCCATATAGAGCTTCATACAGTTCCATGCCAATACTCGAGTGATAATTGTTGTTGTATACAAACTCGGCCAAAGGCAAATAAGTCTCCCAATTTTCTTGGAAATCCAATACACACATTTTAAACATATCTTCTAACGTCTGAATAGTTCGTTTTGACTAGCCATTTGTCTGTAGATGATATGCACTGCTGAGTCTCAACTTGGTTCCCAATGCTAGTTGTAAACTCTGCCAGAATCTTGAAGTGAACTTTGAGTCTCTGTTAGAAACTATTGATACAAGTACTCCATGTAGTCTCATAATCTCATCAATATAGATATTAGCCAATTTATTTGCATTATAGAAAGTCTTAGCAAGTAAAAAGTGAACAGATTTAGTCAAACGATCAACAATAATCCAAGTAGAATTCATACCTCTAGAAGAATGGGGTAGTCCCACAATGAAGTCCATCGTATATGCTCCCATTTCCACTCTAGTAAGCAGTTGGAGCAGTCCTGCGGGTCATTGATGTTCAGCTTTGACTTGTTGGCAATGTAAACATTTGGCTACAAAATCAATAACACTCTTTTTCATTCCCGGCCACCAAAAATTCTATTTCAAATCATGGTACATCTTCTTGTTCCCTGGGTGCATAGCAAATTTTGAACCATGGGCTTCATTTATATTACGCTTCCTTAGCTTAGAATGGTTTGATACACAAAGTCCACCTTGAAATTTCAACACATCATTCTCAAAAACAAATCCTAGCCTCGGCTTGGATTGAATTTCTTCGACAATTTTCTTTAGAAACTCATCCTCTTGTTGCTTTTCTTTGATCACTTCAATTATTACTGGATGTGCAGAAATGGCGGCTGAAGTTCCATCTTGTTTATACAAAACAACCTAAACTTCAAATTTCTCCAAGTTGGATAACAATTCTTTCTATCTGGTAAGTAAGCATGCCAAATTCCCAATTGATTTTCTGCTCAATGCATCTGCAACTGTGTTAGCTTTTCCCGGATGATACAAAATTTGTAGGTCATAATCCTTTATCAGTTTTAGCCACATTTTTTGTTTCATGTTCAGTTATTTCTAGGTGAAGAAATATTTCAAGCTTTTATGGTTTGTGTACATTTCACAAGTCGCCCTATACAAATAGTGTAGCCAGATTTTCAATGCAAACACCACAGCTGTTAGTTCTAGATCATGGGTCGAATAATTTTTCTCATGAGGTCGAAGTTATCGGAAAGCATAAGCTATTACCTTACCATTTTGCATTAACACACACCCCAAACCTTTATATGAATCATCACTATAGATTGTGAGCCCATCAGTATCAGAAGGCAAGGTCAGAATTAGTGCAGTCACTAATCTGGTCTTTAACTCTTGAAAAGCTGACTCTCTTTGATCATTCAAATCAAACGGTACTCCTTTCTGTGTCAGTTGGGTGAGTAGCAAGGCAAGTTTGGAAAAATCTTTTACAAACCTCTTGTAGTAGCCAGTAAGTCCTAGTAAACTTCGAACTTCGATTACTGTAATTGGTCTTAGCCAATTCGTAACAGTTTCAATCTTCTGTGGGTCAACAGATAAACCATCCTTGTTGATTACATGCCCCAAAAAGGTCACACTATCAAGCTAGAATTCACATTTGGTCAATTTTGCATACAGTTTCTTTTCTCTTAGTGTCTGCAACACAATTCTCAGATGGTTCTCATGTTTTTTCCTGCTCTTAGAATAGATTAGAATATCATCTATAAAATACAACAACAAATTCATCAAGGAATAGTTTGAAAATTAGATTCATTAGATCCATGAAGGCAGCAAGTGCATTTGTTACCCCAAAAGGCATTACCAAAAATTCATAATGTCCATATCTAGTTCGGAAAGCAGTTTTCTCTATATCTTCAGCCTTAACTTTTAACTGATGATACTCGGATCTAAGATCAATTTTTTTTAAAAAACACTTGGGTTCCTTGAAGCTGATCAGACAAATAATCTATTTGAGTCAATGAATACTTATTCTTGACGGTCACTTTATTCAACTCTCGATAATTTATATACAGTCTCAAGGTTCCGTCTTTCTTCTTGACAAACAAAACTGAAGCACCCCAAGGTGAATTGCTTAGTCGGATGAACTTCTTATCTAACAGTTCTTGTAGTTGGATTTTCAGTTCTTTTAACTTAGTGGTTGACATTTTGTACGAGGTTTTGGAAATGGGTTGTGTGCCTGGCACACTCAATTTCCCTATCAATTAAATCTTTGGGTAGTTTATTTGGGAAAATATCTGGAAATTCATTGACTATAGGTATATTGTCCACATTTACATTGTTTATAACTGTAGTAAGGACACAACGCAAATAACCCTTACAACCCTTCTCAAGCAGTTTGTTTGTTTTCATTGATGAAATCAAATATGGGGGAGGTATGACACCATTTCCATAAAACATAAATTCAGGCAATCCTGACAGTCGAAACACAACTGTTTTATTAACACAATCTATAGTGGCGTGATATTTTGTCAACCAATCCATACCCAATATAACATCAAAATGATCAATACTCAAAGGCATCCAGTCAACATATAACAACATATCTCCAATCATAGCATCACATGCAGGATACACATAAGCACACGTCATAGAGCCTCCAGAAGGCGTAGATATAGCTAGTAGATAGTTCATAGGTTCTAGAGGTCTAATCAATTTTCTAGAAAATGCATGTGACACAAATGAATGGGTAGATCCCAAGTTTATCAACACATGCATTTTGAGTACAAATAAGGAGTATACCTGATACCACAGATTTGGTGTTCTGGACATGACTCGGTATTAGGGCTGTGCAAAATACTGCCAAATCCGCTAAAACCGCATCGATCTGTATCAATCCGCACCGGTCTAACCGCTAATCGCGGTTTAAACTTTAAAATTTATAATCCGCCAACCGAACTGCTTCATTCCGCTATAGTTAATACACATATATTTTTAACCTCCAATGCAATATCAATGTAAAAATGAATGTGAGAGAGATTTAAGATGTGAAATTTATTACAAATTAGTGGTTATATATATGAAACATATTATGTAATATTATTTTGTGTTATATATCTAAAAAATATTATATAAATTAGTATTATATATTATGCAAATATATGAGAATTAATTAGGATATTCTTCAATCCGCTAATTCGTCAAAAATTGCCCAAACCGCAATTTGTCAATTCACTAATCCGCCAACCCACCATTCAATTTGTAATTTTACTCTCAAACAGTTCGAACCGCACTGCGTACACCCCTACTCTGTATGAGCGCAAAAACCCTTATCTACCTTAAAGTTTCTTTCCTCGTATTGGTTCTCGAATTTGACTTAGGCACAGAAACAGATCTGGCTGAACTTGCCATAGGTCGGTTAGTGCTTTGGGACATTAATGGACAGTCTTTTGTCATATGTCCAGTTTTACCACATCAAAAGCAAGCACCGAAAGTCTGATAACAAACACCTTTATGTCTTTTCCTACATTTTGAGTTGGTCATTATAGAACTGTTTCCTTGGCTTGAACTGCTTGTAGACCCCGTGTTCTGTTTCTTGTTCATTGAGAATGATCGGCTCTTTTTGAAATTAAACCTAGATCTTTTACCTCTCTATTCATTCACTGGAGTCTTGGCTTGCTTCAGAGCTGCTAAATTGGCTTAAGACATTAAAGCTTTGTCCAACACATCCACGTACTTTGTCAATTTTAGGACACTAACTCGGTCGAGCACATCTAAGTTAAGCCCACCTTCAAATTTTCTGGCCCTTTTTGTAATTAGTGTTTACCATGTGCGATGCATATCGGGCCAACTTGGTAAACTTAGCTTCATATTCTGCCACAGATATATTACCTTGCTTCAACTGTTCAAATTCCGACACTTTAGGGTCCCGAAAACACTGAGGGAAGTATTTCTCATAAAACATTTCCTTGAATTGCTCCCAAGTCATGTTTCCATTATTGTTCCGAACTAGCATCCACCAACGTCGAGCTTTCTCTTTCAAAGTATAAGTTTCTAGCAAAATTTTTTGAACTTCAGAACATGGGAACACTTCGAACAACTTATCAGTTTCAAGTATCTAGGTTTCAACTTTTAACGGTTCAATGCCTCCTAGAAAATTAGAAGGTTTCATCTTGTTAAACTTCTGAGTCAGAGTAATGATATCATTGTTCAACGGCTCAACTTGCATTGGAGAAGGCGGAGGAGGTAATGACATTTGCCTTTGTTGTTGTTGTCTTATAGATTCGGTTAAGGCTTCAATCATTCGTTCTAACCGGTCAATACGGGCATTGGAAGATTTTGATTCATCAGCACTTTTTGTTCTTTCTATTTTCTACATGTGAACAAAGGCAATAATAAACATAAGAATAGTCTTTACAGTTTTCACAAATTTCATTTTCATCTTGTTATAGATATGTTTACAATATTCACAGACACACTTACACATGCCAATGCAATGTCCCTATTTCTTTTCTAGGACATCCCATAGCACATATGGACTCGTGTGTATGGTATAACTCGTGCTTTGATACCACTCTGTCATGACCCAAACCCGCCCCTATAGGTTTAGCATCATGATCGGCTAATAATCCTAAGATTACCAAAGGTCTCTTAAACAGAAATCATTATATTAAGCACTTTCAGAAGCAAAATACAAATATACATAGTCTATTGAGCTACGCAGACTTATATAAGATAGAAAATTTTAAACTTTATATACATATACTACACATCATCCTTACGTCATCACATATATAGATAAAACAAAAAGGGGCTTAGCTTTATTTACAAAATAAACGAAAACTTGCTTTGTTCAAAAGTCACCAAAAAAAAAAAAAAAAGACTTGAGTCAAGATCACAAAACTTGTCCACATCACCGATATCGGGAACCTCTTTGTGAGGTATATCGGTTGGCTGACAAGACAGAGTCCATGTAGAAGGTTTAGGCCTGGTCACACGTCTGATCATTTACTTACATAATATAAATAATGAGTTGGAGCTCAATGAATAATAACAGAGTAAAGGTTTTAATGTATGATGTCCCATAACAAATTCAGAAATCATAATTCAAATCATATCAGATTCAGATACATATTCAGATTTGCATTTAGTCATACATGATACATCCATTAGCGAACAGAGCAGATTGGTCATAAAGACCTATATACCGAGCAGATGGTCATTAAGACTCATATTCATATCAGACAGATGATTGTGCACAATCGTAACAGATAACCATATAGGTTTCACAGATAGTTCCATGTTTGGAACCCACAGAGGTCCCTGGTACCAAGTAACATATCACAGATATTAGATAACAGATGCTAAGGATGCCACGATTATATTTCAGAAAATTAGACAATCATTCATTTACTTACAAAAAATCATTTCAGAAAACAAAGTATATCTTATAAGCAGAAAGTACTTTATTACAAACATATCTTTACAGAGTTGTTACTCACAGATAGCTCCAGAGACAGATCAGACAGGTCAGATAGACAAAAGCACGTAACCTACACAGATACATAATAGATACACATTGAAACACACATTCCGAACATTGCTTAACGTATTACATTTCTTTCTTAGTGTGTTTTTAATTCATTACCTCAGTATTATGGCCTAAACCATGGTTTAAGAATGCACAAAATGGAATGAGGATGAATGTATATACTTTGAAACACTATGCAAAATTTCAAAAAACAGGGTAGTTCGCTCGAGCGAAGCTTTGGTCGCTCGAGCGGACCCCCTGGTGTGCAAAAGTGCTGGATGCTCGAAATCTACACTCGAGCCAACTCTTCTAGCTGCTCGAGCCAAGGTCCAAAATGAAAGGTGGCCACTCGAGCCAACTAAATAGCTTTGCAAAACTTCTAAGAGCTCGCAAAGTGTACTCAAGTGAAGCTTTGGTCACTGAAACAGTGAGGCAGAATTCTGGAATTTCTAGATTTGTGTTGCAAGTTTAAAACTCAATTCCAATATGCCAAAACTTGTTCTTTTAGGCCAAAACTTGAGAAAACACTTAGAAACTTATGTAAAAACATGAATTGAAGATAAATTCGCAAAGTCAAGGCCCAAAAGCATGTCAATTCTTCAAAATTATACTTCAAACTTTTTATATAATACATGCATGTCATGATGTAGATTCCTTCCTTTGAAAACATGAACAATTAGGATAAAATGCTATGAAACATGATGAATTTTCAAAATAAAGCTAGAATAATTGCATGCATGTGAGAATTCTTGAAAAACAACCTCAAAATGTGATGAAATATGCATGCATGCACGAATGATCTTCAATTCCACAATCTTGGCTTAATTCGTATGCTTAATCTTCTAATCTACTTGATTTTATACATTAACCAACCAAATTTCATAATTAAAGAGTTGAATTCCTACCTTAAGTCTTGAATTCACAAGTTTAGTAGCTTGATTCTTCCAAATTCTCTTAAATTCTCATTTTCTCCTTCTCAATTCAAGCTTTCCTCCTTCATAGTCTTGATTTCAACCTCTCTCTCTCTCTCTCTCTCTCACGTTTTTGGACTTAAGATATTGATGGAAAATATGTCCACTTAATTACATGTGGCCTATTGATATGATAGGATTAGCTTAACTAATTAAATGCGATTAAAGCTAAGTTAATTTAACTTGATAATTAATTTATTCTGATTATTTGGATCGAAATCAATTTTTAATTAAACTTACCATAGGGCAATTCTAAATAACACGTTGACCTAATCACTTTTGTGTTATGATGGCGATAAGGCTTTCAATTTTCATTTTAAAGCAAAATTTCAGACAGATATTTCTACAACACACATATGGAAATACAAATAACATAGAAAATGCACAATTAATACATAATCTTTTCCTTAAGTCTTAATTAGCATTCTTAATCATGGATTATAAGCTAATTACAGATCGGGGTTGTCACAATATTGCCTTGACTTCCCTCGCCATCTCCATCTTCATCATCTTCATCCTCACAAACCCATCTCCTAATCCCTTAATCGCTGCCACCATCTCCGCCACCAGGTCTTCCTCTCTTTTCATCCCCACTCCATCACCACTACCACTACTGCCTCTCTTCCCCAACTCTAACCTCTCTGAATACCCATCTCTCATAACTCTAGTAGACACAAAATTAGGGTTAGGGTTAGGGTTATGATAAGATTTTTTCATGCCCAAAACCACTGTAACACCTGATTGTTTGAGAATTTTGATCCGAAACTCGTCAATCCCATTGCTCGTCGACCCATGAACACTCCAAGTTTCAGTAACACCAAGTTTTTAAATTTTAAATTTTAAATTTCAAAAAGCAATTAAAAGATTTTCAGTTATATGCTCTGCACTCTGGTGCTAAAAAAAAGTTCAATGCCTTTGTCATGTTCGCAATATATAATCCTATAACAGGGTTTTGATCAAATTCCTTAAAATTTGTCATTCAAAGAAACAGAGTGTTTAATATTTTAATTAATTATTATATCATTAATCTTAAAAGTGAATTTAATTTTTTGATTTGAATAGTAATGCACTTTTAAATTTTAAAAAACAGTTAAAAGATTTTTAGTCTGGCATTTTATAGCTTTGTTTGGCATAGGTTAAATTGGCTAAATTAGTCAATAAAAACAAAATACACTAATTTAGTCAATAAAACAAAATATCACATTTTTTTTGACATTGAAAAAATATTATATTCAAACCATAATCATTTTACTTTTTCTCTTACAACTATCAAATTAATTTTAAAAAAAGTTAAAATTTGTCCAAAATAAAATAGGATAGTGTTTGGCAGAGTTTTCTAAATATGATTTGAGAAAAGAGTTGTATTTTGAGTTTGTGAGTTTTAGAATTAAGATTTGAGTGTAGAAAATTTGTTTGATTATAAATTTTGAAAAGAGTTTTGAATTAAGTTTTGGAGGAAGTTTTGAGTTTTTGAAAATAGAAAAGTTATTTGATTCAAAAACTTACAATTCATAACCAAACACACAACCTAAAATTCTATTCAAAGCTTATATAAAAATTTAAAAAATTCCGAAAATAATTTTTATTTACAATATAAAAATAACAGGTACCAAAAAAAAAAAAAAAGAACACTGTTCTGGTCAACCGGCCGTACGTTTGGGAGACGTCTAGGAGGACGACCTGGTTAGCTAAATTTTCCCGCTAGAAAGGAGTTTTCAAAAGTGGGTGTAAAATTATAATTTGAAAACTCAAACAAACACCACTTATGAAAGTGGGTGGAAATGTGTTTGAAAACATAACCAAACACAATTTTAACCAAGTTGAATGAAAAAAAAAAAAAACAAAAAAACACAGAAAATGTCTTGTCCTGTTCGCAATAAAAGGGTTTTAATCAAAGGAAAAATTGGTCTAGGGTCCCTCTCCCACTTTTCATAATGGAAGAGATCCACAAAATTATTTTTTGATGTCTAAGGTCCCTCTCATCTATCACAGAGAAATTCAGCCCCCTTTCCTTGTGTCTACTCTCACGCATACACACAGACATGTACATACATACATACATACAGAGATAGAGCAGAACCAGGTGTAGCCGACGGTGAAGAGGACGTAGCGAGGCACATGTGGTCCAGAGAAGTACCACAGCGTCAATACCACCATGCCCAATGTTAGAGGTAGCGAGATCAGATAGAACACCCATATCTCTCTCTCTCTCTCTCTACTCCCTTCTGTCCCTCCTTTCTCTCTCTCTCTCTCTCTCTCTCTCCCTCTCTAGAAATCAAGTTTCTGTCTCGATTTCAGGTGGGTGGTTTTGTTGGGCAAGAAGAAGATTGGAAAGGGAATCAATGTGAAAGGGTTACCAGACCCCGTCAAATGGAGCTCCGATTGATGCTTTGAATCTGAAAATTTGAAACATCAGTACAGCCACTTACAACCAAAATACAGCACTGAATCTGAAAATTTTCAGTAATTTTCCCACGGTTTCTCGGAGACCAAACACATGCACAAGTGAAAGAGGTTAAAATAGGTTTTTTTTTTTTTATTTCTTTTTTTAAAAATTCTCCACCTTCTTAGTAGTAGAATTTCTCAAATTTTTCTGGATTCAACCTAGAGAAATTTGAATTTTCTCTGGATTCAAGCTTCCAGGAGTATTTGGCAATGGAACTGAATTTTCTCTGGGTTGAGAATTTCTCTGGTAATTTAGCTTACAAAACGTCTATTTCGATTATTTTTTTTCATTTGAATTGAATTTTAGGTCAAATATTCAAAGAAACTAAATGCAAATTCAATGTACGCTCCCAACTCAGGCACTAAATAATTAACAAGTCAACTTGGTTGTTAACCACAACTTCACATTTTATTCTGGGCAGAGTACAAGAACAAGCAAAAGCATCAAACTGATAGTTTACAGTTTACAGAGAAACAAACTAAAGAAGAAGAAAGCTTGAGCAAGAAGTGTTGATCATGGCAGAAGGTGAAGACGAAGCTCCAGATATCAAGTCAACTCTTATGCTGATTGTTCTCATACTCATCCTGGTGATTATGTGCATGCCACCTTCAAGGCAACGAGCTGTGTCCGTATACCGTTGCTGTTGAGAGATTTATCTCTGCAACTCATGTTTTTCATTTTCTCTTTCTTTAGTTTCTAGAACTGTACACCTCATTTTGGCTAGAATGAGAGGTAAATTTTAGACAGAATTGAATTTTTCTGAATTGAATTTTCTCTAGATTAAATTTTCTCTGGATTGAATTTTCTCTGGTTGAATTTCTCTGGATCGAATTTTCTCTAGGACTGAAATTTCTCTGGATTGATGTTGAGGGACCTTAGACATCATGAAAATAGTTGATGTCCTTTATACTATAAAATCATAATATCAGGGACCTTAAAAAAAATACTCCTTAATCAAATTCTTTAAACTTTTTGATTCTTTTATAAAATTTCATCTAATTGAATATATATATATATATATATGTACAATAAGATTGTAAAATTAATATAATTTTTTTTTGAGATAAAATACTTTTTATAACTACTTTTGGAGTCAATCTAATAGAAAAATATAATAATGGGTTGTTTTAGAAAGTTGGTTAAAAATTAATTTTTTGGTTTTTTTTTTTTTTTTTTTGGCTTTTCTATAAAAAAATGTATAAAAAATTAGATAAGTGATATGACCAAAAATAGATTAAAAATTAAAAATTGACTTTTAATCAAACTCCTAAATTGGCCCAATATAGTGTATAATTTTTGTAAATTGGATAATGAAATTAAGTTGAAATCAAACAAGACAATGTACTTGGTTTTATCAACTAAAATAAAAATCTTTTACATTTCAACATGACATAAATTACACATAGATTAAAAATGATACGAGATGATAACATGATAATATTAATGGCGTGAATTAGTGCATAGATAACCATTCCAACCAATACTATCACCCCTTTAAAGGATGTGCACATAACATCATCAATTTGTATAATTTATTATAAATTAAAAATTGATAATTAAAATATAAAAGTAAAAAATATACCTCTCCCATTTTCAAAATAATCAATTTTTTTTTCAACGTATTTAAATTATATCTACCCAATAAGTTATAAACAAAAGTTATACCAAAAAGTCTCTCACACATACTATAAAAATAAAAACTATAAGAGTATCTTTGTCAAACTAATTGTTTTCATTGTTTTAGCTAAAATTCTATCAAATTAGCTATCAAGTTAGTTTTTTTAATTTTGGTGATTTTGGCTCAATAAATTTAGCTAGCGGTTTCACTAAGTTAAATATTAAAAAATATTACTTGTCATATTTTGAAATTAATTGTGTTGAGTTTATAAAAAATAATTTTAAATTAAAATGAATAAAAATAATATTTAAATAATATAGAAAAAGAATAGAGAGTTTGTTGGATAACATATTTAAAAAATTGTATAGTCAAAATAGAAAAGGTAACTTTTAAATCAAAATATAATAAATATTTAACTAATTTGATGGAGATGCTCTTAAGTAGCTACATGAAATAACCTGATGTAATTGACAGAACACGACCAATATAAAAAAAATATTAAAGGTATATAAAATTTTACTCCCTCCCTTACATGAGGTGTAGGATCCACATAAATTCCACACCTTATATAATAGAAGAAGTGTAGACACTCCATTTTTGACCACCTTTAAGACTTGGACGTCACCACTTGTACACCTAATGATGAATGTATGTATGCTTGTCAAGTGCTCGGAAGTCTTCAGTGGAATGCCATAGCTTTGAACCTTAAAACCCTACACGCCTCTTGCCTTGTTTTGGACCACAACCCTAATTCTTCAAGTCTGAAAAACCTTAGGACCTGTCGGCCACCACCTTTGGCTGCCGGCCACTGATCTTGGCTGCTGGCCACTTGTGTGGCCTGCCGACCACAAGTGTGTTTTGTAGATATTTTTCTGCTAGTTGTGCTAGCTGTTGTCACAGATACATGCACTTGCTTACACATCTATGTATTGATATTTTTAAGGGAGTTTGATGTTTGTTTATATATAGAGGACCTCCCCTATTGCTTTCAAGGTTAGAAACTTTTGGAGCAAATTATTTTCTCTCTCTCTACAATTCTCTCTCTCTCTTGCTAGTTATTGAACCTTTGCCTATACACTCTAAACCAAACCTTGCTATCTTTGAGCTGAGATACTTTTGAGCTTACTTTGAGCTCTTGAGGGTGTGTATGTGTTGAATTGTTGCTTAAAAGTGTTATTCTCTTCAAGAGGTATAAGGCTTAGCTTGTTTTCTTGCTTTGTTTGCTATTTTTCCTACTATTTTTCTACTGTTTTGGGCTATATAAACTCTGTAATTTTGGGCTGAAACTTGTGGCTTAAGGCCTTAAAGGGTGGAGGGGTAGTTCACATTTCTTTCCACGTTGCTTCTCTAACCTTAACCCTTGTGTTTCCCACCTTTACACTATCTTTTTTTTGAGCTTTTAAACATTGATTTTTAGAGCTTTTTCAATGCATAAAATGTTGTTTTGAAGATAAAATGTTGTTTTGAAGTCAAAAAATGGTGGGGGTAGCCTCCCATCGTTATGCTTTGTTTACTAGCTTACATAGCTCCATGTTTTAGCTTATTGTTCTAGCTATTCTTATCTTAATTTCAACATGTTTTAGGACTGATTTAGCACTGTTTTAGGATTGTTTTTAGTGGTTCATTGCATTTGAGCCTTGTATTGCATGCTTGTAATGTAATTGTCCTCACAGGTTTGGTGGTTTAGGCCTTAGCCACTATCCTATTTGAGTTGATAGCATTTGTTTATGGCTTTCCATACTTGTTTTCACCCTAATCACTTCTGCAACCTCTTTCCTTTCTTGGCTTTTGCTTTGCTTTGAAAGTTAGTTCAAACTAGTTGCTTGTTTAAAGCATGAGATTGAGGTTTCGTGCTTAATGGTTTAATCCCTTTAGGGGTTCATTACCAATGGCATGACACTTCTCTCATACCTAAAACAACTCTTGGTTTGATGCTTCTTTCCATTAGAGGACTAAAAGCTCACCTTTGGACTTAATTTACTAAGGAATAGTTAGTAATTAAAATGGAGTAATAAAATGAGGACTAAAAATGATGCAAGATAATAACTTGGTTAGGGTTCAATTAGACATTAATTGAACTCTTGAGTCTTGAATTGTTTTATACTTGTTAGTGATGTAAACGGTTCAAGAGTCATTGTCAACCGCTTCCCTTGATCAATCCATGATAGGGAGGGGGTTTGAGAGTCTTATTTGTTGCATTTATTGAACTTGCACCCTTTGGTTCATAGGCCATCATGCAATGAAATTGCATCGGTTGATGGTTTGTTAATCAAACTTTGTCATTCCTTTGAGCTGTTTGATGATAAGGAGGGGTAAATTGTACAAACAACCCTTGAGAATATCCTGTTCTTGCTCTGTTTGCTCTCTGTTGCAGTTGGAAGAACCAAGAATCAGTGGCCGTAGGCCACTATTTGTTTACGACAGACCATCTTTTGTAGACGGCAGGCCACCATTTTTGTCCTACCGGCCACCTTTGCAAAACCCATCAGTGGCTTTTTGAAATGGAACAGAGTTGGTTTTGAGGTGAAAAACAATGCAAGTGTTCTAACTGTGCAATAGAGGCTTTATGGCAGCAGAACAGTGGCTTTTTCGGGTGAAAATCCACTCGCATGCATGAGCACTTCTCGCTTCCCGGGGCTGTTTAATCTAATTACTTAGCTTAGATATTTGTTGTAATTAATTAATTGTAACTAGTTAATTTTGTAAAGTGTTGTAAATAATTAGTTAGCTAGGCTAGTTATTTAATTTTGTCTTGTAATAATTAGTTAATTAGCTAGAATAGTTTATTAATTTGTTGTTGTAATAATTAGTTATGTAGCTTCACTAATTTATTCATTTCGTTTTGTAATAGTTAGTTAATTCGTAGTAATTAGCTTAGCTAGTTAGTTCATTCAAACCCTCTTGCGTAAGGGCATAGTTGTAATAATGTGTTTGTCTTCCAGCCCTACGTCTTTCTCCATTTTATTTACTTGCTTATGATGGTTAGCTTAGAGCATCATATTTAGTTTAGCATCTCTCATGCCTTGCATCCATTGTCTTGCATGCACCGAGGCTCGGCGTATCATTCTAACTTGCATTGTTAGTTAAAACTTCTTTGAATACGTGCTTAGACCGCATGTTATCAAATTGATTCATAAGCCATATTAGTAGCCGAGCCTAGTAATTGCATATTGCATGCGTTGCATTAGTCATGTTGTATAGTTAGGATCATGCATTATTCTAACTTTGTCATCATTTTTGGCTTGGAGTACTAGGTGAGCTTTTATTTGTTTTAGCATATTGCATTTGTACGTTAGTGTTGCCATGTCTAGCATGCTTGCCATGAGGCTAATTGCTTAAATGATAAATTGTTTGAATGCTTGTGGATGAAGGCTAACTGCTTAAATTAGAATAATTTGAGTAATGTACATATGCGATCACTTTTTCAAGTGGTACATATTCGAAACAATTTTCAAAATAAACATGAAATCAATTGTTCCAATTTTTGCAAATTAGTCTATACTTGTGTGTGTATCACATAGTAAGTTAGCCTAATAATCGGAACAAGAGCATATAATGTAGATAAGATTCACATCATGATTAGTAGAGGCCGATCTTTGATTGGGCTAGCGGGGGTGCTCAATTCATGACCTTTCCCTTTCGTAACTAATTTCTTGAGCTGAGACAATCTTGGTGATGATGGACACGTGGCCTTTGGCATGAGTCATGGGTTTCCTAAATTTTCCAAAACACTTAGGTGGCGACTCTGTATCTGGAGAAACAATCCATTTTTGGCAATTTGATTCAAAATCAATTTTTCAAAAGATTTGCTAGATTTGGATTCGTTGATGTTTGTCTATTTTATATTGCACTTGTGAGATCAGATTTAGAACTGCGAGAGTTCGTACTGTAGGGCTTATTTGTCTTCCAAAAGAGGGCACAAAAAGTCGAGCTACATTTTCTGGTGACTCTGTTGGGGAAAGTAGAGAACTTGACTTGAATTTCATGATATGAAATTTTATCTACACTTATATATTTCTTTGCATTGCACTTGCATTGGTGCGCTTAAGTCACTGTGTTTGCCATTTGCTATTCCTAGACGGTTTGCCAGAGGCTTGCCTAAAAGCTTACCAAAAGTCTGACTGGTTGTGGGCTTTGCATGATGGGAACACGACCCTTGGATCTGGACTACTGCTGTAATGTTTGATCCTCCTTTCACTTCTCGGTGTTTGGTGTGAGAGGTATATTAGGTAGCCTTGCTGAGGTACCCTTTTGACCATTCAGGCTAGTTGCATATTGAAAAGCCATAGAGACTGTTCCAAACTAGGACATGATGCTCACCCGAAATGCAGGATTGTGTGAAAACCACTTTGTTTGAATAGTGAACCCTAGCTCCTGACAAAACTAGGACAGGGTAAGCCCATCCCCTCATAGGGGTGTTTTGGCTCTCACTTAACTGGTATGTGCTTTATAGTGAAATTGTATAGGAATGTACATAGTAGTTATGAGTTTGCAAGTTTGGTATCTATATTGGGGATGAAATTCAGTGTGGAGTGCAGTCTTACAACTTTGATCATGTCTGTGTTGATAGCGTCTTAGCTGAGGTGCTGTGCAGTTTCTGATTATCATTTTTTTTGCTTTATTTCTTTTCGCTAGGTAGTTTACCATCATAGCTTTGGAAAGTTTGGATATCCCCCAAGTACTCTAGACCCGAGTCAGAAGGCTTTGTAAAGCCGGGGATCTTGTTTGGCGACAACCCGTGTTTATTTCATTCCCACCGGTTACAAGACGGAGGAGAATCAGGTAGAGCTCACCAGTTTAGTTTTTACAGTAGTCACCCCTCAATTCACCTATGCCTAGTCAGGTTTAGAGACAGTCTTCTACTTCTAGTCCAGCACGAGATGACTCGCCTATTCCGATGACACAGTATCCCCTAGTCAGTATAGAAGAATTGATACATTATCTGCAGCAGACAGTTGAAACCCTACAGCAAGATGCTGCCCACTAGGCCGAGGTCATGGCCTATCAGGCCGAGGTAATAAACAGGCTACAACAACAGCAACCACAGCCGGCTGCGGCCTCTACATCCTATGCACCTCCCACGGATATCCCAACACCAGGAGCCACTGCTCATACTGCTAATGGCCAAGAAAATCAGGGCAATCCAGCAGAGCCAATCCTAGCACAAGCCTCCAAAGCACCTGTTTATCAGACTGAAGCTCCATTTGAGTTTGAGGTTGACCCAACTGTACTCAAGGTCAATAAACTGGAAAAATTGTTTAAGAGAGCACAAGGGGTTAACTCTATCTCAGACATAGAAGACGGGTATACCGATTCTGCAGTGACATTGCCAGATCGGTTCAAAATGCCACACATTGACCGTTTTGGTGGTTTCGGAGATCCCATGGTTCATCTATGGCTATTTTCAGACATCTTGTGACCTATGGGCCTGACTAGACTACATAAGCTGTCTCTCTTTGGCCGGACCATGTTGGGTATAGCGGCCATATGGTATGCGACGTTGGAAGACTCTATCAAGTAGAATTGGGAGGAGATGGCCGAGGCCTTTATTGTGCAATATTCGTACAATACACAAATTGAGGTCACAACTTGTGATCTCGAAGCAATGCACCAAGAGCCGAAGGAGGGCTTCTCTAAATTTGTGACGAGGTGGAGAGCTAAAGCCTCAATGATGACTACAAGGCCTTCTGAGAAAGATCAGATTAGAATGGTTGTCCGAATTTTGCATGGCAAGTTGCTGCAAAAGATGGTTGTCCTACCTCTGTTTACATTTACAGAACTCCATAAAATGTGGGTGCAAATCAAAGATGCCATGAAGCAGGGGCTGATTACAAATGAGAAGAAACAGGCAAAACTAGTGGTAGCACAACTGCGAGGCCATCAGATGTAAGCGTTGTCACCATAACCCAGACTGCCGACCCTTTTGCCAACACAAGCTGACAAACATCGTCCAACCCTGTTCGGTCCTTGAGGACTTTCAACCAATTGTACATGACCCTATCTCAAGCCATGAAGGTGCTAGTCAAAAAAGGGCACCTCAACCTGTTAGAACCTTGCCCATTACTTGATCCTCTTCTACCAAAACACAACCCCGCAAAATACTACGCGTTTCACCAACAACATGGTTATGATACTGACCAATTCTTTTGATTGTGTCATGAGATTCAGGATCTCATTGACAACAAGGTGATCGCCCTACCTCAAAAACCTAACGTGACCACAAATCCACTCCCAACCCATAATCAAGTTCCCCCACCTTGAAATTTCAACCTGATCCATACACTGGCCACCCCTTATGACCCCAGCGTATATATTACCCCCTCCTACCTACCAAAACTGACATTGTTCACTCTAGATGACGTAGATCTGTGCATGATGGATACGTCTAACCTCTAACAATCGACCTTGGAGGAAGGTACTAGTTCGTTGCTAGAGTGCCCTGAGGACTTACTTGATAGGGTGTATGACCCAAGCTGCTACATTGTGCCAATTGGTCAAATCAAGCCAGAATTGGTGCTGCCAGCCTTGGTAGACATCAATGTCATCAGAGAAGATGGCCCGAGCTAGGGGTTGGATGATCTACCAGAACTCAAGGAGGATTTGGACAACTTGCAGTTCTTTGACGAGCAGGATTAGAGGGATGTACAGATTGGTTGGTTCGACTTGAACGGATCAACTGACAATACTGGATGGCTGAGTGATGAGCTAGATAAGGAAGAAGAAGCTGAAATAAAACCAGAGGGAATAGAAGCAGGGATCACTGTAATGGCCGAAGGGCCGATGAGATAGGAAAGTTGTTGGAGGGCTCTGGCGCGGAAAATTCAGCCTAGGAAGTGGGCACCGTGAACATTACGGATACAGAACAGGAAGCTGTACTAAGGTAGTTTGAATAAGAAAGGGTTGAAGACAACCGGGAAGCTGTGAATGCACAACACCCTGTGGGGGGCACCTATGATGTGAAGGTGATACAGGTAGAGCCGATGTAGCTTGACTTTTCGTGCCCCATTTTGAAAGACGAGAAGCCCTACAGTTTGGACTCCATCTATGGTTCTGAATCTGATTTCACAAATGCAATGTGAAATAATGAAAACACAAAAAGAGTCCAAATCTAACAATTCATTTTGGAAAATCGATGTTTTGAATAAAATGCCAAAAATGGACTGTTTTGCTAGATTTCAGAGTTGCCACCTAATTTTTTTTTTTGGGAAATTTAGGAAAACCAAGACTCATGCCAAAGGTCATTAGTTCGTCATCACCAAAGTTGTCTCAGCTTGAGAACTTAAGTACGAGAGGGGAAGGTCATGAATTGAGCACCCCCTTCGCCTGATCAAAGATCGGTCTCTACTAATCATGATGTGATTCTTATTCACATTATATGCTCTTATTCCAATTATTAGCTATATTACTGTGTGATGCACACAAGTATAGACTAATTTACAAATTTTGGAACATTTGATTCATGTTTGTTTGAAAAGAGTTTTGTGAATTTGCCACTCGGAAAAGTGGGCTAAAATGGACAGTAATCAAATTATCCCAAATCAAGCATCTAGCCTTCATCCACAGGCAGTCAAACAGTTATATCAGATAAGCACTTAGCCTCATGGTGAACATGCTTTGACATGAAAAAATTAACATATAATGCAATATACTAAAGTGAGTAAAAGCTCACCTAGTACTCCAAACCAAGAGCGATGAAAGAGTTAGAAAAATTCATGATCCTAACTAATGCAATATGACTAATGCAACACATGCGATATGCAATCTAAAGAGGCTCCACTACTAATATGGCATATGACTCAATTTGATAGCATGCGGTAAAACACTTATTCAAAGAAGCATTAAACTAATGATGCAAGTTAAAATGATGCGCCGAGCCTCGATGCATGCAAGACAAGTGGATGCAAACATGAGAGATGCTAAATGAAACATGATGCTTCCAAACTAACCATCGTAAGCAAGTAAATAAAAGGGAGAAAGACGTGGGGTTGGAAGACATACACGTTATTACAACATTTGCGCCCTCATGCAGGAGGGTCCGAATAAACTAACTAGCTAAGCTAAATACTACGAATTACAAACTGAATGAAATAATCAACTAAACTAGCTAATTAATTATTACAACAAATTAACTAACTAATTGAACCAACTAATTATTTAATTACAAATCAAAACAAACTAATTAGTTACATGAATACAACATGGAAGAAGTGCTAAGCTAGCTATTCTAATTACTTTGCCTTAGGAAACGAGAAGTGCTCATGCATGCACGGATTTCCTTCCAAAAAAGGCCACTGTCCTGCTGCTAGATGTCGTTGTTGCACAGTAGAATAATTGCACTATTTTCACCTCAAAACCAACTTTGTTTTGCTAGAAAAGTACATTGCCTGATTTTGCAAAGGTGGCCACCAAAGGTGGCCTGCCGGCCACCGTTGCGTGGTTTTCCCTACTGCAACAGAGAGCAAATAGAGCAAGCACAGGGTATTGTCAAGGGTTTGTTTGCACTACTTACCCCTCCTTATCATCAAACAACCCAAAGGAGCAGTAAACTTGATTCATAAATTATCAATCGATGCAATTTCATTGCATGATGGCCTATGAACCAAAGGGTGCAAGTTCAATAAATGCAACAAATAAGACTCTCAAACCTTTTTCCTTATCATGAATGATCAAAGGAAATGGTTGACAATGACTCTTGAACTGTTTTCATCACTAATGAATATGAAATGATTCAAGGGTTCAATTAATGTCTGATTAAACCAAACCAAGTTATTATCTTGCATCATTTTAGCCTAAGTTTTATTATTCCATTTTAATTACCTTTCCATCCTTTAATTCATTAAGTCCAAAGGTGAAGATTAAGTCCTCTAATGGAAAGAAGCATCAAACTAAGAGTTGTTTTAAGCATGAGAGAAATGTCATATCTTTTTTTTGGGTGGGTGAGAAATGTCATATCATTGGTACTGAATCCCTAAAGGGATTAAACCATTAAGCATAAGACCTTAATCTCATGCTTTAAACAAGCAACTAGTTTGAACCAACTTTCAAAGCAAAGCAAAAGTCAAGAAAGGAGGGAGGTTGCAAAGATGATTAGAGGTGATCACAAGTATGGAAAGCCATAAATAAATGCTATCAACTCAACTAGGATGGTGGCTAAGGCCTAAGCCACCAAACCTATGAGGATAACTAAGCTACAAGCATGCAATACGAGGCTAAAATGCAACGAGCAACCAAAAAAAGTCCTAAAATAGTGCTAAATAAGTCCTAAAACATGCTGGAATTAAGACAAAAAAAGCTAGAATAATAATCTAAAACATAGAGCTATGAAAGCTAGTGAACAAGACATAAGGAGGGGAGGCTAACCCCTCAAATTTTAGACTTCAAAACATGTTTTTAGCCACTAAAAAAACTTTGAAAATCAGTGTTTAGAAGCTCAAAAAAAGATAGTGTAAAGGTGGGAAACACAAGGGTAAATGCTAGAGAAGCAAGGTGGAAAGAAAGGTGAACCACCCCTCCACCCTTTGAGGCCTTAAACCACAAGTTTTAGCCCAAAAATACAGAGTTTAAATAGCCCAAAAATAGTAGAAAAATATTAGGAAAAGAAGCAACCAAAGCAATGAAACAAGTTAAGCCTTATACCTCTTGAAGAGAAGAACACTTTTAAGCAATAATTCAACAAAAAACACACCCTCAAGAGCTCAAGTTAGGCTCAAAAGTACCTTAGCTCAAAGATGAGAAGGTTTGGTTAAGAGTGTGTATTCAAAAGCTCAAGAAATTTCAAGAGAGAGAGAGAGAGAGAGAATTGTAGAGAAAGAAAATTAATTTTGCTCTAATTTTTCTAACCCTCAAAAATAGGAGAGGAGGTCCTATATTTGTAGAAAAATAGGCCACTCCCTCAGAAACATCCATCCATGCACATGGGAGCAGATGTAAGCATCTGTGTAAACAGCTGGCACAGATGGCAGAAAATATCTGCAAAAAACACTTGTGGATGGATGAAGCTGGGTATTCTACCCCTTCCTCTGGGCAGGTCTGATCATGCCTAAACTAGCGTTTGAACTAAAAGGGAAAGTAGAACACGCAGTGCGTGAGGCCAACCAACTGTATGCCAGGCTGCCGAGTTATGCTGTAACTCATCTTAATCAGATGAAGCCAGGGGCAACGCCAAGCTATGTCAGCCGCAGGCCTACTGCACATCCAGTTGCACCACCATCCCTCGTTGGGAAAATCCACTAGTCATTGGCGGAAGAAGTAAGCTCGAGTTGAATACTTGGGGCAAGAGTCCACCACCTTTAGCTTGTCCATGAGCCATACCTGGGAAGGGATGAAAAATAAGAGAGATTAAAGAATAGAGAGATGTGCGTGGAGAGAAAAATAAGGAAAGGGCTTTGAGAGAAAAATAGAGTATGAGTGCTAAGTGATGTGAGAAACACATATCAGAAAGGGTGAGAAACAATACCTGAAAAAGTAGTGGACTCCCCACAAACCTGGTGGTCTGTTCGCTGATGAAAAGCATCCAAGACCATTAGGGTCTCGGCCAGGGCCAAACTAGTGCTGTCATGACCCCATTTCGCCCCTAGTAGATTGGTGTCGTGATGGCCAGTAATTTGAGATTACCAAAGGCCAACTTACAAAAATTCACACAATCAGAGTATACCTATGGGGCTTACATGTGCGGAAGCAATAAATTTAAATCTAAGTAGTCCATAAGAGCTGTGCATAGATCAAATGAAATAACATACATCTTATCATGGTTTTACAACTTGAATACAAATAAAATATAATACATGTTACATCCTGATCAAAGTGCTTCTCAAGCCGACATATACAAAAGAGATGAATTACAAGCTAAGAAGTATAATCTTCAAGATGCTAGCAAAACATGAATTCGAAAACAACTTGAAAATAACATCTTAGGCGTCACCGCCTTCTTGCCCATCACCTACATATATATAAAGGGGAGGGTGAGCTTGGATACTCAGTGAATGATATTAGTAATAAAGGTTTGAATGAATGATATCCGAGATCTTTATCAAAACAATACATATAATAACTTGTACAAAACATAGGATGAATCAAGTTCATCAATCAAAGTCTTTCAAAGCTTATTGGATGTTAATAACATCTACATAATACCAAAGGATGACATTTCGGACAAAACAAGGGAATAACCGTCCCGGAATCGAAGCACACCCATTCACGACCGTCGGTGGCCGACCCGGAATCGGCTAGACAACCCACCTGGAAAACCATCGGTGGCAAAACAAGGGAATAATCGTCTCGGAATCGAAGCACACCCATTCACGACCGTCAGTGAAATCGATTAGACAAATCCACCCGTACAAGACTGTCGGTGGCAAAAGAGATATCTCAAAGAAAGGTGCTACATAGGCTTAACGTCCCCTAGCACGAAAAGACGTTCCAAGAATGTCATAAAAACAAACATAATACTTGATACAAAAATTAGAGGATAATCATTCATGCTTGATCAAATACTTTTCCAAAACAAAACAAAGCAAAACTTTTATCGAAACATTATAATACAGCTTTATTAAAAATACCACTCACATAGCTCTTCGGGTGTAGGGATTAAAACAAGGATCCAAGGCCTACAAGTACATAATAAATCCCATCGAATGCACTTCCAGAAGACAAGAATAGATGCTCAAAGATGGATATGAAATGCATTCTCAAAATAAGCTTTACATGAGTGCAAATGATCCGGCATTTCTTTCCAAAGCCAAGTCAAGACAAAGTAAAACATGTGTTGGGAGTCAAAATACTCTTTTTCTTCTTAGAAAAGCATGTTGGGTACCAACCAGGTCCTGGAATGGATGATCTAGGCAAAAATGGCCTAGCTGGATGAACTCAGGGGGTCTAGGCCGAGGTCCCACACCTCTTGGCCGAGGTGTGGTCTCCTAGGCCTAGTGTGGGGCTGCCTGCCGAGATATTACAAGGTGCCGGCAAGGGTGTACCATGGTTAGCCTAGGTGTGCAGTGGTCGGCCTAAGTGTGCATGCAAGATAGACTAAGGTGCAAGTGATCATGCAAGGTAGGCCAATGTGAGATACGATGCTTGCCCTAGGTGTGAGATCTAGGCAAAAGTAGGTCTCGGTGACCGCATCTAGGGAAATGAAGTCTGGAAATCTGGATTTCCTCTTGAAGAACATGAAGAACATGAATGCTAAAATCGTAAATTCTTATTCAAAATCTGAGATTTCATGTTATGAGTTCAAAAACATGGACCTGGGTACCCATACTTGAAGATTTCATGAAAACAAACACAAAAACATGGATCTTGATACAAACTTTCGGATCAGAACATGGTTTTTCTTCAAGAACACATGAACATCACTTTCCTTTCTAAACAAACTTTAAATCAATGCATGGCTCATGAATCATGCTAGATCATGCAATGTGATCAGATCAACATAAAGAACAACAAGAGTAGATCAAGAATCTAACCTCAAAACACGGATCAAACTGTTCAAACTCTAAGGATCAAGCTCGGAATCTAGCTCTCTCACTCTAAGAACTTCTCTTCCTCTTCCTAGAGCTTCTCTCTCTTCAAAGGCAAAGATATGACAAATGATGTGTTGACTCTACTGCTAGCTGACTTAACCCTCTGCTGGGACACGTGACACTACCGGATTGGATCTCTTCAAAAAGGTGCCTGAGTGAAAAGACAAGGACATGACAAAGTGTGTACAACAAGTAAGATGACATTGGCACTCTGACAAGGTAAGGACCTCGGATTAGGACATAGGCTTTGGACAAGAAGGTTTCAATGATCTCGGCTAGGAAGGATAACACTTGACCTAGCTGTGCCACACCTCGGCCTAGATGTGCCACACCTCAGTCTAGGTCATACCAGTCAGGAACAAGATCACTAGGTGCAGGGATCAAAGATCTGGGACACCTAGATGATAACATCTCGGCCTAGATGATACACATCTCGGCCTAGGTGATGCACACCTCGGCCTAGATGATGACATCTTGGCCAATATGCCTAGGTGACGGGGGAGGTCAACCCAAGTGGTTCCAAGGTGGTCCTAGGTGTGAGAGGTTCAAAGGTGCGACCTAGGCATGAGACAACAAGGATAGATGACCTAGGCTTAAGATGACCTAGGCTTGGCATGACCTAGGCTTGGCACGACCTAGGCTTGAGATGACCTAGGCTTGATACACTAAGTAAGGAACAAAGCATGCATATAACACTTAGGCAAAACATGATAGCAACAAGAGAAGACAAGAACCTTTACCTAGGCAAAACAAGTCAAAGTCTACAAATGCAAGCTTAACAAGACAAAATCATGCAAATGCACATGAACGTGACTAAGACAAGAATGTCGGTTATTACAGTCTACCCTCCTGAAACAAGTTTGGTCCCCAAACTTAAGTTACCTTGCCCCAAAAACAAATCCGAATGTCGGATTCTCATCTCTTCTTACCATCTTTATCCTTTACCTTGGGACAATCCTTAATACGATGCCCCATCTCACCGCACTCAAAGCATGCTCCAGATGCCCGATGACAAACTACAAAATGTTGCTTCCTGCAACTTGTACATGTCGGCCTAGTGCCACTTCCCTGATTCGTGTTGTTAGAACTGCCCACATTTGCCTTCTTCTCGGCATCAAACGGGTCTTGGCGATTGTCATAAGCCTGCCTCTTTCTCTGATTCTCTCATAAACTCTGACTTCTGTTCAAGTTAGCTTCTGCCAGGATGGCTTTATCTAATACTCCGGCATAAGTCGGCATGTTGAGCATATTAACCCGATCTTGTATTGGTCCCTGAAGTCCACTCTCAAACTTCTTAGCTTTCCTGTATTCGTTATTGACCATGTGAGGTGCATACCTTGCCAACTCGGTGAAAGCACGATCATATTCAGCCACTATTTTGTTACCCTATGTCAAAGTCTGGAATTCTGTGGTCTTGTGATCTCGGACACTAAGAGGGAAATGCTTGTCATAGAATAACTCCAAAAATCTGGCCCAAGTCAAGTCTGGATTACCTTCTCGGATCATCATCCACCACCTACGAGCATCGTCGTCCAGTGTGAATGTTGCCAATGACACCTTCTGAGCGTCGGTGCTGGGAAAGATCTCAAACAACTTCTCCATCTCAAGAACCCATGCTTCTGCCTTCATTGGCTCTATACCTCCATGGAATTTCAGTGGATTCATCTTCTTGAATTCTTTGATCAAGGTCAACATGCCATCCCCATACAAAGCTAGCTACGGAGGCATTTGTGGTATTGGGGGAGGTGGAGGTGGAGGTGGAACTGCATGTCGGCCATCTATCTGCTCGGCCTGAGTAGATGTAGTACTAGTGTTCTGTTGCCTTGCTTGCCACAACTCATGGGCCAAACCCTCTACCATCCTTTCTAATCTGTCTATCCTATCCTCAGAATGATCTTGTCTAACTGAAGGCCTTCCCCTTCTCATGATGCTAGAGGTATGCAAAATGTGACTCTTAAAATAAAATGAGCAAATAGATATGTATGCAAGTAACAAATGATCATGTCGAGATGATGCACATCTTGTGAAGTAGCAAACAATATGATGCAATCCTAACATCATTCTAAGGGACATCCTATGCTCTTTAGGACTCAAAGTGTGTGAATAACGTACTATAAGGAACTTGTGCTCTGATACCAATCTGTCACGACCCCATTCTGCCCTAGTAGAATGGTGCCGTGATGGCCAGTAATTCGAGATTACCAAAGGCCAACTTACAAAAATTCACACAATCAGAGTATACCAATGGGGCTTACATGTGCGGAAGCAATAAATTTAAATCTAAGTAGTCCATAAGAGTTGTGTATAGATCAAATGAAATGACATACATCTTAACATGGTTTTACAACTTGAATACAAATAAAATATAGTACATGTACAAAAGAGATGAATTACAAGCTAAGAAGTATAATCTTCAAGATGCTAGCAAAACATGAATCCGAAAACAACTTACAAATAACATCTTAGGCGTCACCGCCTTCTTGCCCGTCACCTACATATATATAAAGGGGAGGGTGAGCTTGGATACTTAGTGAATGATATTAGTAATAAAGGTTTGAATGAATGATATCCGAGATCTTTATCAAAACAATACATAAAATAACTTGTACAAAACATGGGATGAATCAAGTTCATCAATCAAAGTCTTTCAAAGCTTCTTGGATGTTAATAACATCTACATAATACAAAAGGATGACATTCCGGACAAAACAAGAGAATAACCGTTCCAGAATCGAAGCACACCCATTCACGACTGTCGGTGGCCGACTCGGAATCGGCTCGACAACCCACCCAGAAAATAGTCGGTGGAAAAACAAGGGAATAATCATCTCGGAATCGAAGCACACCCATTCATGACTATCGGTGGCCGACCCGAAATCGATTAGACAAACCAACCCGTACAAGACTATCGGTGGCAAAAGAGATATCTCAAAGAAATGTGCCACATAGGCTTAACGTCCCCTAGCACGAAAGGACGTTCCAAGAATGTCATCAAAACAAACATAATATTGGATACAAAAATTAGAGGATAATCCATCATGCTTGATCAAATACATTTCCAAAACAAAACAAAGCAAAGCTTTTATCGAAACATTATAACATAGCTTTATTAAAAATACCACTTACATAGCTCTTCGGGTGTGGGGATTAAAGCAAGGATCCAAGGCCTACAAGTACATAATAAATCCCATTGAATGCACTTCCAGAAGACAAGAATAGATGCTTAAAGATGGATATGAAATGCATTCTCAAAATAAGCTTTACATGAGTGCAAATGATCTCGGCATTTCTTTCCAAAACCAAGTCAAGACAAAGTAAAACATGTGCTGGGAGTCAAAATACTCTTTTTCTTCTTGGAAAAGCATGCTGGGTACCAACCAAGTCCTGGAATGGATGATCTAGGAAAAAATGGCCTAGCTGGGTGAACTCAGGGGGTCTTGGCTGAGGTCCCACACCTCTTGGCTGAGGTGTGGTCTTCTAGGCCTAGGTGTGCGGCTGCCTGCCGAGATATTACAAGGTGCCGGCAAGGGTGTACCATGGTTAGCGTAGGTGTGTAGTGGTCGGCCTAAGTGTGCATGCAAGATAGACTAAGGTGCAAGTGATCATGCAAGGTAGGCCAAGGTGAGATACGATGCTTGGCCTAGGTGTGAGATCTAGGCAAAAGTGGGTCTCGGTGACCACACCTAGGGAAATGAAGTCTAGAAATCTGGGTTTCCTCTTGAAGAACATAAAGAACATGAACATGAAGAACATGAATGCTAAAATCATAAATTCTTATCCAAAATCTGAGATTTCATGTTATGAGTTCAAAAACATGAACCTGGGTACCCATACTTGAAGATTTCATGAAAACAAACACAAAAACATGGATCTTTATACAAACTTTCGGATCAGAACATGGTTTTTCTTCAAGAACACATGAACATCACTTTTTCTTTCTGAACAAACTTTAAATCAATGCATGGCTCATGAATCATGCTAGATCATGCAATGTGATCAGATCAACATAAAGAACAACAAGAGTAGATCAAGAATCTAACCTCAAAACACGGATCAAATGGTTCAAACTCTAAGGATCAAGCTCGGAATCTAGCTCTCTCACTCTAAGAACTTCTCTTCCTTTTCCTAGAGCTTCTCTCTCTTCAAAGGCAAAGATATGACAAATGATGTGTTTACTCTACTGCCAGCTGACTTAACCCTCTGTTAGGACACGTGACACTACCGGATTGGATCTCTTCAAAAAGGTGCCTGAGTGAAAAGACAAGATATGACAAAGTATGTACAACAACTAAGATGACATTGGCACTCTGACAAGGTAAGGACCTCGAATTAGGACATAGGCTTCGGATAAGAATGTTTCAATGATCTCGGCTAGGAAGGATAACACTTGACCTAGCTGTGCCACACCTCGGTCTAGGTCATACCAGTCAAGGAACAAGATCACTAGGTGCAGGGATCAAAGATCTAGGACGCCTAGATAATAACATCTCGGCCTAGATGATGACATCTCGGCCAATATGCCTAGGTGACGGGAGAGGTCAACCCAAGTGGTTCCAAGGTGGTCCTAGGTGTGAGAGGTTCAAAGGTGCGACCTAGGCTTGAGACAGCAAGGATAGATAACCTAGGCTTGGCATGACCTAGGCTTGAGATGACCTATGCTTGGCATGACCTAGGCTTGACATGACCTAGGCTTGGCATGACCTAGGCTTGACACACCGAGTAAAGAACAAAGCATGCATATAACACTTAGGCAAAACATGATAGCATCAAGACAAGACAAGAACCTTTACCTAGGCAAAACAAGTCAAAGTCTACAAATGCAAGCTTAACAAGACAAAATCATGCAAATGTACATGAACGTGACTAAGACAAGAATGTGGGTTATTACAAGTGCATATTTTACCTTTTTTCAGACATTGGGTGACTTCGATCAACCGTATGCTGGTTCCGCCAAAACTAGGGGCTAGAAGGAAATGCGCAAGCATACATAAACAGAGGGCATGTTGCCGAAAACCTCACCAAAGGAGGTCTCCTCTATCACCGATGTTAGAAAATCAATTAATACATATTTTCTTTTCTTTTATACTAGCTGCTTCTACCTGGTATGAAGTATTTGGCTTAATTTGTCCTTCCTCATTTTTTGCTAATGCACTCGCTGTAGTTGTGTTAGGTTGGGTCTTCATGGTCTTTGGTATTATAAATTGGTAATCTGTTTCTTTAAATTTATGTTATATTTATAATTTTTTTTATGCATTACTTCAGGGAGAGACTCCAATTATGTGTTATTTTGAGAATGAAATAGACAAGGAAAAACACTCTTAGGGGGAGTTCTAATATTCTAATTATATACATAACTTCAGGGGGAGTTTTATAAAATTATCAAAGGAATTTTTTTTTTATTCCTTATCTACACCAAAAATTCTTTTTATGCCAAAGGAGGAGAAGTTTTTGATAAAGAAAAAAATAAAAATAAATGCTTGCATTTTTATTACAAAAAGAGAAAATATTTCTAGATTATATGTGAGTCCTAAGTAGGCTTCACATATTTTTTGCGGTTAACTTCTCTCAGTAGCTTTTCATAAATTTCTTGAACTTGAATCTCTCTATTTTCGATTTCTGTAAGTCTTGGCATTATAACGGTTGTATGATATTGTACCGCATTCTCCAATTGTGAATTTTTACTGTCTAAACTTCTCATCGCCTAACGAGTTTCCGCAAGTTGTTGTTTTAATTAGATCACATCTTCTTTTAATCACTGATTCTCTTGGTTTCTTGCTTGTAGCTGGAAACTGCAATCATCACCCTAGTACTATGAGCCATAGTGTTATTAATAGCCTCTATATCATTACAACTACCAAATACACTAGGACTCTCAATTACTGGAATAGCGTGCGAATGCACTATGGGTAACCCTTCATTTACCTAAATCTCAAGCACCTCATTTAAGTTAGAACCATTGATGGACAAGGTAAGGAATGATATGATTATACAGATTGTAAACAAATTTTTTTTTTTTTTACTAAGAATACTTGAAGGATTAGTATCTCTGTGCATCATCTATGTCACTTTTTATACACACCACAGATACAATAATCGATGCATATCCGCTCAAATCTTTTTTCAGTCAACATCTTAAGCATCGCTGCCCAATTGTTTTTCCGCTGACAATAACAAATCTCAAAAATGATCATGGTGGAGAAATAAGTAATACTATTACATTTTTTTTGGGTCAAATCAGATTATTTGCTATATCTTTGCAAAATTGATCAAATATGATTTTTATTTTGGGCACCGAAAGTTTTCATGCTCTATAAATAATTCATATATCAATCTTTTATTTTGATGATGTCAAAGGGGGAGAAGAAATATGATTTATATATGAATTTTTGATAAAGAATTTGTTACAAAGGAGGAGAAAATATAATGCAAATAAATGCTTATACTATGATGTTGAATATTTTTATGTTGCATTTATTCATGTGAAATTTTGTGTCAAATTCATGCATATATTGCTATCATCAAAAGGGAGATAGTTAATCATGTTGTTTGATTTTGATGATGTCTAAAATACATTAGATTTATCATTATTTTTAGTACACATATTTTACATTTTTTGACACAAAATATTGTCTGTTAAAATGTATGTTGTATGATACATTTGGAATCAATAATATTTAAATAGATTTTACCATGAAAAAAATGCTGTGCAATAAATAGTAATTTACTATTTATTCTTTTGACAAATTTGATACATCCACGTGGTGGTGGGTTGTCTTCATTTCTATTATTGTTCTTCTCGTGATTGATTAATCTGTTGTCACTATTCCACAATGACATGTGTAGACACCTCATTTTTGATTGCCTTTAAGGCTTGGGCGCTTCATTCCTAGCACTCAATGATGAAAGTTACATTATGCAAATCGTTCGAATATTTAGCAAAAGAATTTGGTTTCGAGCTCTAATCCCAAACCTTACACCCCATTTTGGCCAAACTATTTTAGGCCTTAAAACTCTCTTTTCAAAATATTTTTTCAAATGTTTCTACGATATTCTGAGGCTCGTATTTCGATTAAAATATTACACTTTTTAGTAAACCGAGTAAGGACAAAGTGGAAATAAATGGAAGGGAGGTAAAATCTTTGAAAAATCTTTAAAACCATCTTATTTATAGGTTTGAAGTTCAAAGAAGTAGGAGGGGATGGAAGAAAACTAGTTAGGGAAAAGGTTGAGCATCAAACCATTAAGAAAGAAATGAATAGCCTTCACTAAATTAGGCATATCTCTTTTTACACGTAAAATTTAGATGTGAGGCCACCACTATTGGAAAGTAGACTACTGGAGCTTTAATTTCGACTCAAGAATCACCTAAAATCGAGTCCGGATGATGGAGATATGCCCATTTGAAGTCGGGCTTGAAAATAGATTTTTTGTGTGCAACTAGCTGGTTGGCCAATTGATGAGAAATCCAGCCAATTAAAGTGGACGGCCGGCCATGTTTGTCGACAGAAGATATTTTTCAAGTGTCAGCTATCCATGCATAGGATGTTGGCCAGCTTTCTTTTTCTTGATATTTTCGATTGGGGAAGCTCATTTTCTATAAATAAAGGGCCTTCCCTTTGGTTTTAAGGTTGCAAAATCAATTTCCAAGAGCTTTTGGAAAAAAAAAACCAAAAATCTTCTCTACCCTCCCAAATATAGATACAAGTTAGATACACCATTGGAGCTTAGAACTTGACTCTTTTGTTGAGATTTCAACTTCATTTCAGAGGCTTAAGGGTGCTTTGAATCAAGTTTGCTTAACCAAGAATATCCTCTCTTCAAGAGGTATAACCTTTGCCATCTTTCTTTTTGTTTACACCACTCTTTTCTTCACTTTTTCTTGCTATTTGTACACTGTTTTGGACTGGTTCTAAGTGTTGGAACTTGTGATTTAAGAGCTACCAAAAGTGGAGGGGTTAACCACCCTTGCTTGAACCTTATCCCATAGCTCATATCCTTGTTCTTTCCACTTATTTCTCTTATTTTAGCCACTATTTTTGGACTATTTTTAGAGACTAAAATATGTGATTTGAAGTTGTAAAAAGTGGAGGGGTTAGCCACCCTTCCTTAGGATTGCTTACTAGCTTTGTTCTCTTCCATTTTTGCTTACTTTTTCTAGCCTTTAAAAATGATTTCAGGACTGTTTTCTTAGTTTTTGGGGCTGTTTTAATTGTTTGTTTAGTTTATGCTTTGAATGTTATACTTGTGATGTTGTGAGTCTTCATGGATTTGTGTGTCTAGGCCATAGACACCACTCCATTTGAGTTGATAGTTTTATTTACCTAGTTTTTAAGTAAATAGTCTCACTTTAATAATCACCTTTGCATAATCATCTCTGCAACCTCCTTCCTTTCTTGGTTTTCTTTGTTTAAGAGTTGTCTCAAACACTTGGTTGTTGTTCAAAGCATCAAAAGGAGACTTTCCATGCTTAATGGTTTAATCTCTTCGGACATTCATTACCAGGGTATTACATCTCTCTCATGCTAAGTACAACTTCTTGTTTGACACTTCTCTTCATTAGTGGATGTAATTGGCACTTTTGGACAAAATGAATAAAGAATGGCAAGGTAATGTAAAAGAGGCTAATAAAATCGGAGTAAAAAAGGTAAAAAAATTGAGCTGGGTTCAATCAGACATTACATTGAATCTGTTGAGTCTTGAATCATTACATGTTCTCTAGTGATGTAATGAGTCAAGAATCAATGCCTATCACTTCCCTTGAGGTAACTCCATGATAGGGAGGAGGTTTTGTTGGTCTTTCATTTTTTTTATTGAGCCTTTGTCCTATCGGTTCATAGATCATCATGCAACAACTTTGCAAATATTGATGATTTGCGAACCGAATCTGCTCCTCCCTTGATCAGTTTCATGATAGGGAGAGGAAGAAAGGATAAACATCCCCCGGAAACACTCTGTTTTTGCTTTGTTTCAATTCTGTGGCAGTAGGGCAGTACCCAAAACAGCGGTTGGCCGGCTACCTCCTAGTATGACTGACCACTTTCCAAGGTCGACTGACCACCCTATTTTGTGCAAGTAATGGCATTTTCATGGGAGAACAGAACAGAAGATGGGGCAAAAATAGATTAATTTTCTAACTGCAAAACAGAACAGAATCTGGCAGCAAATAAAGAGGTTTCCGAGAGGATGTTCTCATTTTTGTGTGTGCGGCTCTTCGTCTCTTTTTCTAGTCCATTAAATTAGATTTTAATAATTATTAGTGTGCTGTAATTAATTAATTAGATTCATTCGAATGTGTAATAGCTAGTTAATTAGTTTACTTTATTCATTTAGTGTTGTAATAATTAGTTTAAACATTCGGACATTCAAACCCTCTTGCATGAGGGCAAACTTGTAATATTGTATATGTCTTCCAACCCTCATTTTTTCTCCCTTTTATTTACTTGCTTATGATGGTTGAATGTTGCATTCATGTTTTGGTTTCACATCATTACCATGTGTAAAATATCCATTTTTGCATGCATTAGGTTCGGTTCATCATTCTAACTTGTTATTTCCTACTTAATTGAATATGTGCGCTGTCACATGCTTTGAGTTGAGCCATATGTCATGTTAATAAACCGAACCTATTAGTTGCATTTTGTATGTGTTGCATTAGTCACTTGCATATTAGAGCATGCATTTTTCTAAAAATTTTCTTTTATTTTGGGTTGCCTCGGTTGAGTACTAGGTGAGCATTTTTGCTTTAGCACATTGCATGTATGTTTGTGTTGTCATATCAAGCATATCACCATGAGGCTACGTGCTTATTTGATATATCTCTTAAATGCCTGTGGATGAAGGCTATTTGCTTAAGTTAGGATAATTTGATTAATGTACATATGAGTTTACTTTTTCAAGATGTACATATTCAAAGCACTTTTCAAAACAAACATGAAATCAAAGCACTCCAAAGTGAGTGACTTAGTCTATACTTGTGTGCCTCACATAGCAATGTTAGCATTAATAATCAGAACAAAATCATATAATGTACATAAAAATCACATTACGATTAGTAGAGGCCAATCTCTGATTGGGTGAGTGGGGTGCTCAATTCATGACCTTTCCATCTCATACCTAAGTTTCCGAGCCGAGACACTTTGTGATGACGGACAAGTGGCCTTTGACACGAGTCACGGGTTTCCTAAATTTTTCAAAAACATTTAGGTGGTGAATCTAAAATCTGGCAATGCAATCCATTTTTGGCATCTCTGATGATAAATAGATTTTTAAGATTTGTCGGACTTGGACTCTCATTTGATTAATCTATTTCACATTGCACTTGTGAAACCAGATTCAGAACCACGGGTGTCATGACCCGAACCCGCCCCTATGGGTTAAGGACATAACCGGCCAGTAATCCTGTGATTACCTACGGCCTCAGACCAAAACAGACATAACTCGTTAGAGTAAAGGGGCCAAACATAAGCAAAAATTTAAAACTTTGTCCATAGAGCCGTGCTTATATGCACATCAAACAAACCATACTCATATACGTTAATAACCCACATCAAAAGTATAGTAGCATAAACTTCTTTACAGATAGGATCATCTAAACTGAGCCAACCCATAACAGACTATATACAAGTCCTTGCCAACAAGACAAAACGTAAATGCATAACAAAATGGTAAGGATGGGTCTCGTGCGTGAGACACAAGGCTGACTCTCCAAAACTCGTGTTGTTCATGGCAGACTTCACTGGGGCTGGGTTTGGACTTCTCTTGGCTCACCTACAAACACATGAATGAGCGTGAGCGATAGCCCAGTAAATAATATCAAATACAGAAGTTACATAACAATGTTGAACAACAGGTTCCAAATGGCCTTGGGCCCAATTCATATTTCCATTTAACAGATATGTAACTATACGAATTTCAAATCAAGTGACTTGTAGTTTCAACATTCTAGCCTTTGGCCCATTCAGATTTCCATTCATGTCAAAACGGCCTTCGGCCCACTCATTTATGTCAAACGGCCTTCGGCCTGATCATTTATGTCAAAACGGCCTTCGCCCGTTTCATTCGTAAACGGCCTTCGCCCACTCTTCATGTCAAAACGACCTCGTTTCAGTCAAAACAGCTTCCGACTCATTCATGTCAAAACGACCTTCGTCCCATTCATATAAGCAAAACGACCTTTGTCCATTCATATATGTCAAAACGACCTTCGTCCTTCATTTCTATCAAAGGACCTTCGGTCCATTCAATTCTATCAAAACGACCTTTGGTCCATTTATGTTTATCAAAACGACCTTTGGTCCATTTATGTTTATCAAAACGACCTTCGGTCCATTCATTTATTCATGTTAGACTTTTTGTCCACAATCCCAATTAGCAACTCATAAAGCTTATAAGGGAATAAAATAATTGGACATTCACAAGCATTTGAATATCGATATTCTCACAGTGATCGCTTGTGGATTTGCCCCGGAGCTTGACCCTACACATTTCATGAACACAAAAGGGTCACTAACAGTTCAATCAATCGTTCTTTAATTCACATATTCCTCTTTAGGCTTTATTCTTATCTCATTAACTCATTTACAATGCTTAACACATGCCTAAGAGTGCTTACAAGTGAAAGAGAACGGAAAACGAAACACAGAATGCGAAACAAAATTTTCAGAAAACAGGGTCCCCCGCTCGAGCGTGGACTCCCCCCGCTCGAGTAGACCCTTAAGGCCTGCAAAAGTGCTGGTTGCATGAAAAATGCGCTCGAGCGTGGAATAGAGCGCTCGAGCGGAAGGCCTGTCTACAAAAGCTCCACGCTTAGCGTGGATATCATGCTCGAGCGACATCCAACTCTGCAAAAGTGCTGGAGCACGAAATTCACGCTCAAGCGGAGGGTTTCCCGCTCGAGCGGACCTCAAATTTCTGGAAAACCTAGAATTGCATTCTTGAGCTTCATTTCGACTTTCCAGCCACAATAGTTGCATGCAATGGCTCAAATCCCAAATAATCATACTAACATGGCACCAATGCAAGATTATAACATTATGGAGCTCAATTTCTTGATTTATCTACATGCATGTCCCAAAATATGTCAAACTCAACACCAACATAACAACTCATGCATTCAGCTCATATTTCTCAAATTGTACATGCATGTGATGAATTAGCCACATTCTCAACTTAGATAACACAAATGGTGATCAAGACATGAGTTTCCTTTAACATTTCACATGGATTATACACATTTGTGCTCAACATGCAATATCAAGGTGATTTCCTACATGCATGCACATATTAAGCTTCAATTTAACAAATACAACCCAATTTCATTTCAATCTTACTCTTGATCATCAAATTAGCTTGAGCACAGCAACAAATTACAAACTAAATCCAAGAATTACTCACCTAGAAGCTTTGATCTTCTAAGCTCTAGTCAATTCTTGAGCTAAATCTCCAATTTCCAAGCTTTAGGCCAAATTAGCACAATTCCTCTCCCTTTCTCTCACTATGACCGGCCCTCTCTCTCCACAATTGTCTAACTCATATTTTTGAGTTCCAAAGAGTTAAAGGAGAGTGTAATGCTAACATACAACAAGCCCCACTAGCATATTATTTCAATATAAAATATTTGGGCACTTAATTCATCAATTTACTCAGTTTAATCTGACCAGAATCAATTTCTAATTAATTTCACCGTAGGCTCTAAAAATTATGCCAATCACGATGGCGTAATCAATTTCGAGTTCTATGGCCGATAAGGCCCTCAATTTAATTTCCGAAGCGGATTATTCAAACATATTCCTACGGTGAACAGATAGAATTTCAAAATCACATATATTCACATAATGACACATAAAATCATGCTAAACACATAATCATACTCAAATTAAGGACTAATTAGCGTACTACGGAACAAGGGTTTCACAACGGGAGTCCGAATTGTAGGGCTATCGTATCTGAGGAGACTAAACCCCTTCGAAGAGCATGGAAAGTAGGCTACAACATGTATGCATGGTGATGTATTCATGAAGCATTTGCTATGTACATTAAGGCATACATCTTTTGGATTTCTATAAATCTTCTCAATTTTGTTGAATTTAGTGAATTGTCAATTACTATTTCTTTCTTGAAAATCTATTCATCAAAAGTGACCTTTGGCCTATAATTTTAAATTTTACTATTCATCAAAAGCGACCTTTGGCCTATAATTTCAAACTTTTGCCTGCAATTTCAAAGAGAAAAAGTTGAAGCGGCGTGCCCGAGTTGCAAAATCTATTTTCATTCAAGCATGGGTCTTTAAGTACACATCTCCACACTTCATTTGCACACACCCACACCTCCAAAAATCTTCACCCTCTCTCTCTAGGTGCTTCCTCACTCTAAATTTGTGCTTTTTACGCGTTTCCAACGCCCCACGCAAACTTTTTCTGTAAAACCCTCTTCATTCTCTACACTTTGAACTAATTAGATTTTGATTTCATCACTTTTTCTTGCATTTTCACCACTTTAGGCTTGTTTCCCTCGAATATCTCTCGGGTTTCGTGAACTTTCCCAGGTTTTGACTTTTTCTCCTATTTTCTCTCTCATAGGGTTGACTTTTTCCAAGTTTACACTCTTTTTTCCATTTTTCTTCATTTTTCATCCACTGTTCACCTACTTTTGATATGGTTGATGATGTACCTTATGATGGGGCACCCCCTGAGGTTCCACCTCCATTTTCACCCCATGCTGAGCTTGAGGAGCTAGCGACGGAGGACATTGTAGCTGATTTGGAGGCATAGTTCGCTCTATAGCTCGAGCAAGAGCCATTACCACTGAGGGTGCGCCCCTTTGATCTGATGATGTATCATCCCTGTAGACATATACTACCACCTGGAGGCATCAGGCGTTTTAGTGACTTCGCTCGTGGTGTGTCAGAGGACCTCCTATTGAGAGAGCCGGACTCCTACCTTTCTTCCAGCGCTACTGAGGTATGAGCTCTATTTTCATGCTTTTCTGCCTTCCCTTGAACTATATTTCTTGCACTACCTTTTATCTGAATGCTTTTTTATCACTGCCTTTCATTTGATTCACTTTTTCTCTGCCATAGGGAGACTCCCGTGCTTATAGGGGGTACGGGGCGACGATAGCGAGGGATTGGTATGATGAGCTCCTCGCCAGGGTCCGCGACATTATTGATGAGGCTGGCTTTGGCCTATTTTGCTCTGGGCTCTCATGGCATATAGTGAGATGGACTCTTCTCGGGACATTGGTAGAGAGGTAGTAGGACACCACCAACTCTTTCCACATCTATTCCGCCGGGGAGATGATGATGACTCTCTACCACTTCGCCATGCTCACAGGCTTAGGAGTAGGGGGTGATCCGATCCCTTTCGACATAGATATGAGTGAGTGAGAGGCCACTTAAATCCACCTGTTGGGAGCATGCCCACCTCTGTACAGACTGACCATGGTGAGGTACAGTTGGTTTACCAAGTAGTTCCGAGGGAGAGAGCCCGAGACACCAAAGGAAATAGAGAAGTACTGTAGACACCCCATTTTTGATCATCCTCAAGACTTGGACGTCATCGTTTGAACACTTGATGATCATCTATGCTTGTGTTCGTTTTGAGTTTCTGAAGGTCTTGGCTGCGCGCCTTGCCTTGGAGCCTCTCAACTTATTTGTTTTGTGCTTGGCTGTGGACCAAGAGCTTGTGGCTTTGTTTCTGAGGGAAGATGGTGGCTTGTTGGCCATCCCTACAACCCATCGGCCAGGCCTTGTCCTTATCGGCTATACCTTCTTTCCATCGGCCATAAGTGGTGGCCGGTTGGCACCACTGATGGCCGGTCGGCACCTTTAATGGCCGATTGGCCATAACTTTTGGCCGAGGCCTTTTTCTCTACTTTTGCACATATTTCTTTGTCAGTTGTGCCAACTGGTGAGCATAGATTGCATCCTCCATACACGTGTATGGAGGGATTGAACCAAGCCTCTAGCTTGTTCAACAAGCTTGAGACTTGGATTTCTATAAGAGGAGAGGTCCCTCTCCATTTCTAGAGGTTTTGAAAAATTTGATTAGGTCAAATATATATCTCTCTCTCAAGAACTCTCTCTCTCTCTCTCTCTATATATATATATATATATTGCTTGAAAGTGAGTGTTCTTCATATATTTTACCTAGAACCCTTAGCCAAACCTCTTGACCTTGGAGCTGAGATTCCATAGGACCTGTTTTAGCATCCTAAGGTTGGTTTTGGCTCAGAAAAGTTGCTAGTTTTGTTGTTCTTCAAGGGTGAGTCCCATATCTTCTTTAAGATTTGTTTTGCTTAAGCCCTTGGCCATTCTTGCATGCTTCTTTTGGCTTAGCTTTCAACTGTAAATAGCTTCATTTTCAAGTGCTTAAAGTGTTTGTTTGAGGCCTTTTGGTGTTGGGGGTAGTCTACCCCCTTTTGTGCCTTGTTTGGCTTTGTTTTGTGCTATACTTTTAGGCCTTTGAGGAAATCTTTATTTGACCTTTCTACCACTGAATTTCAGAGGAATTTTAGTGGTGGAAAATGTGTTTTGAGGCTCTGAATAGATGGGGGTGGTCCCCCCCTTTTGTACCTTGTTTGCATGTGGTATTGGCTTACCAAGTTAGCATGTTTTTCTACCTCTTTAAGGCTCCATCTTAGCATGTTTTTGTGACTTTTCTAACATGTTATAACTCTGTCTTGGGTTGGTTTAATCACTTGTTGCATGCTTCATGTGCTTGTAGTGCAATTCCACTAACTAGCCTAACATGCATCATGCTTTTGACCATCATTCTAGCATGATTTTGGCTCCACTCCAGCAAGCTTTTGCTCATGTTTTTCCATGCTTAAGCTCTTTTTTAAGTCATTTTGGTCATACATGCCCTGCTTTGTATAGCCATAGTGCATTCTAGCTCACTAGCTTTGTGTATTGAGTCCACTAGCATGCATTGCTTGGACTATTTGCATGATATGGCATCATTTGGTATGTGATTTCAGAGCATGTTTCATTGTCATGCACTCACATCTTTCACTCTTTCAATGCTTTGGAGGGTTGGTGTTCTGTGCCTTAAATATGAGCCTATATGTATGCTATCTTGCCTAGGCTTTTGGGCTACCATTTCAGTGTGTATTTGGTCTTTTTTTGCCATGATACAACTCTAATTTTTGTTGATGAGGTCATCTCATGCTTGGTTTTGGTAGGTGTAGTGTAATCCACCTCATTGGCCTGGTTTACTCCATGCTTCATGCCCTCCATGCTAGCCTGTTTTGGCTATACTCCATGCATGTTTTAGCATTATTTTGACATGCTCTAGGATGATTTTGGGTTGTCTTGGCCATATTGTTCATGTATTGCATAGCTGTAGTGCAATGGGCTTGACTAGCCTTGTGCCTTAGGCCCTCTTGCATGCTATATTTGTGTTGTTTGAGTGATTTGGCATCATTTCATACATGATTTCAGTGCATATAGTGTAGCTACACTCTCATGTTTGTCACTTCGTAATCATGTTTGAGAGTTGTGCTCTTATGCCTAGTTGATGAGCCATTACATGAGCAATGCATATCTTGCCTTTCATGCCCTCATTTCAGAGTATTTTGGCCACTGATTTGGAGCCTCTTAGGTCTGTCCATATTTAGTTTGAGTCCATTGAGCATTGCATTTTGTTTGCATGTTTTTGCATTGCATTGTATTTAGAATGTTCTTTGCATTGCATTGTGTTTGGATTGAACGTTAATCCAAACACGGGAAACGAGGACGTTTCATACTTGAAGTGATGAAACGCGCCCCATTTCTCAGTCGCCGACCCTCTTGATCAAGCATGATAGAGGTGTAGGCTCATTGTGTCATTTGTGCATTCATTGACATAGAATTGTGCAAACTTGGCTTCTTTGGCCATCATGCATTGAGATGCGTTTGATGGCCCGAGAGTCGAGTGCCGTACTCCCTTGAGCTTGAGAAATGATAGGGAGGGTGGTTGTGCACACATACCTTGCAAATACACTGCCATGCCTCTGTTTGTGCTCTGTTGCAGCAAAAAGGAGAAATTATAGGAAACAATGGCCGATCGGCCATCAGAGCTGCCGACCGGCCACAAAGTCTGCCGATCGGCTATCAAAATTGGCCGATAGCCATCAACTCCGGCCGATGGCCATACCTTTTGGCCGACTACCCCTCAGATTGTTCCTAAGGTGGATCAGAAGCACCATGGAAGTTGGTATAATTTTCAGAGGTGCAGAAGTGTACAAACAGAGGCATTAGAGGCACGGTAGTGGATTTTCAAGCGAAGCTGACCGAACATGCATATCCTCCTTGTTTCCCGAGGCCATCTTTTTAAATTGCTTAGCTAAATTAGTTCTTTAGCTTAGTTATTTTGTAATTAATTAATGAAGTGTTTAATTAATTAAATCGGTTTGTACTTAATTAGCTTAGATTAGCTAGTTGATTCAAATTCAATTTGTGTTATGTAATAATTAGTCTAATTAGATTATTAGATTAGTTAAGTAGCTTAACTTAGAATAGCTTAGCTTTTATTCGGACCCTCTTGCGAGAGGGCGTATTGTTGTAATAAGTGTGCGTGTGTGTGTGAATGTCTTCCAACCCCACGTCTTTCTCCCTTTTATTTATCAGCTTTTGATGGTTAGTTTTAGGGCATATTTCAATTAGCATCCTTATGCTTGCATGCGTGCATCCATTCATCTGTCTTGCATGTACCAGGGCTCGGCGCATCATTCAAACTGCATTGTATTTCAATTCCAATTTGAATACATGTATCAAGTGTAGCGTTCATATACCATCTTAGATAGTCGAGCCTATTTTAGTTACATTTTTGCATGTGTTGCATTAGGCATTGTTGACATAGCTAGGATCATACATGATTACTAACTAGCTTTTGTTTTGGCTCGGAGTACACTGTGAGTGTTTATGCTTTAGCATCCTTGCATGTGTGTAAGTGACTGCCATGATAGCATGCTTGCCATGAGGCTATGTGCTTAAGTGTTTAAACTGCATGAATGCCTATGGATGAAGGCTTCATTGCGTGAATTGGAACAATTCATCAAAATGTGCATTTTAAGCCCACTCGAAGTGGCAAATCATCATGTTTTTCTAAGCCCACTTGAGGGTGGCAAATCCGCGTCTTAGCCTACTTGAGGGTAGCATTTCAAACCATTTTCGAAAAACAAACATGAGATGTTTTGCTCCAATTCTTGCGATTTAGTCTATACTTGTGTGCTGTATGCATCACATAGTAAGTTAGGTTAATAATCAGAATAAGAACACATGTGTTTTCAAAACACCATATCATGCTTAGTAGAGGCCGATCCTTTGATCAGGCGTGCGGGGGTGCTCATTTCAGGACCTTCCCCTCTCGTACCCAAGTTCCCGAGCCGAGGCAACTTTGGTGATGATGGACACATGGCCTTAGGCACGAGTCAGGGTTTCCTAAATTTCCTAACAACAAAATATTTAGGTGGCGACTCTGAAATCTGGCAAAGCAGTCCATGTTTGGCGCTTTTTGATTAAAATCGATTTTCCAAAACGATTTGCCGGATTTGGAATCTTTGGTGATTTATCAGTCTTTCATTGCACTTTGTGAGATTAGATTCGTGACAGGAGTCCGAACTATAGTAGCTAGAACAACGATTCGCGCCCTCGCACGCGGAGCGGAGTTCCGGGCGGTCTACAGTTTTTGGCGACTCTGCTGGGGATTTAGAGAACTTGACTTGAACTCATGATATGTTGTTTTGTTTACACTTATGTGTTTCTTTGCATTGCATTTACATTGGTGCACCTAGGACACCGTGTTTGCCGTCTGCTATTCCTGAACAGTTTGCTGAAGGGTTGTTTGGAAAAGCATGCCATAAGGCTGACTCGTTGCAGGCTCTGCCACGATGGGAACACAAACCTCAGTTTTATCGAGGCACCCTTTTTGATCATTCGACCTAGTTGCATATCGGAAACTGTAGTGACCATTCCAAACTAGGATAGGTTGCTTACCCGATTATAGGTTGTTTGAAACCACTGGAAACCCTCATTTTTCCTCTGTTTGTGCTCTGTTGTAGTGTGGTGATTTAGCACACCAGTGGCTGGCAGTGGCTGGCAGTGGCTTACTGATGGCCGGCAATGCTTCATCCTTGGCCAGCATGGCACATTTTTGGCTGGCAGGGGGCCGGCAGGCTAGCAGGCCACTGGTGCAGTCCTTAGCATTGGTTTGGTAAGGTGGAGTAGAAGGTTCTGGAGTGTAGTCAACCTTGCAAACAGAGCCTCTTAAGAGCAAACCGGAAGGCTTTTCGGGGCGAAAACCGAGTGCATGCATCTTCTACTTTCCTTATCATATCAAAACATCAAAGGAGTGGCACTCTTGGATCCAAGACCACTAATCAAGCATTTTCAATGCATGATGGCCAAAGATCCAAGTTGTACACTTTCAATAAATGCACAAAAACAAGACTCTAGACCACTACCTTGTCATGAATGATCAAAGGCAATGGAGACAAAGGAGATTGGCTCATTTCATCACTTTGAGTATGAAATGCTCCAAACTACCTTGTGTTCAATATAACATCTGATTGAACACATGCAATGTAAACACAATATGCTTTCCTTGTTCATGTTTTACTTGTCATGTTTTATTTACTCATTTTACATTACCAAATCATTCTTTAACCGGTTAAGTCTAAGGTGATTGTCCTCTAAGGAGAGAGGGTCAACCAAAGGGTGATTTAAGATAAGAGAGAGATCATGCCTTTGGTTAGCAGAAACCCCCAAAAGAGGATTAAAACCATTGAGCACAAGCTCTATCTCAAGCTTAAAAACCCTAGCTCCTGACAAAATAGGATAGTGAAACCCTACCCCACCATAGGGTTGTTTTGGCTCTTATTTGCTTGATATGTGCTGTCAGAGTGTGTCTCTACAAGTTGTATGTATCAGTTTGTGTGAGACCCCTAATTTTTGTAAACCTTATTAGGTCCCTAAATTTTGAGTTACTATAACAAAACCCTTAATTCGTTGATTGCTCGCAAATTAAACCCTAGAGTCGAAAACGCATCACGGACGAAACCATACAAACCCTAATCGACCCTGGAAGCTTAGAAATCATTTATAACACTCTAATATTAATTATTTAAATTTTAGATTAATTGCTCTAAACCCTAACTTCCCGTTTTTTTTTTTTTTACAGTCTTCATTTAGTTATTTGCCTTTAAATTCAAAGCAAGATAATACAAACCGAATTATTTTTCCTGAACACTAATTTATTAACTCTTCACTTGAAATAGATATTTTAATTGAGCCCAAGCCCTCACATTTTTATTAAATAACAAATTGACCTCAAACAAGTACCATCATATATTTATATATACACTTGTACCCTAAAATCTTTTTTTACATTATGTTTTACAATTTCCAAGATTTGTACACAAAATAAATAGAGAAATCTCCCAAATCTCGAGGACATGGTTAGCCATCATCATTATCTTTAGTACAAACAAATCCCTTGAATCTTGGAGCAATAATGGCTTTAGTACCAATAAAGATTTGCTATGAGTATTTAAATTAGCCCTAAACCTAACTAGATCATAAGTAAATACATAAATAAGGTCCCAATACATGAGTTTAATTCCAAGCCCTCATTTCTTTTATTAATTTCAAGAATTACCCCAAAAATAGTACATGTACCCTAATACTATTAGTACCATCAATCTTGTAAGATTATATATATATATAATATATGTATACACCTTGTAGAGTGTGCCCTAGGACCAAAAATAATTAAATAATAACCCATCACACTTCCCCAAGGCTCATGATTATAAAATTCTAGAAAACACAACCTAGTACCCTAGACCTAGGATACAATTCTCAATGCTAGTTACTTTTCAACTAAGAGCCAACTAGATGATGTCTAATCCTATGATTTAACACCTTAATCACTCCTATCCTATTAGATTCCAAGCAAAACTCTAAACTTTCCATCCATTTTCAACTAGAGGGCCTTTTTGTCTTTTTACACCAAATTGTCTATAAATACCCACACCCCCTAGCTTGCAAACACACACAACACACTCACTCACACACACATTTTGGCTAGAGAGAGGGAGGAGAGCAAGAGACAAAAGTCTAAGAGAAGAAGAGGGAGGAAGAAGAGAGCCTTCTTGTGCAAAGCTTAGTAGGTAAGCCACAACACAACCTTCTCTTTCATTTTCCTTTTTCAAATACATGTTCTAAGGGTTCTAAATAATGTTTTCAGATCTGTTATTGATGAGTTACTTGTGTTAAAAATGTTAAAAGTTGAGTATTGATTCCATCTCTCTTGTATTTTCCCCATTTTGGCACAAAACCATCTTTTTATACCAATCTCTCAAACTTTCCAAAGGCACACCTTCAAGAAAACTTTCTGAGTTAAATATATGTTAGTTAGCATGTTTTCTTTACAAAAGAAATGAAAACTTTCCCTCGGTGGAACCCTTTTCTCATAAATCTTCTTGTTTTGGACATTTTACCTTAGAATCTGTTTTTGCAGCCCACTTCTAGAAATTCTAGAAAAATGTACAAAATTATTCTGGACCTCTATTGTATGTCAAAACCTTCCTTAGGGTGTTAGCTTTCAAATAAAATTGGTTTCATCAAAAAACATTAAGCGGTTTGCAAGAAAATCAAATTTTCGTAACGGTCGACAGATCTGGACAGATTCTGGACAGCGCTGGAATATTTTTTAAATAACTTAAAATCTGGAAAAGCAATCCCATTTCCGAAAAATGTTCTAGAAACTAGATCAAATTCTCTACGAACTATAGGAAGACCAAGTCCGGTGGAAGATCTAAAATAGTCCTTTCATTTTAATCTTTATGTGATATTAAATCTAGAAATTTTGTTATGTATGAATGTTTTATGCCCTTGTATTCATGAAAATGTTTAATTGCTTATGATCATATCTTGGCATGATATTGTATGTGTTATGTTATGCTATTTATCTTTCTCATCTTAAGGATGCATGCTTATGTGAATATTATTATCTTGTAAGTTGGACTAACCTTGTCTTAAAACATTTAACTTCAACGGGAAACCTAATTGGGAGGGTATTGGGTTTTTGATCACTTGAGTAATGAAAAGATGAGAATATGTGATATATGGATTTTTGGGATGCGTTCCCTATTTGAAAGTTAAAGTCTTGCGCAAGCAATTGTCGTGTAAACCCTGGAATGGAACGGACGTATTCGGACTCCTTGTGACAGTTTGAATGGTGAGATAAGGTTGGGTCCGGATGGGACATTCAGGATAATAAAACTTTTTCTGGAAGGATGAGGTTGGATTCAGGAGATAAAACTTTTTCTTTTCGCTATCTCTTTTGAGGCCCTGCGGTTGGCGCTACGCGGTATATAACCGTTGGTAGGCATCCGAGGTTAGTTCTGCAACAAAGCAGCAAAAGGGGGAGTTCTGAATAGTTTGGTGTCCAATTCTTGTGGTTGGGAGGACGAAATCTCTTTGGGGGATTTCTAGTTTATTAACATCTAACTTGTAACCCTTTGTTTATTTGGTTGAGCATCATGCTTTACTATTTGATGTTATATTTGTGATTGTGTATTGGACTGGGAAAAAGGGATAGGGTGTGTGTGTGTTTGCTGGGCATTCAAAGCTCACGACGTGTCATGCCAGGTGCCGAAGAGGAGCTTATAGCTGGAGACGACAAACCTGAAACCTTCGAAGACTTTTGGCTATCTTAGGAAAGTTAGAAATTCCTTTTGATATTTTGTAAGACTCATATGAAGATTTAAGTTTTCTCTTGGGACGTAATGTAATGGATCAAGTTTTTGTAATTAATGATATTTGTGGTTGTTATGTACTTATATTTTAATATTTATACGTATACACCTTATCGTTGCTTATGAGACCTTGTGTCAATACCTTTTAAGATCTGTCAAAAGGGTAGTGCGCTGCCTAAGAAAGCTGGACTTAGAAGGGAGGCTAATTTGACTCCTCCGGCGATCTGGGATCTTACTTGGTTATTGACCATAGGACTCATTAGTGACTCTCCCTTAACTGCAACCAATAGTGTAGGTTCGGGGCGTCACAGTTTGCAAGTCGGGTATCAGGTCTGCGGGCATCAGTATTTGAAGAAATCAGTTTTACCTGAGGGTATTAGATTTGGGGGCAGTGATTTGGAAACAGTGATCAGTATTTGAGAATAGTTTTTTCAGCTTGTGATTGTCAACTGTGTGTTGTCTTAATTTAAGCCGAAGTGATGTCCGTTTTTCTGCTTATTGTTTCCTTATTATGCTTTATTTATCTTTTTGCAAGGTAGTTTAGCATCATTGCTTCCAACCAGGCAGATATTCCCCAAGCACTTTGGATCAGAGGTCGAAGACTTCATCGATCCGAGGATCTGATTGACGGACAAGCAGTGTTCCTTTCATTACCCCCGGTTACTGGACAGAGGTCAGTTAGGCACAGTCCATCAGTATAGGGTTATCAGAGCAGTGGTCCTTATCCACCCCACTAGTAAGTAGTCGGGTTGAGGTTTCCATTTCTACTGCAGAGATAGATATACCTGTTGTTTAGTTAGATCAGCACAATATGGCAAGTATGGAGGACATGATGCGTTAGCTCCAAGGGACTATGCAAGCCATGCAGCGAGATGCTGCCCGCCAGGCAGAGTTTGCCGCGCGTCAGGCAGAGGTTGTGGCTCAATAGACGGAGCTGATTGCCAGACTTCAGCAACAGCAACAACCACAGCAAGCCGGAGCATCTGTTTCGCATCCACCCCCACCCCCACCCCACCCAGAGTTCCAACACTCAGGGAGACTACAAACGTCCAGGAAAATACAGACATCCCAACGGGGCCAGTTCCACCCCCAATCCTATTTCAGCTGTCCAAAGCACCAACTAATCTAGTGGATATGCCGTTTGAATTTGAGGTGGATCCAACAACGCTGAAAGTGAGCAAGCTAGAAAAGCTGTTCAAGAAGGCTCAAGGTGTTCATTCCAAGCGAGAGAGTTATACCTGTTTGAATTTTGAGTTTCTATGCTGGAAGCATGCTCGCTTGAGCGAGCTTTTCTTCGCTCGAGCGAAGAGTGCGTTTTTTAGAGAATCTGAGAGCTTCTTTTGTATGCTTGAGCCAAGATTCCTTTGCTCGAGTGACCAGGTCACTAACAGACATTATAAAGTGACTTTTTGGCCAAAAAATTGTATTTTTCTCTTCCCATCTTCCAAACCCGAAAACCCAACCTTTCAAACTCTAGATTTCTCTTCTATTTACCCAAGATTCACCCCAAATCCTTCAAGATGGTTGAAGAGCAAGCATAGATCAAGACTTTTTGTTTTGCGATTTCATTGGAGTTTCAAGGTGGGTCTTCATCTTTTGCTTCAAATCTTGAGCTTCGAATCTTGAGGTAGAGATTTCCTTGTTCCTTTTCAATACCTCATCTATAGATAGATATGTGGTAGATTTGTATTGCATTAAAATCATATCCATTATGGATTTCTTTGAAAGTCATGAAAGGGAGCCTAGGGTTTGTTATTTGGGAATGAGATTGTTAAATTGATTGTTGTTTGGGTTAATTGGGGAGTAATCTAGTATGTTTATGTTGAAAGAAGAAAAAGCCCTAATTTAATGTTTTGCGTTGGTGAATTAAAAATGGGTAAAGTTGAATAATGTTTGTAAATTGTTATTTTGGGTTGTGTAAATGTGTTAATAGCTAAAATGGAGAATTAACTATGGCATTGGAATTATTTTGGATTGAACATATTAAATTGAGTTGGGTTATGACTTTGATATCCATGGAATTAGTTTTGTGAAATGAAAATAATGGATTGGGATAAAGGGTGGAGTATGTTAACTTGGAAAATAAGAGAATTGATTTTTGAAATGGAAGAATGAAATGATAACACTATGTGAATTTCAGAAATTAACTTGAGGTTGATTTAAAATCTCATGAGAGTTGAGTTATTATAATAAGTATGTTGAATACATACATTTGGAGGTTTTGTCCTTAATTATCTTACTATTATTGTTGTTGGATTTAAAATCTCACGAGAGTTGAATTATTATAATACGTGTGTTGAATACATATATTTAGAGGTTTTGTCCTTGGTCATCGGTGGAGGATGACATTGTTGTGTTGAATTGTTGTGTATGCATTACACTTGTGTTGGTTGTAATTTGTTGAATAGTTAATGTGTATGCATTACACTTGTTGGTTGTACTTTGTCATGTTGTAATGATTGGTAACGTACACTGCGCTGAGAATGAGAGGTACCATTACCTTCCAGCTAGCGCCTGGAGAATTGGTTGCGCTTAGAATGAGAGCACCAGAACCTTCCAGCTAGCGCCTGGAGAACTTGACAGAGGTACCATTACCTTCCAGCCGGTGTTTGGTAAATTGGCATTTCATTGTGGAAAGGTGTATCCTTGGCTTACCGTGCTTAAGGTAGGTAGAGCAGAATTTATTTATCATTATTGTCTCAGTGTATTTGGGTATATCATGGGTTATGATGGTTATCATTCTGGAAGGCCGTATTGCCTCAATTGTTGAAGCAGATAGTTATTGATTGCTTGTTGTTTTCCTTTTGTATTAAAGGCATACTCGTATAGTTATGAATATGTTGGAAACAGACGTAAGTATTGTGTTGAGATTGTGAAAAATGTGAAAGACTTTGAATACTTGTGAACATGTTTTGAAAAGGCAAATCAGTTATAAGTCTGGAGAGTGAGAGAAAACCTAATGGGCTTGGTGAAATTGTTTTTCTTCAGAAATTTGTTATAGTCATATGAATATTGGAAAAAGGTAACAAGAAGAAAGAAAAGTGAATTACTTATGTTACTGAATGAAATGAATGATTTTGAGAAAAGTTCTTATATACATATATTTCTGTATAAACCGTCACATTATTTATACAGTATGAAACTAAGCATTCATGATCATAGCTATTTGTAAGTTATTATTGCTTAGGATCATGTTGAGATCCCTACTGGATTTTATGTTCATCCTACGTTGCTAATCCTTTTTCAGGTGAACATCGAGAAGTATTCCAAGGTCATGGATCTTCTTTACCTGTAGGCCATGGGCCTTTTGTTTGTGGGCGAAATGCCATTGATGTAAAAGGGTTAAACCCTTTCTCTTCATTTAGAAGATATAAGCCTACGGGCAATTTATTTAATTATAACTCTTGTTGCATTCATATTATATTCGGATGAGAGAATCTTTATTCATGTGTTCTTATAAATATAAAGAGTTTCTGTATGTTATCTCTGAAATTGAATCTATAATAATGGTTTGGTAATGGAATCCGAGTAATAAAAAGGCTGGGCATTACAACTTGGTATCAGAGCGAGCTGTGTTTGAATACTTTGGGCTCATGGGAAGTGGTTTTTACCACAATGGGTTTGCTACGAATGGTGAGGATGTTGCATATAGTTAGCATAAGTGTTAGGACTTATATGTTGCATTTATATGAGCATGTGATTAAGTTTCTTGGATAGTACTTGTAGCCGGTGAACTTGCTTTGAGGTCTTATTAGAAACACGCCTGATCAACGTGGTTTCTGATAGGAATACCTTAAGAGTTCCGGGATGAGTGGCTATCTTTGTAGACTTGATTTGATTATGTGTTTAAGTGTTTAGCTGTTTATATGCAATAGAAATGTATGTTTCGGGGCTAAGTGTGTCTTGTAACATAAGGGTGGTAAGTGTGTAACTCGAGGAAGGTTGTTGTGTTGTGCACTAAGTTTGGTTTTATTTTTGGGTTTTATAGGATGTCTACACGAGGGAATAGAGGACGGATGGGTAGTGGGAGTGTCGGTAGAGGCACATCGGTTCCTTTTGCATCCGTCGTTGTAGCATCGACTGTCGGCAAGGAAGTTGCACGCGAGATTATGAGAGCGGTGCAAGATGCTCTAGCTTGCAATGAGGGTGACAATGGGCATACCCTCAAGCTTACAAAGGAGTTTCTTCGCTTCAATCCACCAGAGTATTTGGGGGAGGCTAAACCATTGGAGGCAGATAGTTGGTTGGAACAGATTACCAAGACTCTTGATATGCTCGGAGTTGAAGACAACCTACCAGATTTTGATCGAGTCGGCAGAGGCAGGGCATGGGTATGTTAGAACTCGAGGTGTGCCTCAAGTATGAACCACACTTTACAATTTGCACCCCACATTTTCATCTCAGATATGTTTATTCTAGATATTGATTAGTCAAATGCACTTGCAGGCACCTACTGCGGAGTATACAAAGAGCCTCCTCGAGCTAGTTGCCTCTCTGATCGGTATGGTACAGAGGAGAGAGACGTTGCTTGGTCTCCACGGTATTCAGGTAATTTCCTCTATTTCAGCATGCATTTCATTACTAACTCTGTTGTACACCAGATTATCATACTCTCACTGATACATTGGCACTTTTGCTGTAGTCTTTCCCAAACTGCATTGATACATTGCATTGACACACTGTACTTTTACTGTATCTGGTTTTTGCGTGACGCTCATTCTGCATATTATGCCTATATGTAATACACACACTGTAGCTGATATGTTGATAACTGTTTTTCCAGATTCCATCTATACCGAGGGCATGAGTGGTAGCACCGACACCAGCACCAATAACACCTCCTTCAGTAGTAGGGAGGACAGAGAGGAAGGCCCTAACACATGGCCGAGATGTGCACCGCGGTCGTGGCAGAGATAGGGGTACCTGAGGCAAGAGTAATCTCTCAGAGCTTATTTTGAATGATAATGATGTTGAGACTAGCAACTCGAGGAGGCAGCGACTCGACATTCTGAGTCATCTGAGAGCGGAGATAATGATGCTAGCTTGGGGTCTGGGAACGGAGATGACGCCGAGGCCGGCTCTGAGGTAGGGAGTAGAGATGATACTGGCTTTGGTTCAGAGTCTGATTTTGACAGTGGTGCCAATGGAGATAGTGTCCTTGAGTCCCCTCCGAGGAAGAGACGAAGAGGGCCTCTCAAGCTTGAGATAACTGGCGCCAATTTTTTTTGTATTTTTGCTTAGTTTCTTTTTGTTTAGTAGCATTAGCACATGTATAACTTCAGATAGTGTGGGGAAATGGTTCTGGAAATACTCTTCAGATCCTGGGAGACGCTCTTGATCCTCAGCTAGCCACCTGCAAAGACAAACACTCCGGTCGGGGGTGCCGGGGTTAGCACTCCGACGGGCAAGTCAGTTTCTATACTCAAGAAAGCTTGTTTACTAAGTTTAGTGAAGTGATTCTTATATACCTTTCTAAATCTGAAGCTATTGTATTTATACTCATTCTCTGGACCTCGGGTCCAGAGCCCACTTTTTACTTATTATCCTTTTGTTTATTCCAATATACATCTCCCCGTCTATTCGGCGATCTCAATGTATTCGGTATCTTAGGTGATTAGTACGGAGCCGAACAGTCTCTGACTTCTGGGATACATCCCTTCCGACTCTTCTATTTATTCGGCTCCCACAATTGCCCCCCAAGCATTTTCCCAACGTCTGTTGGCTGGAGTGCTTGGTTCCGAATTTTGAATACCCAACCAAAATTTTGCCTTTTGGTTGTCGTATCGACTTCCCGCCTCTTCGTACATACCTATTCATTTCGTTTTTAAAGATTGGCGTCCCTTCGGATTCGCATTCCATGATACTGGTCGTTGGGTTGCCTTTTGGATCGTTTTTGCAATTTTGTTTCCTCCAATATCTTCTTCACCCTCTGTAAGTTTTCCACTTCTTTGCTTCGAGAACTATTCCCATTTTTATTCTTTGGCATATCTGTGTCAACTGTAGAGTATGGCGAAACATTTGAAAGACCTCCTCTCATCAGATCGAATTGCTGGTTTTAGACGCCATTTCTCTATTCCTGATGACGTCCGTCTGTCATTTTTGGCAGACGGCACCCTTGACATGGAGAGGGAGGACGAAACCACAATCGTCTTTCCTCTCTTGTCAATCGCAGAGGGTGGAGTCCGCTTCCCTCTACACCCATTTCTAAGGGCTGTGCTTCGCCATTGGGATTTAATCCCTTCTCAACCTAACGTGAATTTCTTTAGAATTATAATGGGGATTGTAGCGTTGAATCGTTGCCTTGGAATTAACCTTGGCATTCCGGCTATCTGGCACTGCTATGCCTTGGCTAAGTCCTCCGATCGGCAAGGGCGTTATTTCCTTAGAGCTAAGGACACTGACCATCAACTAATCACTATGCTTTCCAGCTCTGGGAAACGAGTTGATGATGTTATGGTCGTTGTCCAGGGTAACTGGGAATTTGGCGAAGGGGAGGATCGTGTTGACCCTATTCCTAGACGGAGGGGCGAGCTAGGTCGCCGAGTATCTCCTTGTTTTTGTCATGTGTTCATTTTTATTGTAAAACCTATTCCATTGAAATCTTACGGCTTCGTCTCGTGCAGGGAGGGGTTTGAAAAAGGTACTATCTTCAACCCACGACGCCGTTCTTTCAGATATTAGGGTTGCTCTCAGGTATTTCGGCCGTCGAAGTCTTCAGAAACAGGAGAGGATGGCTCACATTCTGCTTTGTTACGAGCCGACATACACAACCTTCTCGGCGGCGGAAAACATACCGATTCCGAAGGCGAAGATTCCTTACTGCTCTTATTCTGTCTGACTTCAAAAACTTGAGGCAGGTAGGCTTTGAAGGGTCCGATTCGGAGCGAAATGAGGTAGCTGATATCGCCGAATCAGATCAATCCGAGATCGAGTCTGAGGAGGTATTGGGTCCCGCCGATCCCCCATTTACATCGGGACCAGGGGATCTTCCTTCTGCCGACGTTTTTCAACGCTTAGAGGATCTTCCCGTCATAGACTCCGTGGATATGGCCGGATTGAGTCTGACAAAGCTTGCCAAAAAGGCGAATGCGGAGAGGTTAGCCACACGGCGAAGAGTGGAGGGCCTTTCGTCTGAAATACCGCCCGCCACCGAATCTCGACTCCCCCTCCCTGTTGCCGAATCAGAGTCCTTAGGGGTTGTAGAGGAGACGGAAAAAGGTCAGAATGCCGAATCTCCGTTGGTCGGGGAAGTCGGCCAAAAAGTTGAGGAAAAGGCAGAGAAACGCTCTGCTGACCTCAAGGCCGGTTCAGACGAACAAGGTGGTAAGCGTCCTCGATTGGAGGGATCTAATGAGGTTGTTCCTTTTGTCATTCGTCCAATGGTAAAGGACATGCTGGTTCCCTCTAACGCTTCGGCGCTTAAAGATCCAGAAGTCGCACTCGGTGTGGCTGCGTCCGTGTCGTTGCCGTCTGATATGGAGGCTTTCCGGGTGGAACCAGATCTGAATGCGACAACACTAACCGCGCAATCGGCACTTCTGGTACGTATTCTGACTTTTCTTCACTTTATCCAAGTACTGTTGAGGTTATGTTTTTGGGTTCTTCCTTTGCAGACCGTCGGAAGGATAGCCGACATGGGACGTCGGCATCTCGACGCTGTCAAACAGATTGACCGCTTACGAAAGCAAGTAGAGGGCCAGAGGAAGAGGGCCGAGGATGCAGTTTTGAGAGCGAACAAGGAAGCTTCTCGGGCCGAGGCCGAAGTAGAAAAGGCTCGCATTGCAGATCAATCCCGAGCGAACGCCGAGAAGAAGGCGGACGCGAGCGAAGCGGCGCTGAGATTGTCCCAGAAGGCGGTTGCCAACCTGGAGGCTGAGTTGGCTGACATGAAGGCGGCTGCTTCCAAAGTATTCGAAGCCGGGAAAGATGCTGGGCTCGCTGAATATGTGGACCAGGTCCCGCGGTTCGAAAACAGGGGGTTCAAACATGGCTGGCACAAAGCCCTTGCTGCAGCTGGAGTTTCACTAACTATGCCAGTGCCGTATGAGCAAGTGGATTGTCGAGCCGTTGGAGACTGATTCCGAAGGCTGAGCTGGGCAATTGACTTAGGATTTCACAAATGTATTAGGATTTCACAGATGTATTGTTACAATTGTTTTTGTCAGACATTTTTGTGCGGGCTATAGCTTATTTATTTTGTATATATAAAATGTCATGAGTTGTGCTTGATTTTGCTGATAAAGAATGATATTACTTAATTTTGAGCTCGGACGATCGGACTAAGGAATCTGCCCTTGCCTCAGCCAGGGCGCGGGCTCGCGAAGCCGAATGAGCCGATGGCTATGAATCGTGGGCTGGCTCAGGCATAAGTTACTCGGTGATCTCTTGAAAGGATAGCCAGCTAGATTAATGAATCTGCCCTTGCCTTAGCCAGGGCGCGAGCGAGGAACCGAATGAGCCGATGGCTCTGAATCGAGGGCTGGCTGAGGCATAAATGACTCGGCGTTATCATTTGAAAATATAGCCGGCTAGATCAATCAATCCGCCCTTGCCCCAGCGATCTTAGGTTAACCGGCGATAGCGCTTGAAATATAGCCGACTAGATTAATGAATCGGCCCTTGCCTTAGCCAGGGCGCGAGCCTGAGGAACCGAATGAGCCGATGGCTCTGAATCGTGGGCTGGCTGAGGCGTAAATTACTCGGCGTTATCGTTTGAAAATATAGCCGGCTAGATTAATGAATTCGCCCTTGCCCCAGCGATCTTAGGTTAACCGGCGATAGCGCTTGAAATATAGCCGACTAGATTAATGAATCTGCTCTTGCCTTAGCCAGGGCGCGAGCTTGAGGAACCGAATGAGCCGATGGCTTTGAATCGTGGGTTGGCTGAGGGGCATACGGCGTTTGGCGCTCAATCTTTCTGACGTTTTCTCGGGGGAGCTGCATGTACCCCAGAATAAATGGGCGAGTTCATGCCAACTTGACTCATTTCTATTCAGGCTTGATCCAAACCTGGTAGGGGCCAACACTGGCTGGGTTTAGCGGTCAGAATGAATCGCAGAAGCGAGCCTATTCACACGGGAAAAAGAGCGGCCCCCTAGTCGTCGAAGCAGATCACCCCGAAAGGACGGACAACAGGGAGATTCCCCGCGCCCACGACCGCAAGTTGAGCCTGACGCGGCGCCACGACCGTTGAGTTTTGTGGTTCTCGTGAAGAATAGACCAATGACGGAGGCGGATTCTATAATTAGAGACCCAGATGTAGCAGTCGAGTTCGCTCGGCAGATTTTTCTGCCGGAGGTCCAACAGTCGATGGTCGGACGTCGAGATTTCGAAGTATTTCGGGATGGCATACATGGGGCTATCAAGGGACTGTATAGCGCTTATGAAGTCGGGATGCGTCTGCGCGAAGCCCGACGCGGGAGTGAGAAAAACAACGAAAGGAATCGTAGTCTGGAGGCTCGCGCGAAAAAGGCTGAGAGTGAGCTTCGGGAGCTGAAGAGTGTTCGAGCGGCCGAGTCGGTGGTGGATAGTCAAGCGAAAAGCATGGGGGAGAGGGCGAGCCGAGAGGCCTCGGGTTATGAGAGAGGATATCGGGACGGCTTGAAGGCCGGGATCAAGAAGACCAAAACAGACCTAGCTGAGGAAGTCTGCCGATGCGAAAATCGTGGTTTCAAGCATGGCTGGATCAGGGCCCTTCAAACCGTGGAAGCTCTTGGGTCCGCGGGTATAAATTCGGCTTCGCCCCTATATCATCGGCATTACCTTCCGTATCTCGAGTTCGAAATTGAGAAAAGCGACGACAAAGACGCCGACTTAGTGGGCCATAATGTTGAATAAATAGAATTACTTTATCAAATGCTTGAAATGTTTAGCGGCTTTTGAATAAATAGAATTTCTTATTAGCAGCTTTTGAAATGTTTTGCGCGTAATTAAACGCCCTATCTCAATTTATTGTCAGCTTTTCACTACAGGAAAATACACCTACGGCGACCATTTTTGGCGACTAAAACAAATTTAGTCGCCAAATGTGACAGATTTGGCTACCAAAAATGCCTTTAGTCGGCAAAAGTCAAATTTTTAGCTACTAATTATTTTTAGTCGGGGAATATGATTATTGGCGACTAAAAAAAATTTAGTAGCTAAAAAATATCACAATTGGCGACTAAAATAAATTTAGTCGGCAAAAATGCAGAAATTGGCGACAAAAAATTTTTTTAGTCGCCGTAGGTGTGCATTTGGCTACTAAAGCTTTAGTCGGCAAATGTTTTAATAAAAATTAATTTTGTCTTTGGCGACTAAACATTTAGTCCAAAAGTTGATTTTCAGCGACAAAAAATCTTTTAGTCGCCGTAGGTATACATTTGGCTACCAAATCCTTTAGTCGCCAAATGTTTTAATAAAAAATTAATTTTTGTCTTTGGCGACTAAACATTTAGTCGCCAAACGTTGATTTTCTGCGACAAAAATGCTTTTAGTCGCCGTAGGTACACATTCGGCTACTAAATCCTTTAGTCGGAAAATGTTTTAATAAAAAATTAATTTTTGTCTTTGGCGACTAAATAAAGTTGATTTTCTTTTATTTTATTTGATTTTTTACGCAATTAAATAAATCTATTTTTTTAAATTAAATAAATAAAATATCAATAAAAATATATGTTATTTTTAATTAAAATTTTAAATAAATTTATTTTAAAAAATATTAATAATTAAATAATGAAATTAAATAAAACATCTATTAAAATTTAAATAATGAAATTAAATAAAAAAAACATCAATAAAATTTAAATATTTTGTGGCAAAATTTAAATAATGAAATTAAATAAAATAAAACATCAAAAAAATTTAAAACACGGGTTGAGTTAGCTCAGAATTTTTTTAAAAATTTTTTCCTTCTTTTTTTTAATTTCTTTCTTTCTTTTTAATTTTTTTTAATATATATATATTCTTATATATAAAATATAGGAATATAAAATTAAAAGCTCAATTTGTGATTATATTTTTCAGTAAAAAAAAATATTAGGATATAAATTTAAGATAATTTAATATTTTTAATTTATATTTTATTACTTATATTTTTATTTAAATATCATTTTAATATATTTGTTACTTTTATTTAAATTTTTTTAAATAATGAATTTTTTTGTTACTTTTAATATATTTTTTTAATATATTTTTTACCGACTAAATTTTAGTCAGCGATTATAATTACAAAATTTAAAAATTATGCTTCAGACTTCGGAGGGAAACTTGGGAGGGAAACAGTATTTTCATTGGCTTCAGATTTAATTACATATTTTCATTGGCTTCAGATTTCAGATTTTAGTTTTTCTGTCTCTCACTCTCTGGGTTTGTATTTCTTTATTTTGTATATTAAGAGAGAGAGACAGAGAGACTGGAGATGGGAGTGGCGAGCAAAGCAGGGGGCTGGGCATTCAAGGCCTTCACTCATCTATCTGTCTATCTGTTTTTCTATCTGTTTGTCTATCTGTCTGTCTGTCTCTCTCTCTCTCTGTGTCTCTCACATATCTATCTCTTCTCTCCTTTCTCTATCTCTCTCTGTCTCTTTCGTTCATCTCTCTTGTCTCTATCTCTCTTGCTCATCTCTCTTCTCTAGCTCTCTCTCTCTTCATCTCTCTCTTTTTCTATGTCTTTCTCTCGATCATCTCTTTTCGCTCTCTGTCTATTTTTCTGTCTCTCACTCTCTATCTCTTTCTCTCTCTCTCTCTCTCTCTCTCTCTCTCTCTCTCTCTCTTTTTTCTTTCTCTCTCTCATCTCTCTCTATCTCTTTCTATGTCTTTCTCTCGATCATCTCTTTTCGCTCTCTTTCTCTCTCTTTGTCTATCTCTTACTCATATCTTGTTTCTCTCTGTCTCTGTCTCTATCTTTCTCTTTCTCTCTCTCTCTGTCTCTTATCTCTGTCTCTCTATTTCTAAATTTTGTAATTTTTTTTTCATAAACTGAGTCATAAAACTCCAATAAAGTAAAAAGTATAAACAATAAATAAAATAAAAAAATATTAATTTAACAAGCCTGATCTATTTTTCACATCTCTTTCTCTCTCTGTCTCTCTGTCTGTCTCTCTCTCTATATCTGTTTCTCTCTTTATCTCTCTCTCACTTCTCACTCTTCTCTCTGTCTGTTTCTTTTCTGTCTATCACTCTCTCTCACCACCCATCTCCTCTACCACCTTCACCACTACTGCAAACACCATTCCACCACCACTATTACTTCTACTGTCGCTACTTCACCTCTACGACTACCAGTACTACTACTATCGCTACCACTCTACTACCACCATTACTACTACTGCTACTACTACTACCATTACCTCTCTTTCACCCCTGCCACTCCATTTACACTACCACTACCACAACTTCACCACTAATCTCTTTCGCCATCACCACCACCACCACCATCATCTCTTATCCACCACCTTCACTACTACTGTCGCTCCTTTTCCTCTACCACAAAAAATTAGTTCATGATATTTAGTAATAAAAAAAAAGGCCGCAGAAAAATATTTTTCATTGACTACAGAAAATTAACTTTTATTTTAGTGGAAAATATTTTTCATTAAAATATATATTACCCCTACTTCTACAAAATATTTTTCATTAAAATATTTTTAGTATTAATTTTTCCTTCTTTTTTTTTAAATTTTCTTTCTTTCTTTTCTTTCTTATTTATATATATATATATATATATATATATATAAATATAATATAACAATATAAGAAAATAAGATTTTAAAATATATTATTATATTTTTCAGTAAAAAAAATATTACGACAAATATTTAAGATAATTAATAGTTTTAAAATTTAAAATTTATAATTTTATTACTTATATTTTTATTTAAATATAATTTAATATATTTGTTACTTTTATTCCTTATATTTGTTACATAATATTTTTTTCTTTCTTATTGTAGTGCCTATTTATATATATTTTTTATTATTTTACTTTTACCGACTAAATATTAGTCGCCGATTATAATTAAAAATTTAAACATTGTGCTTCAGACTTCGGAGGGAAACTTGGAGGAAATTGTAAGTTTCATTTTATGTCTCTCACTCTCTGACTCTCTCCCTCTTTCTCATTCTCTCGCGCCTCTCCCTCCTCCATCTCTCTCTCGCCTTTGTCTCCGTCGGCGTCGGGTACGGGAGCATCACCGCCATCACGCCTCTGCCCTCCTCCAGCTCTCTCTCTCTTTCTGATAGCAGCTCTGTTCTTGACACTGGTGAGTGTTTTTCCCCGATTTTTAGGGTTTTAAATTTAGGGTTTTTGCCTCAATCGCAAGAATGCTCTCTGTTGTTGTTGTCGATTTGCAGTAGTGAGCATGGGAAACAAGGATGGACCTCTGTTTGTTTTTTTTAAACAAGGATGGACCTCGATTTGCAGTAGTGAGCAGTAGTGAGCATGTCCTATATTTGTTTTTTAATTATTTTCCCTTCAGGAGTTGTTTCTTTTAGTGAATTATTATTATTATATATTTTTGTGTGGGGTTGGAAATGGATTATGGCAAGTAATACAATCTGTTATACTTTAATGATTTTTCTGTTTATTATTTTCGAAGGATTACTCTAATTATTATTGAAATCCAGATGCTTTTTCTTGTTTCATTTATCTTCTGGAAAAAAGGTTTTGGGTGGGTAATACATGTGTTGCCAATGCTGAAACTTCTAGATTGGTTTAATTTCCTATCTTATTGGCATTAACAATTCAAAGTTTGCTGGTTGGGGGAAACATTAGCTCCTCATCTAGAAGGGTTAAGCGAAAATGGCAAAGTCGGGAGCAACGGAAAATTGACCGTGAATTTGATGTTGTTGTGGTGCCATCAGATGGTGGTTGTGTTTCTGGGTCCGAGTCTGATGACTCAGATTGGTCAGTTGGATGGTTGGAGCCTCTTGGCCCTGGGTTCCGGAGTGATGATGATTCAGATGATAATTTTGCTGTGTTGGTTCGTTGCTATGGTCGTGGGTGTGTAAATATGGAGGAAAATTTAAGGGGCAAGTCTGTGGACACCATTGGAAATGTCCCGGATATATATGCTGCTGGTAAGACTGACTTTCTTTAAACTTTTCATCTCTTGTTTATACAATTTTCATTGTCCTTTCTTGATTTCTTTGCTGCTGTGAACATGATGGTCTGTTTTTGGATGTGATATGGAACTTTAGTGCTTGCTTGAATGTGATATGCTGATACAATGTCTTTAGTAGAATCGGTCAAATTACCAATTGTCTACTAGATATCACTAGGCTTTGCTTTCATATGATATGATTAATATTAAGAATCATTTCATTTTCAAGTGGTGGACTCCATATAGTTGTTTCTTTCTTATGAGTGAGTCAATTCTTTGCTCAAATATTAGCATCTAGATTAGTCTCAACACCTGCCTCTTTGGGGATAGCTTTCATGGAATATAAGCATATTAGGATGGGTGAATTCCAGCTTAGAGTCAAATGCAGTACTCAGAATCTTTAGGTTTGGAACTCGGTGACATGGAGAATTTTGAATGCAGATGTTAACCATCACATGCTAGTGAAGCAAAGAGTATGTTTAAATGAGGGAATGCTAGGACCTCTTTGCGGATTGGTGACTTGAGTTAAGGGAATTTTGATTCCCTCTCTGCCATGTTGTTGGTATCAAATATGTATTTATAAAAAAAATATAGTCTATACATAATTATAGGATTTTGTTAATAAGGGCCCTACACTAGTTAATAAGCTTGAAGTAGTTGTACATTATTTTTATGAGAATGTGTCCTAAAAAAATGTACAACAATTTTATTATTTTTATTAATCAATGCCCTAGGGCACTTGCTAACAAAACCATAATAATAAAAAATAACTGGAGACTGGAGATATTTCCACGTGTTGCATTTTGAAGTTTCAAAGACTTTGGTAGACCAACCTTTAATTTCTTAAGAGAACTGGTGTGGAGAGACTGGAGAGGATATTTGGTTGGTCTAGGTGTTGATTGGTTCCAAGTCTAATAGTGGGGTTTGCGGAAATTCAAAACTGTTAACTAGAAGACTTATCTGATTTCGTTTTCTTTTGTGCTAGCAATCTGAACCACTAGTGGATAACTGATCATTGTAATAACAAACTATTAAAGTGTGTATAACATAAAACCATAATTATATAAAAGTATGTTTTAAGGAAAAGCTAGTACTCATAGATAAATTGTCATATTCTCTGGATTTAAAATGCAGCCCAAATGTGTCCAAGTGCAAATTTGTTCACATATTAAGTGCTTCAGAGATTGTATTTGTAGAAGTTCCTTGTCAGCGATTCATATTGAATAATTTGTATAAGCTACTGAGTAATGTTGTTGGAGGGCTGACTCTCTCCCTCTGTCTCTCTCATATATATGGATTCGCTTTGCAAATGTTAATACTCTCTGATTGACTCTGAAATTGGCCAGGGAATGCCTTAAGTTGATTCCTCATGAGAAGTTCTCATTTGCAAAGATTTGGTTATTGGCTGCCCAGTTTGAAATACGACAGTTGAATCTGAAGGGTGCACGGCTCATCCTCGGCAATGCCATTGGGAAGGCTCCGAAAGATAAGGTGATATAGATTAATGATTTTGTATGACATTTTGGCCTACACCAGTGCTGATGAATTTCATACCTTATGCAAGTTTTGATGAATTTTGTAACATTATGTTGTTGACCCTCATTTTAACAAACAGATATTCAAGAAGTACATTGAGATAGAGCTGCAACTTGGTAACATAGATCGTTGCTGAAAGCTTTATGAGAAATATTTGGAGTGTGCCCCAGAGAACTGCTACGTGTGGAGCAAGTATGCTGAGTTAGAGAGATCGCTTAGTGAAACTGAGAGGGCCAGATCCATTTTTGAGCTTGCCATTGCACAACCTGCACTGGATATGCCAGAGTTATGGAACTAAAACATATATCTGTACTTTGATATGATTGAAGCTGAAATTTATTTTTCCTATAGTAGATTTGTAATGTTGAATACAGTCCTGGTGTCACTGTTGAAATCCCCCTACTTTCAAACATGATCTGAACACAATGTCAACAACAACCAAAAAAATCATTTCAAAAAATCTGACGTTGGATTATTGACGTTGGATTAGACTTGGAGTGTATGGAATTTGTATTATATATAGAATTGGACGTTTCGGATGCTTGGGACTGAAATGTGTGCACGTTGTTGAATGATTTAATGGTTGATAATATATTTTAGTGTTGATGGATTATATTGTTTATACAGGGTACAGGTTGTAATATAAATAAATACAGGTTGTTTACAATTTTTTTTTTAAAAAAAAAAAAAAACAGAAAATTATTTGGCCACCAAATGTTTTGGTAGCCAAATAGGTAATAAAAAGTTTTGGCTACTAATAATTTAGTAGCAAAAACATAACCCAAAACATTTTGCCACCAAATAATTAGTAGCTAAAAAAATTTGACAATGAGAGAAATAAACTATTGGCCACTAAATTTTTTAGTCACGGAAAAAAGGGTATCATTTGGCGACTAAAAGTTTTTGTGGCAAAAAGTAAAGAAATGAATCTTAATAGGTTTTTGGCTACGAACAGTTTTAGTCGGCAAAAGTCACCATGCCTAAGGTAGAGCTTTTAGTGACTAAATTTTAGTAGGGGAAAGGTCACCTTTGTCGACTAAAAAAGGATTAGTAGCTAAATGTTCACTTTCGGTGACTAACGATTTTAGTGGCGAAAAGATACCATGCCTAAGGTAGAACTTTTAGTGACTAAATTTTTAGTAGGGGAAAGGTCACCTTTGCCGACTAAAAAAAGGATTAGTAGCTAAATGTTCACTTTCGGTGACTAACGGTTTTAGTGGCGAAAAGATACCATTGGCTACTAAAAGAAATTTAGTAGGGAAAAGTTATACTTTTGGCGACTAAATTAACTTTAGTCGCCAATACTATCGCCGACGGGGTATGGGCGACGAACTTGGTGACAAAATTATTTGGTCGGTAAATGGTTTCAGCGACCAATTTATGCCTTTTGCCGACCAATAATTTAGTAGCTAAAAGTGACATTTCTTGTAGTGTTTGTATTGCGTGATGTAAATGTTCGAAATGTGCATCGATCGGCTCCAATTAGGAACCATGTAGTTGGTTAGTTAAATCGTGATCCCCATGACGGGCGCTCCGAATCCGGAGACATGTTCGGCCAATCGTGGAATCCACGAAGGGCGCTCCGAATCCGGAGACTTATTCGGCCAATCGTGGAATCCACGAAGGGCGCTCCGAATCCGGAGACTTATTCGGCCAATCGTGGCACGAAGGGCGCTCCGAATCCGGAGACTTATTCGGCCAATCGTGGTATCCACGAAGGGCGCTCCGAATCCGGAGACTTATTCGGCCAATCGTGGTATCCACGAAGGGCGCTCCGAATCCGGAGACTTATTCGGCCAATCGTGGTATCCACGAAGGGCGCTCCGAATCCGGAGACTTATTCGGCCCTTAGATGTCATGCACCCAAAGGGGCTCCGAATCCGGAGACTTGTTTGGCCAATCGTGGTATCCACGAAGGGCGCTCCGAATCCGGAGACTTATTCGGCCAATCGTGGTATCCACGAAGGGCGCTCCGAATCCGGAGACTTATTCGGCCAATCGTGGTATCCACGAAGGGCGCTCCGAATCCGGAGACTTGTTTGGCCAATCGTGGTATCCACGAAGGGCGCTCCGAATCCGGAGACTAATTCGGCCAATCGTGGAATCCACGAAGGGCGCTCCGAATCCGGAGACTTATTCGGCCAATCGTGGAATCCACGAAGGGCACTCCGAATCCGGAGGCTTTTTCGGCCAATCGTGGTATCCACGAAGGGCGCTCCGAATCCGGAGGCTTATTCGGCCAATCGTGGTATCCACGAAGGGTGCTCCGAATCCGGAGACTTGTTTGGCTAATCGTGGTATCCACGAAGGGCGCTCCGAATCCGGAGACTTGTTTGGCCAATCGTGGTATCCACGAAGGGCGCTCCGAATCCGGAGACTAATTCGGCCAATCGTGGTATCCACGAAGGGCGCTCCGAATCCGGAGACTTATTCGGCCCTTAGATGTCATGCACCCAAGGGGGCTCCGAATCCGGAGACTTGTTTGGCCAATCGTGATATCCACGAAGGGCGCTCCGAATCCGGAGACTTATTCGGCCAATCGTGGTATCCACGAAGGGCGCTCCGAATCCGGAGGCTTATTCGGCCAATCGTGGTATCCACGAAGGGCGCTCCGAATCCGGAGACTTGTTGGGCCAATCGTGGTATCCACGAAGGGCGCTCTGAATCCGGAGACTTATTCGGCCCTCAAGAAGCGTATGAGCTGAGGCTTAAAAACGAGAAACTTTTGCATTACAGCAGAGTATGTACAAGTACCAAGCCCACAAATCGGGTCATTGGTAAAATTTTCGTAGATGCGTTGAATTCCAAGGCCGTGGCAGGCTTCTTCCTGACATGTCCGAGAGCCGATATGCCCCTGTTCCTGTAATGGAGTCTACTTGATAGGGGCCGTCCCAGTTCGGACCCAGCTTTCCGTCGGCCGGTCTCCGGTCGGCTGGAAGTACTTTCTTCAGGACCAGCTCTCCTGGGGTGTAACGGCGCAACTGAACTCGTTGATTGTACGACTTTGCGAGCTGCTGCTGATACCGTGCCATGGAGGCCAGGGCGCGGTCTCTTCGTTCCTCGATTAGATCCAGGTCCAGGGCGAGCATCATGTCATTTCGGCCCGTATCAAAGGCTTGCGATTTCAAAGTCGGGAGGCCGATTTCTAGGGTAAGATTGCTTGGGTTCCGAAGCATAGAGCAAATGGCGTTTCTCCGGTGGACCTCCTCGGCGTTGTGCGATATGCCCACAATACACTCGGCAATTCTTCGACCCATTTGCCTTTAGTTCTTTCCAGCCTCTTTTTGATGCCGTCCAAGATGGTTTTGTTAGAGGCTTCGGCTTGACCGTTACTCTGGGGGTACGCGGGCGTAGAGAAGTAAGGCACGATACCGTATTTGCTGCACAGTTCTCGGTATACGCCACAATCGAACTGGGTGCCATTGTCTGAGATGAGAGCTCTTGGAATGCCGAATCGCGTAATGATGTTTCTCCATACAAATCGCTTTATGTCGGCATCTCGTATATGTGTTAGAGCCTCCGCTTCGACCCATTTTGTAAAGTAATCTGTTGCTACGATTAAGAATCGCTTGTTTCCTGGGGCCCTTGGCAACGGTCCTACGATATCAAGCCCCCATTGCGCAAACGGCCAGGGACTGGTGATAGAGTTCAACCCTTCGGCGGGCAAATGGGTTAGTGGGGAGAACTTTTGGCATTGTTTGCATCTTTTAACATAATTTTCTGCGTCGGCTCTCATTGTCGGCCAATAATACCCCTGTGCTATAGCTCGATGGGCCAGGGAGCGTCCGCCAGAGTGGGCACCACAACTGCCCTCATGTATCTCAGTTAGAAGCTCCTCCACTTTATCCGGGTGTACGCATTCCAAATAGGGACCGGAGAGGGACTTTTTATAAAGCCCTCCTTGTGGATCCAGATAGTATCGCAGGGCCTTATTGCGTAGCTTGTGTGCTTCTTTTTTGTCCTCTGGGAGTTGTTCAGAAGAGAGGAATCCGGCAATGGGGTCCATCCAGCTTGATGCGGATTCTATAACGTTGACGTGGGTTTCCTCCGAAGGGCCAATACTCGACTCCGGGATGAAACCTACTTCAATGGTCCATTTGAGCTCAGAATTGATGGCGGAGGCTAGGCATGCCAGGGCATCTGCGTGTGTGTTCTGATCACGTGTTATTTGGTTCAGTTCGTGATGGTCAAACTTCGTTAGCAAAGAGTTGGCCGTTTTCATATAGGCCGCCATACGGTCGTTTTTTGCAGCGTACTCCCCCTTTAGCTGGTTGATGACCAATTTTGAGTCACAAAACACTAGCAAACGCCGAGCGCCGAGAATATGTGCGTTTCGTAGACCGGCTAAGAGGGCTTCATACTCAGCCTCGTTATTTGATGCTTCGAAGCCAAGCTTGACGGCCTGCTCTATTACTGCGCCGTCGGGAGACATGATTACTACGCCGGCGCCGCAGCCCCGTTGGTTAGACGATCCATCATAGTATAGCTGCCAAATATCCCCGACATAAATTCTCCAGTTCGGCTTTGATCGAACTTCAGCCTTTGGAAGGACGTTGGCAGGTTTAAGGTCGGAAAGCCCGCCTGTGAATTCGGCAACAAAGTCGGCCAGCACCTGTCCCTTGATTGCGGTTTTGGGTAAAAACTGAATGTCATATTGGCCGAGTTCAAGAGCCCATTTTGAAACACGTCCTGATGCTTTTGCACTCCGTAGTACTGATCGGAGGGGATAATCTGTTATCACCCCAATGCTATGCCCCTGGAAGTAATGCATCAGTTTTCTTGCTGCCATGACCAAGGCTAGGATAAGTTTTTCCAGCGGAAGATAACGTGTCTCGGCATCGACCATTGCCTTGCTCACATAATACACTGGCCGTTGCTGCCCTTCCTCTTCTTTTAATAGTACGGCGCTGACGGCCCTATCGGAGACTGCCAGATACAGAATGAGGGGGTCACCGGCAGCTGGTGTTGTCAAGAGAGGTATTGACCGGAGGTAAGTCTTGAGCCCGGTGAAAGCTGCTTCGCACTCGGCGGACCATTCAAAAGCTTTGCCTTGACGTAGCGTCTGGAAGAATTGTCTGCAGCGGTCTGTTGACCGGCTGATGAATCTATTGAGTGCAGCGGCCATCCCCATCAACTTTTGGACTTCTTTCACTGATCGGGGGGAACCGAGTTCCAAGATTGCTGTGACTTGCCTCGGGTTGGCTTCGATTCCACGGTGGTTGACGATATAACTCAGGAATTTGCCGGAGCCGATTCCAAACGCGCACTTGGAGGCGTTCAGTTTCATTCTGTATTTGCGCAAGATGTCGAATGTCTTCTCTAGATCGGCTATGTGATCCTGTTCTTCTTTGGACTTGACCACCATATCGTCGATGTAGACTTCCATAGTGTGGCCGAGTTGTTCTTTGAACATAGCGGTGACCAGTCTTTGGTAAGTTGCCCCTGCATTCTTCAGCCCAAAAGGCATAACTTTGTAGCAGTAGGTTCCTCTTGGGGTGAGGAATGCAGTTTTGTCCTGGTCATCCGGATGCATGGCGATCTGATGGTAGCCTCTGTAAGCATCGAGGAAACTCATGCGTTGGTGGCGCGCCGTTGCATCGACGAGTTGGTCGATTCTAGGTAAGGGAAAGCAATCCTTGGGGCAAGCTTTGTTCAGATCTGTGAAGTCGACGCACACTTGCCAAGTTCCATTTTTCTTCTTCACCACCACTGTGTTGGAGAGCCACGTGGGGTAGGTGACTTCTCTAATTGCCCCGGCGTCAAGCAGTCTGTCGACTTCTTCTATGACGGCAGCAGTGTGCTCTGCGGCAGATCGACGGCCTTTCTGAATGATGGGCTTGCATGTGGGGTCGACGTTCAGGTGGTGCTGTGAAACTGATGGGTCTATACCCGGCATCTCGTATGGAGTCCACGCAAAGACGTCGAGGTTGGCGAGTAGAAAGGAGATAAGCTGCTGTCTATCGGCTTGGTTTAAAGAGGTGCCGATTATGAAGAACTTTTCCGGGCTTCCATCGATGTCAACTCGGTCTAAACCTTCTGTGGCCTTTTGCTTGGCTGCCGCCCGACGTCATCCAGGATTTCCCGATTGAGTACCTCAATGGAGTTTACCTGCAATTCCTTTGGCATTTTGGCGGCCAGGAGGTAACATGCTTGTGCCGATTTTTGGGAGCTGCGGATTTACTCAATGCCGTGTTCTGTTGGGAAACGTAACAATTGATGGTAGGTGCTCGGGACGGCCTGTAAGGTATGCAACCATGATCGCCCCATGATGAGATTGTACGGCGATGGCAGCCGGACGATCCCAGTGGGTATTCGGGGTTGGCATTGAAGCCGAATAGTGGATAAGGGGCCGGAGTCAGGTCCGATTCGGTGAACCCGAGTTTGATGAAGGTTTTATAATACATGACCTCCGAAGTGCTGCCCTGGTCTATAAGAACGCGTTCGACGGTGTACCAGTTTACGCGTAGCGCAACAACCAATGGATCGATGTGAGGGAGTGTTACGCCGATCAAATCAGAGTCGTCGAAGGTGATGCTTGGCGATTCTCGGGGTCGCTTTGCTGGCGTGAGTTGCTGCTGAGGGCCTGGGAGGGACTGGATTGCATGTACGGCCGGGGCTTTCGGCAGGCTGTATATCATATGGATGTTATCATGCGGAACACTTCGCTGGAGACGTTCGTCTTTTGTCAACTCCTCAAAGTAATCGGCTGAAGCACACAAGCGTCGGTGTTTTGCTGTGGGCCCGAGACCGTAGATCGCCTGCCCTTGGGGGTCGCTCAGAAACCTGGCGCACTGTTTGTTTGGACTTTGCTATTTCCAAGGCCAGATCGTGGCGAAGGCGCTTGTTCTCAGCGATGGTGTTGTCTAAACTGTGTTTGGTCTTTTTGGCTCGTTCCATGATGGCTAGCATCGTCTCCTGCGCTGAAGTCGTTTGTGAATAGACATTCAAGGCACGTCTTGCAGCGATGATTTCCTTCTCGAGCATATTTGTTGGAGTGAGGTCGACTCTCTGTGTGATCGCGTCGGTGGCTATCGGAGAATCTTGAGTGACGCCTTCCATGGATGTACTTGAGTATTCCCACAGACGGCGCCAATTGTGGGGAAATGGTTCTGGAAATACTCTTCAGATCCTGGGAGATGCTCTTGATCCTCAGCTAGCCACCTGCAAAGACAAACACTCCGGTTGGGGGTGCCGGGGTTAGCACTCCGACGGGCAAGTCAGTTTCTATACTCAAGAAAGCTTATTTACTAAGTTTAGTGAAGTGATTCTTACATACCTTTCTAAATCTGAAGTTATTGTATTTATACTCATTCTCTGGACCTCGGGTCCAGAGCCCACTTTTTACTTATTATCCTTTTGTTTATTCCAACATACATCTCCCCGTCTATTCGGCGATCTCAATGTATTCGGTATCTTAGTTGATTAGTACGGAGCCGAACAGTCTCTGACTTCTGGGATACATCCCTTCCGACTCTTCTATTTATTCGGCTTCCACGGATAGATTTTACTTTTGCTCTTGAAACTTGTACTTCTTTTTTTGTAAAAACCATGATCGGAATAAAACCTTACAGTTTTTATAAAAAGTGATATCATTTTGCATCATGAGCACCATATTTGCATGAAATGGACATGGAATTGAATTTGAAAATGAAAATTTGCATTGGCACGATGTTCTTAATTGGGTAATGAAACAACCAACAACCAAAATACAAAAACAACTCGATAAGCAAAGCAAAAATAACTCAAACACAAATATACACACTTGCTAAGACCAAAAGACTCAAAACAAACCTCAAAACACAAATGTCAAGACAAAAACCAGCCTGCCAACACTGCCCAGTACACAAGTGGACGGCAGGCCAGAAGATGGAGTGGCCGGCCACAAAAGAGAGGTTGCTGGCCACAATTAGTGGCTTGCTAGACATAAGTGTGAGGATCACCAGATTGCTGACAGCTGACCTCCACTCACAGCCTTATCTTCTACAAAAGGTCCTCTTCATGATTTCTTCTCCAGAACCTCCTTTTACATGCTGTTTCTTCTACAAATGTAGATATTCCTTGTAGAGAAGCTTGTGGATTGGATAGCGACTTTAGACGGCACGAAAAAGGTAAATTTTTGGGGTTTCGGCATAAATGCGCTTTTTCTGTTAAGCCATACTCTACTTTACTTTCTGTTCCTCCATGTTGTGGCCCGATGCTAGGACCCAATTACGCATGTATTTCGCTTCAGAACACAAGAAATGTGCCTGACTCTTGAAGAATTTCAGGCATTGATGGAAACCCAGCGCGATGATGAAATCATACCTCAGCCCTATTTTGGCCACGCCCAAGCTTTGAGATGGATGTACGGGCTCAAGTTGCACGAGGCTCGATCTCTTGCCCACAATGGAGAGCGCATGCCAAGGTGTAGGCCTGTCAACGGATTGGGTATAACCCGAATCTGATCCAAATCCGATCTGATTAACCCAGTCCATTTATTCAAATTCAAATTCGAATCCGAATATATGTTTAATCGTTGTGTAGTCTGATTTAAAACAGGTTAGATTCAAATAAATTCGATCCGGTCCATTTGTTTGCCCAATCCGTTATACTTTGCAAAAATAAATTTAGCATTCTAATAGGGAAATGATGTTGGTGGATGCAGGGCCGGTCCTGAGTTTTCGGGGTCCTAAGACAAAACAAAAACGGAGGCCTATATTCACAAAGAAAAAAAAACACACCCTGTTTGGTATCACTACAGTCAATTGATACCAAAATAGATATCAAAATGTATTCATGCAAAAAAAAAAAAAAAAAAAAACCCAAAATTAGGAAAACTTTATTCAATTAAAATGTATTGGATATGTATTGAATTAATTGTTGTTTATTGAACATGTTGTTTATGAGTGTGGTTGCATTGTTGTTTATTGAATATCTAGTGTATGAGTGTGATTGAGATTGAATTAATTGTTTATTCCACTAAAATCTGATAAACAAAGAAAGTAAAAAAAAAATTAGGGCAAATTTATTTATTTCACTAAAATCTGATAAAGAAATAAGGTAAAAAAATAAAATTAGGGGCCCTATTTTGGACCACCAACATGTTGTATATATTATAATTTCAATTGGGCCAAACCACACTTATAAACAAATATGGGCCTAACAGAATATTTTTGGGTCTTTTAGATTGGTCCTAAAACAACAAAAATAATTTGGGCCTATTTATATTTTTAATATACTATAATACTTTTCTAAATTTGGGGGCCCTATTTTGGGCCAATTTTTTGGGGCCTAAGGCACATGCCTCAATGGCCTTAGCCCAGGGCCGGTTCTGGGTGGATATGAGGATCAATGACGATGATGAAGATCAGTGACGATGGTGAAGATCTGTGATGATGGTGAGGATCAGAGATGATGGTGAAGATCGGTGATGGATTTTGTATGGATCAGAGATGGATTTGGGTAGATGATGGTGTCGAAGAATGGGAGAGAGCGAAAGCGAGTGAGAGAGAAAAAATAGAGAGTGAGAGTGAGAATGAAAGAGAGACAAAGAGTAGGAGAGAGAGAAAGAGAGAATTAATAAAGAAAATGATCACAAAAAAATTTTAAAGTTTATTTTTGCATTAAGATTACTACAAAACTACTACTCCAATCATAATAGATGTCATTCATAATCATGTATTTTATAAGATGTAATCATATCAAGTCATGTATTTGACAAGAAGTGCACAATTAATTTTTAGATTTTTTAAAATATAGCAAATAGCATAACATATATGTGAGACTCAATACACTGTGAATAATAATATGGCCAAAATCAACCAGATAGCCGGTGGAGATGGCCTAGAGAAGAGAGAGAGAGAGAGAGAGAGAGAGTTAAGGCTTTGGTGTCGACCCGAAAGGTTTGTACAGTCATAGAAAGTGTTTTTCAAGCAAATTTTTACAAAAAAAAAAAAAAAGAAAAAAAAAAAGAGGTATAAACATCACATAGGAATATTCATCATACTAAGTTCAGTTCTAATATAACAAAGTCATTCTTCATTATGAGGCTTGGTAAATAAGTCTGCTAATTGACGATTTGCAGGCACAAATTTGAGTTTAATGTCACCTTTGAGTGCATGATCTCTTAGAAAATGATGCCTTATTTCAATGTGTTTAGTGCGTAAGTGCTGAATAGGATTTTTAGAAAGGTTAATGTCACTTGTGTTGTCACTTTTTATAGGAATATGATCATAGTGAAGTCCAAAATCTTAAAGTTGTTGCTTCATTGTCACACCTCCAAAATAATTACAATCATTCATCTATAAATAACTAATACCAAATGACATAAACAAAATAATACACATTCATTAATCGGAGTTAATTTACATGAATGACACATGCAATATACATTCATAAGCTCTACCTTGAATCTATGGCACGTGATACCAGTTAATGTTCAACAAAATAAGTGCCCTACAGGCTTACATCTTTCCAAGACTATGCTTGGTTACAACAAAAGAGAGAGTCTTAAGCCCCATACATATAAAGCCCCAGGCATGTTCAAATATTAAATACAAAATAACAAAAACAGAGCCTTCAGCTCCCAGGTCCTCCCAAGCTAAGTCCTTGGAGGAGGCATGTCACCAGCGCCTAAAAATGGTTTCCCAAGTAGGGTAAGCCAAAGCCCAGTAGAAACAATCTAACACAATATATGAATATTAACGAAGATATAAGTATGATGCACATGTTCAATGCCCAAATGACAAATCTTTTACAACTTTTTCCAGAACCATGTTGTGTCAAACTTACATCTCAATCCATTAGTTATACCCACTTCATTTAGTCAACCAAACAGAGGATACACCCCATAGGCCTCCAACCAACATGAGTATCATACAAAATACATTCACTTGCCATTTTACAGAAATTTCGTCCGCGGGAATCGGCACCCATGTATACGCGCGATTTTCGGGACTTTCACCCCGGACACACAGTCCAACTTAGTTTAATGGAGTCCATCCCATTTCTTCTCCCAAACATGGAATACATTCTCTTTCTCCTCCCAAACATCATACATATATGATGTATATAAATCATAATCATATTCAATGATAATGGCTAAGAGATTAGTTTCAATTCGCCTAATCCATATGCCATTTCTACAATAATCATGGCTATCCTCCATGGATAGCCCAAAATAGATATTTCTAAATAGATATACAATCTTAAGGATAGATAAATTATCCAAATTTTCATAGGTGAGAGGTAATACATATCTAACTCCACCATTCATATAAACATTTATGCAATTTCGTGTTTCCAATACCAATTTCATTATTTGTGCAAAATAATTATTTAAGAAGTTTTAGGGCAAAACCCCATTTTCATCCAAGATTCCTCCCAAGTACCAAATCACTAAAATTCTCATAACACACCCCATCCCTACTCCCATAATCATCCTTTTTTATTACATTACAAAACCCCTCATTTGATTTTACATCCCAAACCCTAGGTTTACTCAACATCATTCCATGTTTTAATATTTTTTACACAACAACAAGTAACTAAGTTAAAACTCATAGAAGAGTGTAGAAAGTCCCTACCTCAAGCTTAAAAGCTGAGAGAGAAAATGGAGACACCTCAAACACGCCAAAATCCAACTCTATTAGGACGAGAATGTAGCCCTCGAGATGCTCTATCTTTTTATCAAAGAGGGTAGGGTGGAGAAACCACTAAATCTGGGTAAAAAAAAAGTAGAGAGAGAGAGTGAGTTTTAGAGAGAGGAGCTCTAGATCTAGGGTTTTGAGGGAGAAAGTTATAAAAAGTAATGAAAAAGAGTGTGTAGACACCCCAATTTTGATCACTCGTAAGACTTAGGCGCTTTATTCCGAACACTCGATGATGAAGGTTATATTGTGTAAGTGGTTTGAATTCTCAACAAAGAAATCCGATTTCAAGTCTAAACAATCCTAACCTGCCATACACACTGTATTTTTGTCCTAGAAATTTAGTTTTGCACATTCTACCAACCTGCATTGAAATTAAAACTGAGAACTAATATAATTACACTGATAGCTGGTCGTGGATACCAATACCCGGCCGACATTCTTGACTTTTCAAGCAGATTGAGCAGTAATCTGCCAGCTGTTCAATTCTACAGAGATTTTTGATCTGTTGCTCGAATTCTATAAATAAGCACCTCAACTTGTGTTTTGGGATGAGAAGAATAGCATATATCAAGCGTTAGAAAATATCAAGGATTAGATATTAAGTGTAGAAAATATCAAAGAGTTGAATCTCCTCTTTTGTAAGCCATCTTCATACTCTCATATTATCCATACACACCATATCAAGAGCTTGGACTTGAAACTTTGATTGGGATTTGGAAATCATAACTCAAACTTGAGAGTGTTTTGGAATCAAGTTTGGTTTGCAACAAGAACACCTTCTCTACAAGAGGTATAGCTTTCATTTCAATCTTTGTTCATCTTTTTCTTGTGTTTTCATATTATTTTGGGATTGATTTCATGGGATGAAACTTGTGATGTAAGAGCTACCAAAGGTGGAGGGATTAACCACCCTTCCTTGAACCTTATTCTAAGCTTATATCCTTGTGTTTCCTACCAATTTTTCTTGTTTTACCTATAGTTTTGTTAAACTTTAGGGGCTGTTTTAGGGATGTCCTAATTTGTTAAATTAGTTCATGCTTTGATTATTTTGTTTGTTGTATCATAAGTTCTCTTATATAGCTTGTTGTATGTTGTTCTTGGCCTTTCTTTGTTAAAATTTCATGTTTAATTATTAACAAGCAACCTATCATCCATTTCTTTAAATTGAGAGTGATTTCAAACAGTTGATGGTTATTCAAAATATGAGCTAGAGATCTATGGTTAATGGCTTAATCTCTATGGAGGTTCATCGCCAATGGTATAATCTCTTTTTCATGTTGAGAATTACTTCCTATTTTGGCATGCTTCTCATTTAGTGGACATAATCATCACCTTAGACTTAATGAATTAAAGAATGGAAAGGATTAAGAAAAATTGCTAAAATAAACCAACCCACATAAAAAAATGAGTTATATTGCTTGGATTTGGCCGGACGTTACGCTGAGTCTATTGTGTCAAGGCTTGTCTAACATCAATTCGTGATGTTTTAGATGAACTTTGAAGCATATCTACCTCCCTCTTTGAATTCACTCTATGATAGGAGGGAAGGGGTGGTTCTATTCATTTATTAAATGTTCGTCCAAATTGTACCCGAAATCATTAAGCAATCAACTTGCTCACTAATGATTTTGGAAATGATTCCAACCTTCTCTCGAGGTTTTCTCATGACAAAGAAGTGTGAGAGGGACAAATAGAATTCGGAATACCTTGTCTGCACTGTTTTTACTTTAGGCACAAATAAGCAGTCTTCTGCAATGAAATAAGGCATAGTCTGATTTATTTGAGCTTGACCGATTGCAGGCTGGCCAGACCCCAATATGTGGCAAGTCGTACACTTTTGGTTAGCAGTAGTGATTGCAGTAGTGGCTGAGGTGAAATAGAGCAGTTCCCAGCAAGGCAGACAGAGTGGCTTCTGAGGAGCATCGCATGAGCATTGCTTATGTATTATTGTTATAATAAATTAGACAGCCCTTCAATTGTTATTCATTTGGATTTGTAATAAATGGTTAATTTGGACACTTGGACATTCGGACCCTCTTGTATGAGGGTGCAATTTTGTAATAATGTGTATGTCTTCCAACTCCACATCTTTTTCCCTTTTATTTACTCAGTTATGATGGTTAAATTAGGGACATCATGTTTCGTTTAGCATACCTCATGTTTGCATCCACTTGTCTTGCATGCACCGGGGCTCGGTTCATCATTTTAACTTGCTTCATCATTTATACACTTCTTTGAATACGTGTTTAAACTGCATACTATCAAATTGATTCATATGCCATATTAGTAGCCAAGCCTATTTAATTGCATATCGTATATGTTGCATTAGTCATATTGTATAGTTAGGATCATGTATTTTTCTAACTAGTTTTTCTTTTGGCTTGGAGTATGAGGTAAGCTTTTATTTGTTTTAGCACGTTGCATAAGTGTGATCGTTGCCATGTCTACCATGCTTGCCATGAGGCTAAATGCTTAATTGATAAACTACTTGAATGCCTGTGGATGAAGGCTATTTGTTTAAATTGGAATAATTTGAGTAAATGTTCATATGTGATCACATTTTCAAGTGGTACATATCCAAAACACTTTTTAAAAAAAAACATGTATCAAGTGTTCCAATTTTTGCAAAATTAGTCTATGCTTGTATGCATCTGTAGACACCCCATTTTTGACCATCCTCAAGAATTGGATGTCATCACTTGTGCACTCGGTGATTGTGCTTGTTCGTGTTCATTTTGAGTGCTCGAAGTCCTCGGCAGAACGCCCCACCTTTGCGCCTTGAAACCTTATCTGTTTTGTGCACTGTTTTGGACCAAAAGCTTGTTGTTTCAACTCTGGAAGAGTGGGTAACTTGTCGGCCAGCGCCATAGGCTGTCAGCCTTGGCTTATGCTTGTCGGCTACCAGTGGTGGCCAACGGCCATTTGTCTCTTTTTCCAAATATTTATTGACAGCTGTGCCAGCTGTTGCACACTAAGCTGCATCTCCATACACATGTATGGTAGGATGTTCCTAAGCTCAAGACTTGTTTTTATATATATAGGGGGGGTTCCTCCCCCATTTTGGAGGGTTAGCAATTTTAGACAAAAAAAAAAAAAAAAATCTCTCTCTAGCTTTCTCTCTCTCTCTCTCTCTCTTGATATTTTGTGCTTGGTTGCCTAGTTTCTCTATACTTTTGCATACCAATCCTTAATCAAAGTTGACCATCTTTGAGCTGAGGTTCCTTGGAGTCTTGTTTGAGGTCTAGATGGTGGTTTGAGCTTGAATTTGTGCCTAATTTGTGCTTTGCTTCAAAGGTATAGCACTTACCTTATTTAAGCTTATTTTGTATCTTTGTTTGCCATCTATTTCAACTATTTTTGGGCTGATTTTGGACTGTCAAAAACTCTATTTTTATGGTTTAAAAGTGTTGGTTTGAGGTCATTTTGAGTTAGGGGGTGGTCCATCCTTCTAGCTCCTTTGCTTGTTAAGCTTTTGTACCATTTTTCATCACTTTAAAACCAACTTTTTGGGGCCTTTTAACCACTGAATTTCAGAGGTTTTTCAGTGGCAAAAACCTTATTTTGAAGTCCAAAATTAGAGGGGTTAGCTTCCCCTACTTGTGTCTTGTTTGCATACCTAGTTAGCCTCATGTATTAGCTTATTGTTTTAGCTTTTTGTGGCTTAAGTCCAAAATGTTTTAGACTATATTTAGGGCTGTTTTGCCTCTGTTTTTGGTTGGTTAATTCATTTGAGCCTTGTGTGGCATGGTTGTAGTGTAATTTCCATCACTAGCTTGGTGTTTTAGGGTTTTAATCACCATTGTTTTGAGTTAATAGCATGTTTTAGTGTTGTTTTGCACTTAATTTTAGCACTTCAATCTCTGCAATCTCCCTCAATTATTTTTTTTTTTTTTTGGCTTTGAAAGTGGTTTTAAACCCCTTGTTTGCCTAAGTGTGAAATGGAGGTGCTACACCTAATGGTTTAATCCCTTAGGGGGTTCATTACCAACAGTGTAACACCTCTTTCATGCCCAAAGCTACTTGTGGTTTGAGCCATCTTTCCATTAGAGGACATTCACCAATGGACAATTGATTAAAGGATGGATTTGGTAATTAAAATGAGTAAATAAAAGAAGACAAGTAAAAGAGGCAAGATAAGCATCTTTCATGTTGCATTGCATGTGTTCGAATCAGACGTTAATTTGAACGCAAGGAAAATGGGACATTTCACACTCAAAAGTGATGAAATGTGTCATTTTCCTTGGTCTCCATTGCCCTTGATCATGCATGATAGGGTGGTGGTCTTTTTGAGTCTTGTTTTGCATTTATTAAACTTGTACAAACTTGGTTCCTTAGCCATCATGCATGGAAATTGCTTGATTGATGGTTTGAGGGCCAAGAGTTACACTTCTTTGAGCTTGTTTGATGATAAGGAGGGTAGCAGTACAAACAATCCTTGAGAATATACTGCTTTGCCTCTGTTTGCTCTCTGTTGCAGTAAGAGGAAGTTCAGGCCAGCAGTAGACGACTAGCCACCAGCAGTAGCCGACCAGCCACAAATGGTATCCGACAGCCACCATTGGTAGCCAACCGGCCATCAATGAAATTTGCACAGTGTGTTGATAAGGTGGGGCAGAGGTGTTTTGGAAGTTGGCGGCATTATCAGTGTTCAAATGCGCAAACAGAGGCGTTCAGTGTCAAGGTGGTGGCTTTTTCGGATGGAAACCGAGCATGCATGGGCCTCCCTCGCTCCCCGCCATTAGCTAATTAGATTAATTAGCATTAGGCGAAATACATGCTGTAATTATTTAAGTAGAGTAGTTAGTTAATTACTTCATGTTGTAATTAATTAGCTTAATTGCTTTGTAATTAGTTAGTTAAGTGTTTAGCTAATTAATTTGATTTGTAATATTTAATTAGCTTAGAATAGTTAGTTAATTCATTTCAAGTGTTGCAATTAGTTAGCTTAATTAGTGTAGCTGGTTAGTTAGCTTAATCATTCGGACCCTCCTTTGCGAGGGCATAATGTTGTAATAAGTGTGCATACGTGTGTGTATGTCATCCAACCCCACGTCTTTCTCCCTTTTACTTAATCACTTTTGATGGTTAGATTAGGGACATATTTCAATTAGCCTATCGCATGCTTGCATCCATTCATTCGTATTACATGCACGAGGCTCGGCGCATCATTCAAACTGCATTGTCATTTCAATAATTCTTTGAATCCGTGTTTAGCCACATGTTGTTCAAATTGAATCATATGCCATATTAGTAGCCGAGCCTATTAATTGCATATTACATGCATTGCATTAGACATCTTGTATAGTTAGGATCATGCATCTTTCTAACTAGTTTCTATTTTGGCTTGGAGTACTTGGTAAGCTTCTACGCTTTAGCATACTTGCATAAGTGTGAATGTTGCCATGATTAGTATGCTTGCCATGAGGCTATGTGCTTAAATAATTAACTCCATGAATGCCTGTGGATGAAGGCTTGTTGTTTGAATTGGAACAATTCAACGAATATGCGTTTTAAGCCCACTTTGTTGAGTGGCAAATCATGCTTTAAGCCCACTATGTTTGGTGGCAAATCCGCAAAACTTTAAGCCCACTTGAGGTGGCAAATTCAAACCATTTTCACAAACAAACATGAGTTGAATTGTTCCAAGTCTTCCAAACTAGTCTATACTTGCTTGTGCGCATCACGTAGTAAAGCTAGTTTAATAAATTGGAATAAGAACACATAATGTTTATAAAAACTCATATCATGATTAGTAAAGGCCGATCTTTGATTGGGCGAGCAGGGGTGCTCAATTCATGACCTTCCACCTCGTACCCAAGTTCCCGAGCAGAGGCAACTTTGGTGATAACAGACACGTGGCCTTCGGCACGAGTCAAGGTTTCCTAAATTTTCCCAAAACAAAATATTTAGGTAGGACTCTGTATCTGGCAAAGCAGTCCAATTTTGGCATTTTTTGGTTCAAAATCAATTTTCCAAATGTTTTGCCGGATTTGGACTCTTTGGTGTTTATCAGTTTCACATTGCACTTGTGAGACTAGATTCAAAACCACGGAGTCCGAACTGTGAGGCCTTCTTTTCAAACCTTTCCGAAAGGCAGGGCGTGAAAAAAGGCGAGTCCACAGTTTCTGGCGACTCTGTTGAGGAGTTAGAGAACTTGACTCGAACTCATGATATGCTGTTTTATCTACACTTATGTGTTTCTTTGCATTTGAATTGTATCAGTGCACTAAGTCACAGTGTTTGCCATTTGCTATTCTTGAGCGGTTTCCCAGAGGCTTGCTTGGAAAAGCTTGCCAAAAGGCTGACCGGTTGTGGGCTCTGCCACGATGGGAACATAACCCTTACATCTGGACTACCACTGTACCGTTTGATCATTCTTTCACTTCTCAGTGATAGGTGTGAGAGGTATATTAGTTAGTCTTGTTGAGGTACCCTTTTTGACCAATCGACCTAGTTACATATCAGAAACCATAGAGGCTGTTCCAAACCAAGTCAGGTTGTTCGCCCGAATGCAGGAATTGTTTGAAATAGCTTGTTTTGAGCAGTGAATCCCTAGCTCCTGACGAAATTAGGACAGGGCAACCCTACCACATCATAGGGATGTTTTGGCTCTCACTTGCTTGATATGTGCTTTTGGAGTGAAACTCTGCAGGAATGTATGTATCAGTTGCAAGTCTGGGTATCAGTTTTGGGGGCAGAAATTAGTTTTTGAGTACAGTTCTCCAGCTTATGATTGCAACTGTGTGTTGTTTCTGTCTGAGCTGAGGTGCTGTGCGGTTTCTGATTTTTTTTTTTTTGCTTTATTTTCTTTTTGCAAGGTAGCTTTTCACCATTGCTTCAGACGATTCTGTTACCCCCCAAGCACTCTGGACCCGAGTTAGAAAGATTTGCAGAGCTGGGGATCTAGTCAGGGGACAACTAGTGTTTGTTTCACTTTCCCCGGTTACCAGACGTAGGAGGATGAGGCAAAATTCGCCGATTCAGCAATCACCGTTTACCTCGCCTGTGCCTAGTCAGGCCCAATCATCTACCTCTACTCCAGACAGAGAGTATTCATCAGTTCCGTCCTTCATTCACTATGGAAAATATGCTCCGCGAACTCCAACAGACTATTGAGAACATGCAGCTAGATGTTGCCCGACAAGTTGAGACCATAGCCCGCCAGGCCGAGGTTGTAGCCCGTCAAGCAGAGGTAATAGAAAGGCTTTAACAACAGCAGCCACAACCTGCAGTAGCCTCAGCATCCCAGGCACCCCCAGCGGGAATCCCGACACCCGGGTCATAATCAATGTCCAGGAAAATGCGAGCATTCAGGCGAAACTCATCCTACCCAGACCTCCAAGGCACCGACTTACCCGACAGAGGCGCTGTTGAATTCGACGTCGACCCTACTGCACTGAAAGTGAGCAAGCTGGAAAAGCTCTTTAAACGAGCTCAGGGCGTGAATTCAATCCTTGACATTGAGGATGGCTATACTGATTCTGCAGTAACTCTGGTGGAAAGATTTAAGATGCCGCACATAGACCGCTTCAACGGCTCTGGGGATCCCATGGTCCATCTCCTATTATTCTCAGACATTTTTCGGCCGATGGGCCTAACCAGACTATAAAAGCTGTCGTTCTTTGGTCGGACCCTGTCGGATATAGTGGTCATTTGGTATGCCAAACTTGAAGACTCTGTGAAGAGAAACTGTGAGGAAATAGCCGAAGTCTTCATAGCATAGTATTCCTACAATACTCAGATCGAGGTCACTACCCGTAATCTCGAAGCAACTCGTTAGGAGCTAAAGGAGGGCTTCTTAGATTTTGTGACCCAGTGGAGGGCCAAGGCCTCTATGATGACTGTCTGGCCGTCTGAAAAGGACCAGATCTTAATGGTGGTCTGTAATTTGCAAGGAAGATTATTACAAAAATGATAATCTTGCCTTTGTCTACTTTTGCTAACCTCCACGAAATAGGGTTGCAAATAGAGGATGTAATGAAACAGGGTCTGATAGACCACGAGAAGGAACATCCTAAAAGGCCCTTTACACGTAGCTCCAATGCAGCCATGACTGGTGGCACCTCTGCGCGGCCTTCAGATGTGAGCATGGTCACCACCACACCCAAGACTACCAAGCCTTTGCTGGTACATCCAATACAACTTCCCAAACCTCAAGCCATTAGGCCCGAGGCCAAAAGGTTTTCATCCCACTCTACATGTCTCTATCTGCGGCCCTGAGGGTCCTGATCAGAAAAGGACATCTGAAGCCGTTAGAACAACGCCATTGCCCGATCTTCTCCCTCTGAAACACAACCCGGCCAAATACTGTGCCTTTCACCAACAGCATGGTCATGATACTGATCAGTGCTTCAGATTACGTCATGAGATTCAAGATCTCATTGATAATAAGGTGATAGCACCCCCCGAAAAACCCAATGTCATTACAAATCCTCTCCCACTACATAACCAAGCCCCTTCACCTCGGTAAATAAACCTCATATAAACACTAGCCGTCTCTCATGACCCCAGTATATATATCACCCCTATCCACCTACCTAAGCTAGTGCTATTCATCCCAGAAATCACATATTTGTGCATGAACGCGTCCACATCCCAACCCAAGCCTGTGGTGGTGACCGTGGTAGATGAAGGCAGGATATCCTTGGTGGAGAATGGGGATGTCAGTTCAGTGCTTAAGGGCTTTGTGGATTTATCTGAGGAGGAATACAACCCATACTGTTATATTGTGCCAACCAATCAGGCCAAACCAGAGGTGGAGTTGCCAATAGGAATGGTGGTTGGTGTGGTCCGGGAGGATGTCCCAAGCCAGGGATTAGATGACCTAGCCGACCTGGAAGAAGACATCAACAATTTGCAGTTCTTTGATGAGCAAGATTCGGGAGATGTGCACATTAACTGGTTCGATCTGAACGGGTCGACAGACAACTCTGGGTGGCTTAGTGATGAACCTAATGTGGATGGGGGACTTCAACCAAAATTGGAAGAGCCAGAAGCAGGAACTGCTACGAAGGCTGAAAGGGCCGAGGACAGGGGAAGTTGCCGGAGAGCACCAGTATTAAGAATTTAGCTCAGGAATCAGGCATTATTAGTACTACTGATACGGAACAAGAAGCCGCATTGAAGCGGTTTGAACAGGAAAGGGATGGGAATAGTCAGAAAGCTGGAAAAGCCAAACACCTGCGGGGGATGACTGTGATGTAAAGTAATTACAACAGAACCAGACAATTGCCTGTCGGTTGTCAGAGGAGTATGATGGGAAGATGATGATCTGCATCTTGCCCACACCGATGAGGATTGGGGCCAAGAGTTGCCAGATAACACTTGGTATTCTGAGGAGGTAGATCATATGACTAGAAGTAAACGGTACTTCAAGCCCCCACACTTAGATCAACCCGAAGCATTCAGAAAGGACAAGGAGGCTGAAAAACAGAGGGAAAAACTGTTAGAGGAAGAGCCTGTGCTGAAGCAGTTAAAGAAGATTCAAGTAGACATATCTATCTGGGGGTTGCTTATGGCTTTATAAATACATAGGCAAGCTGTATTGTCGGCAATGGATAAAGCCAAACTGTCTATCGACACAACTCCAGAGCAACTAGTGGGATTTGTCTTCCTAGGAGGTGCTTCACTACTTTGACCTACTCGGATAAGGAATTGCCGCCCGAAGGCTCTGCACATAACAAACCGCTATATCTCAGTTGAGTGTAGAGAGAAGTAGGTGCCGGTTGTATTGATTGACACTGGGTCTGCAATTAATGTTTGTTCGTCTCACATAGCCTATGCTATTGGCTTGAAGCCAGCGGATTTTGTACCAACGGCGCAGGTGATCCAGGCTTACGACAACACAAGTAGAGAATTGATGGGAACAGTACAAGTCAGAGTACAAGGTGGCCCGACTCAACAGGATATTGAGTTTCACGTCCTGGATGTTTCGGCTACTTTCAACTTGTTACTTGGGCGACCTTAGCTGAACTAAGTAAAAGCTGTTTCTTCTACCTTGCATCAAATGCTGAAGTACCCTCTTGGAAAGGGAGTAGCCATTGTGTTCGGGAATTCATCTATACATCCTCCACTAGAGGTTACTACACCCGTACTGGAGATTGTAAATGGCGACGAGGATGTTTTCTCGTCTAGTTTTACCTTGGCTGAGGCCTGGGTGGTGCAAAATATCTTGGCTATTGATGAGGGCTTCTATGTCAGTGCTCAATCAGTGTATCTCCTGAACAAGCTGCAGCATATACCCGGGATGGGACTAGAAAAGAGCAGCCGGAAGGGCGTTGCTGCACTGGCCGAAGTGCCACATAACCCACATGCCTTTGGTCTTGGCTATATGCCCACCAAAGAGGACTGGGTGAGGAAAGGGAAAGAAATGGCTGGAAGAGCCAGAGCAAAACAAAGTGGAAAGCACTATGAGCTTGTGCATAGGCCAATTCAGGAACTCTGAACGGTCCCTTTGTCTGAGAAGGGAAAGACTTTCCATTTTACGGCTTTTCTGAGCCATGGTTGAACTCCGAGAAGCGGCGCCTTCCTGGCTTCGAGATTTTCTTCGACTTACAGCTTCAAGAGAGCGACACATAGGAACAGACTAAATTAACTGCGGAGGCTGAACATAACATACAAAGTGAGTTCAATAGCAGTGAACTTGAGGTAAGAGCAGCACTAGCATGTCTCCTTTTGGATCCTCAGATCGACTTGGAGAGCTTGGGGGATGACTTAACCGTTTCCATGATCAGAGACCAATCGGGTGTGGACCCTTCCAGTGGTATCTTGGATGCATCTAATGCATCGTCTCTCACTTGGTAGCTGGAGGAGGGTTTTCTATCCAGTAGCTCTGAGTCAGGTAGTGAGCCGAAATCTAATTCCATAGAGTCTATGGAGTCGGAATCAAATTCCAGTTCTTCTGAGTAGGAGTCCAGTATTCCTGGGGTTGATAACCCGGATGTCGAAGTTTTGTCCAGGTCGTCTTTTCCTTTTCTTTTGAGTCGGTTGTAACCGAGGAATTGGATGAGCTAAATCTTTTGAATGTGAATACCACTATAGTTTCTGAGTACTTTTTCTGTGCCACTTGTATATTGCATTGATCATGACTTTCAAATTTTTAATGAAAACAACGAGGAAGGAATTCCTCTGGTTTTAAAACATTTGATTGATTGAGAGGAGGAGATGTTTGTAAAACCCCATGTTGATGAAATCATTCTAATTAATGTGGGTACTGAGAAGGATCCACGTCTGGTCCAGATCGGGTCCGCATTGTCTTTGGAGGAACGCGAGCACTTAGTCGCTTTATTAAAAGATTTCAAAAATGTTTTCGCGTGGTCCTACGAGGACATGCCTGGAATCGATCCTGAGATTGTACAACATCGGATCCCTCTTAACCTCGAGGCTCGACCTGTCAAGCAGAAGCTGCGGAGAATACGCCCAGATTAGGCTTTGAAGATTAAGGAAGAGGTCATTAAGCAGATAATGTAAGGTTCTTGTCAGTATCCGAGTATCCAACTTGGTTGGCCAACATCGTTCCGGTGCCGAAAAAAGATGGCAGAATTCGGGTATGTGTGGATTTCAAAGATCTAAACAGAGCCAGTCCGAAGGAGGACTTTTCTCTACCGCACATCGATGAATTGGTGGACTTCACCGCAGGCTATGCGTCGCTCTCCTCCATGGATGGATTTTCCTGGTATAACCAGATTCTGATGGCACCTGAGGACAGAAAGAAGACTTCTTTCACTACGTCGTGGAGAACCTACTGCTACAGGGTGATACCGTTTGCGTTGAAGAATGCTAGGGCTACCTATCAACGGGCTGCAACCACAATTCTAATGCTATGATCCACAAAGAGGTCGAGGTGTATATGGACGACATGATTGTCAAGTCCAAGGAAAGAGAGGGCCACTACACCATCTTGAACAAATTTTTTCAACGGATCAGAGAATATCGGTTGAGGCTGAATCCACAGAAGTGCACTTTTGGCGCAATGGCAGGAAAAATGATAGGTTTCTTGATCACACAGAGGGGCATCGAGGTAGATCCTTCCAAAATCAAGGCCATCCTAGAAATGCCACCACCAAGGACTGAAAAGAAGGTGCAAGGCTTTCTGGGTAAAGTGCAATTCATAAGACGATTTATCGAAAAATTAACCTTGACTTGTGAATCACTATTTGGTCTCCTGAAGAAATGAAAGAAATTCCAATGGGATGACCCATGTCAGTTTGCTTTTGAGCAGATTAAGCAGTACCTTTAGAATCCGCTTGTGTTATTGCCGCTAGAGTTGGGAAAGCCCTTGATTCTGTATCTGTTAGTAATGAACACATAGATGGGATGCATGCTTGCTCAGGAATCTGAGGATAGATTAGAGAAGGCCATCTATTACTTGAGTAAGAAGATGCTGGATTAGGAGACCCGTTACACCCCATTGGAGAAGGCTTACTTAGCTTTGGTATGGGCTATCAGGAGGTTGAGGCATTACCTGTTAGCTCACTCTATAATTCTAGTTTCGAGATTAGATCCCATCAAATATCTTCTCGAGAAACCAGCACTTACGGGTAGGCTAGCCCGTTGGTTGCTTCTTCTCTCCGAATTTGATTTGAAATATGTCACTCGCAAGTCTATCAGAGGGAGAGCGGTAGCTGAGTTCCAGGTAGATCACCTAGTGGAAGGGGATGAAGCGGTAGAATACCTATTCCCAGATGAAGCCATTCTACAGGTTGAGGAAGAAACCTGGACAATGTACTTTGACGGAGCGTCTAACCAGTACGGCTAGGGGATAGGGGTGTTGCTGATAGCACCCGACATTCCTACATACCTTTAGCCTTCAAACTTCGGTTCAAAGTATCCAACAACGAGGCAAAATACGAAGCATGTATTGCTGGTTTGGAAGTCGCCCTAGAACTAGGGGCAAAAAGGTTGGACGTCATTGGGGACTCGAACTGGTTGTGTCTCAAGCAAAAGGAGACTGGAAGGTCAAAGAAGAAAAGATGAAGATCTACCACCAAACCTTGGACGTTTTGATTCCTAGGTTTGAGAAGCTAACCTTCACACATCTAATAAGAGAGAATAACAGGTTCGCTGATACTTTATCAACTCTATCTTCCACGATAGATATCCCATTTGGAGTCCGGATGCGTCCAATCATCATTGAGTAGAGATATGCACCGACCTACGAGTTGATCGCCGCAATAGATGATGTGCAAGATCAAAACCCCTGGTATTATGATATCTGGAATTTCTTGGAAAATGAGATTTATCCACTAAGGGCAAATGCCAAAGATAAGAGGGCAATACGGCGGATAGCCGTTCAATTTATTATCTGCGGGGGTAAGTTGTATAAGAGGGGTCATCTGGGAATACACAAGTTGTGTGTTGATGTAGAAGAGTCAAAGTGCTTAATGGAAGCCATCCATAGGGGAGAGTGTGGAGCGCACATGAGCGGAGTAATGCTAGCCCGAAAGATTCTTAGGCAGGGTTACTACTGTTCTACTATGGAGGAGGATTGTATTGGTTTTGTTCGGCGATGCCACAAATGCCAAATTCATGCAAATCACATGAATATCCCATCGTCGAAGCTATATAACATGACTTTACCATGGCCTTTCTCAGGCTGGGAAATTGACATCATGGGGTAGTTACACCGAAAGGGTCAAATAGATACGAGTACATTCTGGTGGCGATTGTTTATTTCACGAAGTAGGTGGAAGCTCAGTCGTATGCAGTGTTGAAAGCAGCGCATGTGGCTAAGTTCATCCGTAACAACATCATTTGCCGTTATGGAGTCCCGAATGAGATCATTTTAGATAATGGCTCCCATTTTAAGAAAGAAGTGATCGACTTGTTGGAGAAGTACAACGTGGCTTTTCATAAGTCATCCACATATCGGCCGCAAACCAATGGAGTTGTTGAGGCTACCAACAAGAATATCAAGCACATTTTGCAGAAAATGGTCGAGACCTACAAGGACTGGCCAGACAAATTGCCATTTGCTCTTTGGGGCTACAGAACTTCAATTCGGACATCTACTGGGGCAACTCCGTACTCTCTTGTTTATGGGATGGAAGCTGTCCTGTCGATTGCAATAGAGGTTCCGTCGCTATGGGTTATGGCTGAGTGCCAGATAGCAGAAGCGGATTAGCAGCAGAGCAGGTTCGAAGAACTAATGCTATTTGATAAGAGAAGGCTGAAAGCACTGTACCATATTCAAGGATATCAACGTAGGATTGCCAGGGCTTTTAATAGGAAAGTTAAGTCTCGGAATCTTAAGGAAGGGGATTTGGTATTGAAAGACAACTGAGCTCCCATCCATGACCTTAGGGGCAAGTTTAGACCCAATTGGACTGGTCCTTACATCATCAAATCTATCTGGTGGGGGGGAGTTGTGATTTGTATGGACCTGGATGGCCTAGAATTTTCTTAACCAATCAACATGGACAAGTTAAGGAAATATTATCCTTGAGAGGCTCACTAGGCAGAAAAGCCGAAAGGGCGACCTAGGCAAAAGTTAGAGCACAAAAAATTGGAAAATAGAAAAACTGAGCTCACAAGATTGAAAATCCAAAAAGGGCGGCCTTGGCAAAAGTTAGAGCGCAAAAGGAGAGCGTTAATACCCGAGTGAACCCGAACCGAACTACGTAAGGCCTGATTCCCATCTTCGGGATACATAGGCAACTTCATTTCGAAGTTCGGCCATAAACACCTCCAAATCAGCTATGTCTATATGTTGATTAGGTCATCTTTGTCTATTATTTGAAAGTTCAGTTGTGATCCTTACCCTGAGAGAAGAGTTGACCACAGTGCTGAGTAGTGCTATTCAGACAAGGGGCAATTTTTCATTTCTGGATTCGGGTTTGTACATCTCGAGGATAGATTCCATGTGTGTTAAGTTGTGATCCTTATCGAAAATGGCTTTGAAAAGTTTTGATAAAAGTTGATTTTGTTCAAATTAATCTTTTTACAACTTAGACCATTTTTGGACCAAAAGGAAAATTTTCAGTGCCCACAACTTCAATTTCATTGATTTCAATACAGAGTTCTCTGACTCTCGATACACATCAAAGTTGCTTTTATTACATTCAAAAGGAAAACTTGAAAAGTTAGATCAGAGCAATAAACTTGGGACATAGAGAAGTCAGTGTTCCTGCGTCCCCTCCCTGCGTTTGTGGAAGCTTTTGATGCTAAAGTGGGCTCGGATTGTGCCTCATCTTCAAGCAAAGCTAGGCATTTACTAGAAATGGTGCAATTGAAATTGGGAGTAGGACCCAGAAGTTCTTTTGTCCTCCAAGCAGTGGGATATCGAGCTAATTGTGAACCTCGGATTGGGTATGAAGTTAGGTATTCTACCTCTCGTCTGGACAAGTCTAGTTGTGTCCGAATTAACGCCTGAATCGGAATGGAAAGTAGAAAACACAATGTGTCAAACCAATCAGTTGAATGTCGGGTTGCCAAGCTATGCTGTAGCTCATCTCGGGCAGATCAAACCAAGGGTAGCGCCAAGCAATGTCAACAGTAGACCTGTTGCACATCCAATGGCACCATCCACCCTTCGTTCGGGAAGTCAACTAGCTGTTGGCGAAAGAAATAGCCTCGTACTGAATATGCAGAGCAAGAATCCACTACTTTCAACGTATCCATGAGCCATATCTGGGGAGGGATGAAAGAAAAGAGAGATTAAAGAATAGAGAGGTGTATGTTGAGAGAAAAAGTGAGAAAGGGTTTTGAGAGAAAAATAGAGCATGAGTGTCGAGTGATGTGAGAAACACATATGAGAAAGGGTAGGAAACATTACCTAAAGAAGTAGTGGACTTCCCGCAAATCTGTTTGTCTCTAGCCGATGAAAGGCGTCTATGCCCATCAAAGTCTCGGCTAATGTGAAGTCGATGCAGCTCTTGCCCTCTTTCAAACCTTGGGCCACTTCAACTAGCCGAATGCTAGACCCTCCGAAACCTGGAGCAAGGAGAAAATGCACTAGCATGCACAAACAAAGGGCATGCTGCCAAAAACCCTGCCAAAGACGGTCGTCGCGATCACTATCATCGGAAAATCAATGAATCAAACTAGGGATATCTAGCTCTCCATTGTGAACCAAGGATCGGGCATCATGTAAAGTGAGCCCACATATCTTTCCCAAAGCTTGGATGTGACCAAAACGAGGTTGAGGCAAGATTTTCTCATCGCGCCGGACTTCATTAGCACTTGAAATTCTTCGATTATCGGGCATATCTCTTCTCTCCCAAAACTAAAAATATATGTAATTGGGTTTCAGCATCTAGCCGCGGCATGTAGGAACTAAAAACAAAGCGGAGAATGACTCAGTGGGAATAGTGCATTTACCCCGAAACCCCAGAAATTCACTTTTTTTGAGCCATCTAAAGTGGCAATCCAATTTGAGAGTTCTTTGGTAAAGAATGGCTCCATTTGTGGCAAAAACAGAGCTGGAATGAAGAAACTACGAAGTCCCAGCTTTTGTAGAGGATGAGGCACTGAGTGGAAGACAGGTGGCAACAATCTGGAGGTCTCTCACATTGATGGCTGATCGGCCAGTGGTAATGGCCGACTTGCCACCTTTGTAGCCGACCAGCCACCATTAGTGGTCGACAGACACTACTGGTGGACGACAGCCTCTGTTCATGGCCGGTAACCTTCTTATCTGTCCTCTGGTCCACCTGTGTGTTGAGAGTGCTGAGAACCTGTGTTTTGTTCTGCTCTTTGTGCATTGTGTTGTCTTGTTTTAGTTAGTTTTGTTGAGCCGTTTGGTTTCAATTTGTTTATCGAGTTATATTTGTCTTGTTTTGCTTATCGAGTTGTATTTGTTTTGCTTATTAAGTTGTTGTACATTGTGTGCTGTTTATCAAGTTGTATATTACTTGATTATTTATCGAGTTGTACATTGTTTTACTTGCTTTGCTGTTAGTCAGTTCACTACCTGATCAAGAAGGTTATGCCATTACAATGTGCAATTTCAATCAATCAAGCTCAATCTTATTTCCATGCTATGCGATGCTCAGAATGCAAAATGCAACACTTTTTCATACAAAAACTAGTTTCCATTTTGATCATGGTTGCTTTTACAAAAAGTGCAGTACAAAGTGCTAACACTACTAACAAAAGAAACTAAGCAAAAAGAAAATATAGGTAGATCAACGCCAACTATCTTAAGTTATAGAGGACCTTTTCATCCTCTTCCTCGGCGGAGCGGACTCTACAGAGCTGACTCCATCTGCACCGTTATCTGAACTAGATCCTGAATCAGAATCGGAACCAGAGTCATCGTCGCCCTCTGCCTCAGAGCCTAGCTCGACAGCATCACCACTAGTAGAACCCAAGCCAGCGTCATCGTCGCCCTCTGCCTCAGAGCCTAGCTCGACAGCATCGCCACTAGCAGAACCCAAGCCAGCGTCATCGTCTCCACTCTCAAACGACTTAGTATGTTGACTCGCTGCCTCCTCAGCCTCGCTGGTCTCAGTATGATTCTCACTTAGAATAGGCTCCAAAGGGCCACTCTCAGCTCAGGTGCTCCTTGCTCGGCCTTGGCTATGCATTGGAGCCTGTCTCTCTCTCCCTGCTACCAGAGGGGGTACTAATAGTCCTAGTGCTACTGCCACCGGTGCTGTCGGTAAGGGTGGAACCTGAAAAGGCAATTGTTATATGTCAGCCACAGTATGTGTATCCAATGTAAGTATGGTGTGCTGAATGAGTACATGTAGAAGTTAGTGTATTGGTGGAATGTGATGACTCAAATGCAAGAAAATTGGAGAAATTACCTGAATGCCATGGAAGCCGAGCAGTGCCTCCCTTCTCAAGACCATGCTCTCGAATGAGGCCAACAGCTCCAGCAAATCCTCGGTGTATCTGGGAGGTGCCTGCAAATGCATTTGGGAATAATTAGTGTTTGGAAAGAATGAACATCTGAGAGAGAATGAAAAAAAATGAAAAACTGTGATACATACCAGAGGTAAGTCAGGAGCTCTGATATATCTATGACCAGCCACTGGAGGCTCAATCAGAATCTGGTATGCCTCTCCGGTTTACCGCTAGCATGTCAACTCGGTCAGAACCTCTGGCTAACTGAAGCCCTGTCTAGCAGGGGGCACCCCTCTGGCCCTACCTTCGACGCTTGAGCCCTGCTCATCAAAGGGGCGTCTGCTACTCTCCCTGCACGAGCACGAGTACCCGTCAAGGGAGGCATGAGATGCGTCTGGATAAATGTTGCATAGTCCCTCTTCGAGAAACTAGTCGGCGTCCATGCCCCGAGTAAAGTCAATCACCTTTTGGGGGAGAGGCTCTTTGTAGATCGCATAGATGGTGGAGGCGCCATGGGAACTACCTACTATGGCAAACCCAAGGTCTGGCATATGAAGCGCTCGCCTAAGAACCAGGCTCAGCATACCGGGCCCTCGAGCACAAGTCGAAAGCGGGAAGCGCCTTGAGCGCCGGTAAACTGGTCCCTAACTCCCTCAGGCATCGTTGCCCAAGGCTACCAAGAGATCTGCAAACAGAGAATACACAAATTGTTTAGTTGCCATTAGATATGCAATATGAATAAGAGCTAAAGTGAAGTAGCAATAATTGTGAGTTTTGAGTTACCTCTACCGTGGTCACGGTGTCGAAGTACCAGCAGAAGAATGGAAAGGTCTCCCGAGTCCTCCTCAAGCACTTGTCGTCGTACCGATGAGAGTATGGTACAACAGGAGGCATCTCCACCTCCGGCTCTAGGGTAAGGGTCAGGAAGTATGCATATACCCACAGCTGCAAGAAGCAAAATGTAACAGCAAGTATACAACATATAAACACAGGCAATGTAGAAAGAAGAATGTGTATGTATAATACAGAGAATGCATAAAGCATAATGTGTAGTACAACGTACAGAAAGTACAAGTATAAAGCAGAGATCAGACTATGTGTGTGCAGTGCACAGAAAGTGCAAAGCAGAAAGCACTGCAGGAAATGCAAAGCAGAAAGCACTGCAGGAAATGCAAAGCAGAAAAGTAAAGCATACCTCTAGGCTCTCCAGTATCCACCGACTCTGTTCCCGTTCCTATGGGATGTTGAGCTTATGTAGCCATACAAGGTAGCAAGGCCAGCGCCGCCTCAATCGTAAAGCCGCACCTGAGACAAGTCCACCAAGGCGCTCAAAGTGGTGCCAAAAAGGAACATCAAGAAGCCTCGGGCGTACTGCTCGATCCCCTCTAGGGTCTCTGGCACTGTCCCTCTGAAATGCTCTGAAAACCAAGTGTATTGCACCATCCTCGACCGGAAGAGAGGTGGGCGTGCCCCTAGTAGGTAGATCCAAGCGGCCTCCCACTCTCCCATGTCTGTATCATAAGGGATCGGACGACCCCCTACCTCTATGCCAGTGAGCATAGAGAAGTCATAGGGAGTCATCGTCATCTCCCCCGCAGTAGAGAAGTGGAAAGAGTTGGTGGTATCCTACCACCTTTCTACTAATGCGCCGAGTAAGGGTCTACTCACTATGAGGCGCGATAGCCCCATGCAGAACAAGCCGAAGCCGGCCTCATCGATAATCTGGCGGACGCCGGCGAGGAGCTCTATGTACCACTCCCTCACGAATGTGGCCCCGTATCCTCTGATAGAATGTGAGTCCTCCTGTAATCGGAATGGACAGATGAAAGGCAATGTAAAAAATACAATACAAGAATGTGTTTGAGATAAACAACTGAAAGACAATGTAAGAAATACAGTGCAAGAATGTGTTTGAGATAAACAGATGAAAGGCAGTGTCAGAAATATAATGCAAGAGTGTGATTTATGCAAGAAATGCAGGGTACATTGAGGAAAATGTAAGAATACAGTGTATACCTCAGTGGCACTGTAGGATAAATGGAACTCCGGCTCTCGTAGCAAGAGGTCCTCTGGCACACCTCGTGCAAACCCTCTGAAATGACGTATACTGTCGAGCGGAAGCACATGTGTCTCAGGATGATATGTCTCTGGGTCAAAGGGTTGAACCCTGGGTGGTAGTGGTACAGGCTTGGGATCTGCCTCCATCCCCGAAGAAGATCCGTCATGTGCAATATTGTCCGCCATCTGGAAAGGAGGTGGGAAAGTGGGCAAAAATGAGGAAAATGGGTGGAAAATGCCAAAAGTCAACCCTAGGAGAGGAAAATGGAAGAAAAAGTCAAAGCTCGGGAAAAGGCACCAAACCCAAGAGAAACTTAAAGGAAACAAGCCTCAAGTGGTGAAAATGAAGAAAAAAGCACTGAAATCAAATTTTAATCGGTTCAAAACGAAGGAAATCAAGAGGTTTTAGCAAATCAAACGTTCGTGGGGTGTTGGAAAACACGTATAAAGCGCGGATCTAGAGGGGAAAAGTGTCTAGAGAGAGAAATGGAGGATTTTCAGCAATGGGGAAGTGGGGAAATGAAGTTTGGGTGTGTTTATTTAAAGGCCCGAGGAGAAAAGACCAAAATGGCCCTAATCTGCCATCGGTGGCTGACCGGCCACTAGTGGTGGCCGACAATGCATAGAGGTGGCCGACAGGTGGTTGACACCCTCCCCTGGTGGGCAACAAGTTCCCAGTGCTCTTTCTTTGAATTTTGATGCTATTTTGTGTCCTTGTTTCTCAAGAAATGCAAGGAAAGTTCACTTTGCAGTTCCAATTGCCTCTACGGAAGCTCTAAACCGTGTCTTCAGAACATGATGTTCAGTGCTAGCCAACATAAATGAGGTGTATCCTTTTAAAACATATTGCAACTCTTCTGAGAGGTAAATTGGAAGTTGCGACTGAGTTGGTTTTATCAAATACGGTTTTGTTATTGCATAGAACGTGCATCTCTTTATCATTGCATGGAACGTGCATTTCACATGTGATCTTGCATCACTTCTCACATTTGCATAGAGCATGCTTCAATTTCGCCGTCGCATAGAACATGCATTTGGTATTCTGCATAGAACATGTTGCTAATCTTGCATAGAATATTCATTTTATGCTATTGATCGTGCATAGAACATGCATTTTGTACTGTTGCATTGAATATGCATTCCAATGTGGCATAGAACATGCTCCAGTTCTCGTCGCATAGAATATGCTTCTGTTTTGTTTTTCACATGTTTTGCATAAAACATGTCTCTAACATTGTGTCTTGGTTATTCGTCTTGCATAGAACATGTATTTTTACTATATTGTACCTGTTAAGTTTATTTCTTATGCAGGCATGATCTTGTATGCACGGTTGATTTAGAGGAGTTCCAGGTGGAATCACTTGTACCTTTCGAACCGTCCTTCAGTTAAAAACATTTGTTTGCGTCCTGATGTTTATCACCTCCCTCGGTAACTCCCTTTGGTTAAAAGAATTCGGGTGTGTCCTGGTGTTTACACCACTCCCTTTGGTTAAAAGCATTTGGGTGTGTCTCGGTGTTTACACCACTCCCTTTGGTTAAAAGCATTTGGGTGTGTCCCGGTGTTTACAGCACTCCCTTTGGTTAAAAACATTCCGGTGTGTCCCGGTGTTTACACCACTCCTTTGGTTAAAAGCATTCGGGTGTGTTCCGGTGTTTACACCACTCCTTTCGGTTTAGCACGCTTGGGTGTGTCTCGGTGTTCATGCCATCCTTGCTTTCTTCCGCGTGCAACGCGTTAGGATCTTGTTTGAGACCTTAGGTGTGCTCGACGGTCGCTCTTCACTTTTCTTACGTGTCACAAAGTTAAGCTTTGCATAATTTTCTTACATCCTTTTTGCATGAAATGTGGTTTGGTTTGTAATTTCCACGCGTGGCGTGTTTTCTTACTTCTTCTTATGATTGAGATTGTTGTACCTTGTTTCGGTTTGCTTGCATTGCATTTGCATTCAGATATTTTGTTACAGCCTCATTACATGATCATAAGTTATGTTCTTGCATCGTGCATATCATTTGCATCTTGCCCCAAAACTACGCTGGTTTGATTCCTTGCAAAGGGATACGTAGGCAGCCTGCGGGCATAACCATTTATTTTGTCTTGTTTGTTTGCTTGTCCAAGTCTTCGGCCTTGTCAAAAATGGGTCATCTCTGGGCTTTGACATTCACCCCCGTCATTTCGTGACTCCCGAGTTTTGTCAAAGAGGGACAACATCACATAGTAAAGTTAGCCTAATAACTAGTACAAGAGTATATAATGTAAATAAGATTCGCATCATGATTAGTAGAGGCCGATCTTTGATCGGGTGAGTGGGGTGCTCAATTCATGACCTTCCCGTCTCGTACCTAAGTTCCCGAGCCAAGACACTTTGGTGATGACGGATAATTGGCGTTTAGCACGAGTCACGGGTTTCCTAAATTTTCCAAAACAAAATATTCAGGTGGTGACTCTGTAAATCTGACAAAGCAGTCTATTTTTGGCATTTCATTCAAAAATCAATTTTCTAAAAGGTTTTCCGAATTTGGACTCTTTGGTGATTATCTATTTCACATTGCACTTGTGAGATCAGATTCAGAACCATGAGAGTCCGATACTGTAGGACCTATTCGTCTTTGGAAAAGGGGTACGGAAAAGTAGAGCTACAGTTTTTGGCGATTCTGCTGGGGAAAGAAGAGAACTTAACTTGAATTTCATGATGTGAAATTTTATCTACATTTATATGTTTCTTTGCATTGCATTTGCATTGGTGCGCTTAAGTCATTGTGTTTGCCATTTGCTATCCTGGACGGTTTGTCGGAGGCTTGCCTAAAAGCTTGCCAAAAGGCTAACCGATCGTGGGCTCTACCATGATTGCAACACAACCCTTGGATCTGGGCTACCGTTGTACCGTTTGATCCTCCTTTCACTTCTCGGTGTTAGGTGTGAGAGGTATATTAGGTAGTCTTGCTGAGGTACCCTATTTTGACCATTCGACCTAGTTGCATATAGTGAAGCTATAGTGACTTTTCGAAACTAGGACAGGATGCCCACCTGAAATTCAGGATTGTGTGAAACCACTTGTTTGAAAATAGTGAACCATAGTTCTTGAAGAAATTAGGGCAGGGTAACCCTATCCCCTCATAGGGGTGTTTTGCCTCTCACTTAACCGATATGTGCTTTACAGTGAAACTGTACAGGAACTTGTGTATCTGGTTGCAAGTTGGGTATCAGTTTTGAGGGTTGAATTCAGTGTTAAGTGTAGTCTTACAACTTTGATTACATCTGCATGTTGTTAAACATCTGAGCTGAGGGACTGTACAGTTCCTGAGTACTGTTTTCTTTTTGCATTATTTCTTTTGCTAAGTAGTTTAACACCATAGCTTCAAAAAGTTTGGATATCCCTCAAGTACTCTGGACCCGCGTCAGAAGGCTTTACAGTGCTAGAGATCTTGTTAGGGGACAACCAGTGTTTGCTTCACTCCCATCGGTTACAAGACAAAGGAGAGTCAAGCAGAGTTCATCGGTTCAGCAGTCACCCCTCAATTCACCTGTGTCTAGTCCGGTTCAAGGACAGTCATCTACTGCTAGTCTAGCACGAGATCACTCACCTATAGTATCCCCCATCCAGCATGGAAGAGCTGACACATCATCTGTAACAAATAGTAGAAATTCTACAACAGGATGCGGCCTGTCAAGCCGACGTCATAAATAGGCTGCAACAACAGCAACCAGAGCCAGCTGCGGCTTTTGCATCCCATACACCTCCCACAGGTACCCCAACACCTGCAACCCCCGCTCCTATTGCAAATGTCCAAGAGAATCAGGGCAACCTGATAGAGCCGATTCCGACACAGGCCTCCAAAGCATCTGTGTATCAGACTGAATCTCTGTTTGAGTTTGAGATTGACCCAACTATGCTCAAGGTCAATAAAATTGAGAAGTTATTCAAAAAAGCACAAGGGCTTAATTAATCCTAGATATAGAGGATGGGTATACAGATTCTGCAGTGACACTGCCAGATTGATTCAAAATACCACACATCGATTGATTCGATGGCTCTGGAGATCCTATGGTTCATTTGTGCCTGTTCTTAGACATCTTGAGGCTAATGGGTCTGACCAGACTTCAAAAGCTATCTCTCTTCGGCCGGACCTTGTCGGGAATAGCAGCCATCTAGTATGCAAAGTTGGAGGATTCTGTTAAATAGAATTGAGAGGAAATGACCGAGGCCTTCATCACACAATACTCTTACAACACAAATCGAAACCACAACTCCTGAACTTTAGGCAACGAGCCAGGAGCCGAAAGAAGCTTTGTCGGACTTTGTGACGAGGTGGAGGGCTAAGGTTTCAATGATGACCACAAGGCCTTTAGAGAAAGACCAGATGAGGATGGTAGTTCACAACCTACAAGGCAAGCTGTTACAGAAGATGATTGTTATCTCGATATCCACATTTTCAGAGCTCTATGAAATAGGGGTTCAAATTGAAGATGCTATGAAATAGGGGTTGATTAAAGATGAGAGAGAGCAGGCCAAGAGGCCTTTTGTTCACAGTTCCAATGCTGCTAGTGGTAGCACAGCTGCAAGGCCAGATGTAAGTGTTGTCACCACAACCAATACCGCTAATCCCTTTTCCAATACAGCTTCACAACCTTCAACCAACCCCATCCGATCTTAGAGGACATTCACCCAACTCTACATGACCTTATTCCAAGCCATGAAGCTGTTGACCAAAAAAGGGCACCTCAAACCGTTAGAGCCTCGCCCACTGCCTGATCCTCTTCCGCTCAAACACAACCCAACAAAGTACTGTGCGTTTCACTAGTAACATGGTCATGATACTGACCAATGCTTTCGACTGCATCATGAGATTCAAGGCTTCATTGACAACAAGGTGATCATACTACCCGAGACACCAAATACAACTACCAACCCACTACTAACTCATAATTAAGTCCCTCTACCTCGAAATCTAAATCTTATCCATACACTAGCCGTCCCTTATGACCCCATCATATATATTACCCCCTCTCACTTGCCAAAACCAATGTTGTTCATTCTAGAAAGCACAGATCTGTGCATGACAGACACGCCCAACCACTAAACCAAACCTATGGTGATACTTACAGTGGAAAGGAAGTCGAGCTTTAAGTAAGGTACAAGTTTGTTACCAGAGAGTTCCGAGAACTTGTCTGGGGAAACGTATGATCCAAGCTGCTACAACATGTCGACTGATCACATCAAGTTAGAATTGGTCTTGCCAACTCCAGTGGACGTCAATGTGGTTAGGGAGGATAGTCTAAGCCAAGGATTGGATGATTTGGTGGAGCTAGAGGAGGATCTAGACAATCTGCAGTTCTTTGATGGACAAGTTCAAGGAGATGTGCAAATTGATTGGTTTGATTTGCATGGATCAACAGACAACTCTGGATGGCTTAGTGACAAGCCGGACAAGGATGAAGAAACCAAAACGAAACCAAAGGAAAAGGAAGCAGGAAGTACTGTGGTGGCCAGAATGGCCGATGAAAAGGGGAAATTACTGACGAACACTGGTATGGAAACTTCAGTTCAAGAGCTGGGCATTGTAAGTACTGTGGACATAGAACAGGAAGCTACATTGAAGCAGTTTGCATGAGAGAGAAGTGAAGACAACCAGAAAGCCGTAAAGGCTCAATACCCGATGAGGGATGTTAGTGATGTGAAAATAATCCGAACGGAGTTGGACAAGTGTTTGTCAGCTGCCAAAGGTGTATGGTGGGATGATGATGATCTACATCTGGCCCATACCGATGAACATTGGGGTGAAGGCCTTCCAGATAACACATGGTACGTGGAAGAGATAAACCATATGACAAGGAGTGGGCAGTGTTTTAAGCCACCACACTTAAATCAAACTGAAGTGTCTAGAAAAGATAGAGAAGTTGAGAACCAGAAAGAGAAACAGCTGGAAGAAGAGGCAGTATTGAAGCAACTGAAGAAAATCCAGGCCGATATCTCAATCTGGGGTCTTCTTATGGCCTCTCGGGGTGCATTGACAGGCAATACTGGCAGCAATGGATAAGGCTAAATTGTCCATTGACACCACCCCTGTGGCGCTAGCCGAACCTTAACCTTCTTTGACAAGGAACTACTGCCAGAAGGTTCAGCGCACAACAAACCCTTGCACATATATGTTGAGTGCAGAGGGAAATGGGTGCCGGTGGTGTTAATAGACACCGGTACAGTGATCAATGTCTATCCTTCCCGTATTGCTTATGCCGTTGGCCTTAAATTGGCAGATTTTGTGCCTACAACCCAGGTGATCTGGGCATATGAAAATACAAGCAGGGAGGTCATGGGCAAGTGCAGATCAGAGTTTAGGTGGGTCTAGTTTAACAAGATGTTGAGTTCCACATTCTGGATGTGCCAGCCACCTTCAACTTACTGTTAGGGAGACCCTGGCTACATTTGTGAAAGCTGTCTCTTCTACTCTCCACCAAATGTTGAAATACCCTCACGGGAGAGGGGTGGCGATAGTCTTCGGGAATTTATCTATTCATCCCCTACCAGAAATAACTACACCAGTGCTGGAGATCGTTCATGGCGAGGAGGATCTATTCCTTTCATGGTTTACTCTGGCCGAGGCCCGAGTAGTGTAGAACATCTTGGCTGCTGACGAGGGCATGTCTGTCAGTGCCCAATCAATCTATGTCATGAACAAACTACAGTATGTGCCAGGAATGGGACTTGGAAGAAGTGACCGGAAGGGCATTGTAGCATTAGCAGATGTGTCGCATAATCCACATGCTTTTGGTCTGGGTTATGTACCTACCAAAGAGGATTGGGTTAGGAAAAGAGAAGAAATCAGAGGCAGAACCAGTGCTAAGCAGGCCGAGAAACACTATGAGCTTATCCACAGGCCGATTCAGGGAACGTTGAATGGCCACTTTGTTCGAGAGGGAGAAGATTTCCCATTTTGTGGCTTTCCTGAGCCCTGGGTGAATTCCACAAATCAGCATGTTCCCGGGTTTGAAATCTTCTTTGACTTACATCTGTAAGATAGTGATACCGAGGAAAAGACTAAACCAAGTACTGAAGCTGAGAAGAGCATGGAAGCTGACTCAGATAGTGGCGAACTCGGAGTAGGGGCAGCACTGGCTAGTCTCCTAATAGATCCTACGACCGATCTAGAAAACTTGGGGGATAACCTTACTGTCTTTATGATCGGGGAAGAACCGGGTTTAAACCTAACCGAAGGCATATTGGATGCATTAGGGGCACCAACTTTTACTTGGCAGTTGGAGAAATTATACTTTTCTAGTTCTGAATCGGATACTGAGCTAGAATTTGATTCCACAGAGTCTATAGGGTTGGGATTAGATTCGAGTCAGTCTGAGGAGTCTGAGTCTGGTATTTCTGGGGGTGGTAACCCGGATGCCAAAGTCCTGTCTAGGTCTTCATTTTCTTTTGCTTTTGAGTCTGTTGTAACCGAAGAGCTGGACCTTGTGAATGAGAACTTTGTCGTTTCTGAGTACTTCTCCGTACCGCTTATTTATTGCATTGACTAAGATTTTCAAACCTTTAATGAAACAAAGAGGAAAAATTCCTCTGGCTTTGAAAAACTTGATTAATCGAGAGGATAAGAGGTATATTAAACCTTGTGTTGATAAACTCATTGCCATTAATGTGGGTACTGAGAAGGATCCACGCATGGTCTAGATCAGGTCCACGTTGTCTTCGGAAGAACGTGAGCGCTTAGTCGCTTTATTAAAAAATTTTAAAGATGTTTTCGCGTGGTCCTACGAAGACATACCTGGAATCGACCCTGAGATCGTACAGCACCGGATCCCTGTTGACCCTGAGGCCCAACCAATCAGGTAGAAGTTGCGTCGAATTCATCCGGATTGGGCACTAAAGATCAAGGAAGAAGTCACCAAACAGATCGAAGTAGGTTTCTTGTTGGTATCTAAGTATCTAACTTGGTTGGCCAACATCGTCCCAGTGCCAAAGAAGGATGGTAGAATCCGGGTGTGTGTAGACTTCCGGGACTTAAACAAAACTAGTCCGAAGGATGATTTTTCCTCTATCACACATTGATGAGTTGGTAGACTTCATTGCAGGCCATGCATTGCTTTCCTTCATGGATGGGTTTTCCAAGTATAACAAGATTTTGATGGCTCCCGAGGACAGAGAGAAAATCGCGTTCACTACACCATGGGGTATGAATTGTTACCGAGTCATGCCGTTTGGGTTAAAAATGCTAGGGCTACCTATCAGAGGGCTGCAACCACCATTCTGCATGATATGATCCACAAAGAGGTCGAAGTGTATGTGGATGACATGATTGTCAAGTCTAACAAAAGAGAGGGCCACTACACCGCCTTGGAGAAATTCTTTCACCGGATCAGGGAATACAGATTAAGGCTAAACCCGCAGAAATGTACTTTCGGTGTAATAGTAGGAAAAATGCTTGGCTTTCTAATTACACAAAGGGGCAATGAATTAGATCCTTCCAAAATCAAGGCCATACTAGAAATGCCACCACCAAGGACTGAAAAGGAAGTGCGAGGCTTTTTTGGGTAAAGTGCAATTCATAGGACAGTTTATTTCCAAACTAACCTTAACTTGTGAACCGCTATTTGGTCTTCTGAAGAAAGGAAAGAAATTCTGATGGGATAATCGATGTCAATTCGCTTTTGAGCAGGTCAAACAGTACCTCCAGAATCCGCTTGTGTTATCCCCACCAGAGCCAAGAAAGCCTTTGATTCTGTACTTATCAGTAATGGACACAACCATGGGATGCATGCTAGCACAAGAATCTGAGGATAGGGTGGAGAAAGCCATCTATTACCTGAGCAAGAAAATGCTAGACTATGAGACCCGTTACACTCCCATCGAGAAGGCTTGCCTAGCCTTGGTATGGGCTACCCGGAAGCTGAGGCACTACTTGTTAGCTCACTCTGTAATCTTGGTTTTGAGATTAGATCCCATCAAATATCTATTTGAGAAACCGGCCCTTACGGGTAAGCTAGCCCTTTGGTTGCTTCTCCTTTCCAAATTTGATCTCAAGTATGTTACCCGCAAGTCGGTCAAGGGAAGAGCTATAGCATAATTCCTGGCGGACCACCCGATAGAGGGAGATGAGGCAGTGGAGTATTTGTTCCCAGACAAAGATATTCTGCATGTTAAGGACGAAACCTGGATGATGTATTTTGACAGAGCGTCTAATCAGTGTGGTTATGGGATCGGTGTGTTGTTGATAGCGCCCGATGATTCCAGTATACCTTTAGCTTTCAAACTTGGGGTTAGGGTGTCCAATAATGAAGCAGAATATGAAGCGTGTATTGCTGGTTTAGAAGCTGCCTTAGAACTAGGGGCAATACAGTTAGATGTTATCGGAGATTCAAACTTGGTTGTCTCTTAAGCAAACAGAGACTAGAAAGTCAAAGAAGTGAAGCTGAAGGTTTACCATCAAACTTTGGATGTGCTAATTTCGAGGTTTGAAAAATTGACGTTCACGCATCTACTGAGAAAAAACAACAGGTTTGCTAATGCTTTAGCAACTCTATCATTTATGGTAGACATCCCGCTTGGAGTTCGGATGCATCTGATTATCATTGAGCAGAAGTACACGCCGGCCTATGAAATTATCGCCACAATAGATGAAGCACAAGACAAGAACCCTTGGTACTACGATATTTGGAACTTTCTAGAAAAGCAGATGTATCCACCAGGGGCAAATGCCAAGGATAAACGAGGAATATGGCATATGACCATCCAATTTAGCATCTACGGAGGTAAACTGTATAAAAGAGGTCATCTGGGAATGCACAAGTTGTGTGTGGAAGAAGAGGAATCAAAGCGCTTGATGGAGGCTATCCATGGTGGGGAATGTGGAGCACACATGAACGGTGTAATGTTAGCCCGGAAGATTCTCAGGCAAGGTTACTACTGGTATACCATAGAGGAGGATTGTATTGGTTTTGTTCGATGATACCATGCCACAAATGCCAAATTCATGTCAATCGCATGAATAGCCCGCCATCAAAACTGTACAACATGACTTCACCCTAGCCCTTTTAAGTTTGGGGAATCGACATCATCGGCGTAGTCACGCCAAAAGGGTTTAATAGACATGAATATATCTTGGTGGCAATTGATTACTTTACAAAATGGATAGAAGTCCAGTCTTATGCAATGTTGAAAGCATCGCATGTGGCTAAGTTCATAAAAAATAACATCATCTGCCGATATGGAGTCCCAAATGAGATCATATTGGATAACGACTCACATTTCAAGAAAGAGGTGATAGATCTGCTTGGAAAGTATAACGTGGCTTTTCACAACTCATCAACATATAGGCCACAAACCAATGGAGCTGTTAGAGCCGCCAACAAGAACATCAAGAACATCTTTCAGAAGATGGTGGAGACTTACAGGGATTGACCAGAGAAACTGTCGTTTGCACTTTAGGGCTATAGGATGTCGATTCGGACATCTATAGGGGCGACCCTCTATTCTTTTGTTTATGGGATGGAAGCCGTTTTGCCAATTGAAATTGAAGTACCATCACTGCAGGTTATGGCTGAGTATCAGATAATAGAAGCCGACTGGCAACAGAGTAAATTTGAGGAGTTAATGTTGTTTGATAAGAGAAGGCTGAAGGCATTGTATCATGTCCAGGGCTCCAACATAGAATTTCTAAGGCTTTTAACAAGAAGGTTAAGTCTAGGAATCTCAAAGAGGAGATCTGGGGCTCAAAGACAACCGAGCTCCTATCCATGACCCTAGGGGCAAGTTCAATTGGACTAGTCCTTACATCATCAAGTCTATCTAGTCAGGAGAAGCAATCATTCTCATAGACCTAGATGGCCTGGAATTTTCACAACCAATCAACATGGACAAGTTGAAGAAATATTACCCCTGAGAGGCTCCTTAGGCTGGAAAACCCAAAAGGGAGACCTAGGCAAAAGTTAGAGCATGAAAAATCAGAAATGAAGAAAAACTGAGCTTGCAATGTTGAAAACCCTGAAGGGCAACTTTGGCAAAAGTTAGAGCGTAAAAGGAGAGAATTAATACTTGTATGAACACGAACCGAACTACGTAAGGCCTGATTCCCATCTTTGGGATACGTAGGCAACTTCATTCTGAAGATCGGACGTAACCATCTCCAACTGAACTGTCTTGTCTGATTAGGTCATCTTTTTCATTATCTGTTAGTTTGGTTGTGATCTTCATTTTGGAAAGAAGAGTTAGTTATAATGTAGAGCAGTAGTTTGTATGATTTGCCGATTTGAAGTTGTGCATCTTGAGGATTGATTCTGTGCGTATCAAGTAGTGATCATATTCGAAAGTGATTTTGAAAAGTTTTGATCAAAGTTGATTTTTCTCAAATTTTGCCTTTTACAACATTGACCAGTTTGGGACCAAAAGGAAAATATTTTTATTAAGCTCACAAACCTCGATTTCCTTGATTTCAACATCAAGTACACTCTTCAACTCTCTGATACAAATCAAAGTTGCTTTTTCACACAAAACTTGAAAAGAAAGGTCAAAACAATAAAACTAGGGGCATGGATGAGTCAAGTATCAGTTCTCTTCCTTTTCTTCGCACTCGTGGAAGTCTCTATAGCCAATGTCGGCCTAATCTTTTCCTCGTCCCCGAGCCAAGCCAAGCACTCACTAGGAAGAATGTAATTGAAATTAAGGGCAGGGGCCAAAAGCTTTCTTGTTCTCCTAGCAGTGAGATACCGAGTCGGGCTTGAAGCATGAACAGGGATGGAGCCAAATATTCTAGTCCCTCACCTGGATGAATCTGATTATGTCCAAATTGGCACCTAAACCAGAAGAGGAAGTAGAACACGCAGTGTGTCAGACCCATCAATTGTATGCCGGGTTGATGTGTCATGTTGTAACTCATTTCAGCCAAATTAAGCCAGGGGCATCGCGAAGCTATGTCAGTTGCGGATCTGCTACACATCCAGTCATACCACAACCTTTCTGACGGAAAATTGACTAACCGTTGGTGAAAGGAGTAAGCTCAAGCCGAGTACTCAGGGTAAGGGTCTACTACTTTCAGTTTGTCCATCAACCATAATTGGGGAGGGATGCAAAATCAGAGAGATTAAAGAATAGAGAGGTGTACGTTGAGAGAAAAGTAAAGAAGAGGTTTTGAGAGGAAAACAGAGTTTGAGTGTTGAGTAACATTAGAATCATAAGTCAAAAGGGTGGGAAATTATACTTGGAGAAGTAGAGGACTTTCTACAAACCTGGTGGTCTCCCGCCAATGAACAGCGTCCAGGCCCATCAAGGTTTCGGCCAGGGCCAAACCAATACAACTCTTACTCTCTTTTAGTCATTGGGCCATTTCGTTCAACTGGATACTGGCTCCGACATAACTAGGGGCAATTAGGAATTGCGTAAGTAGGTATAAATAGAGAGCGTGTTGTCGGTGGCTACACCACAGAGGGTTGCTCCTACTGCCAATAGCGGAAAACTGATGAACTAAACCGGGGATATCTAGCTCCCCATCATGTGCCAAGGACCGAGCCTCGTGCACTGATAATCCACACATCCGCCCCATAGCTTGGGCATGGACAAAATGGGGTTGAGACATGATTTCTTCGCCACATTGGGATTCCATCAGTGCTTGAAATTCTTCGAATGTTGGACACATCTCTTGTGATCCAAAGAGAAATACATGTGTGATCGGGTTCCAACATCGCGTTGTGGCTTCGAGAAAAGGTGAGCAAAGCGAAGTATGACTTAACGGAAAAAGGGCATTTAAGCCGAAATCGCAAAAATTCACATTTTCCGAGCCATCCAAAGTCGCTATCCATTCTCGGAGTCTATTAATGAGCGATATCTCCATTTTGAGAGCAAAATATCAAAGGCTTGCTATTCTGCCAGAAAAACAACATGGGAGTACTATTTATAGAGTTTGAGAAAGAGCTGTGCATGACAGCTAAGCAGCACTGACCGACATCACACTGATGGCCAGCCCTGCATCAGTAAAGCCTGGTCGGGCCTTGATGCTGATCCAGTTCAATGCAGTTGTAGCAAAAGCCAGCCTTTGTTCGGGTGGACCACGATTGTACTTTTGAGTTTTGTTTTGTTTGTACCAAGTGTTATTTAGCATTTTCAAGTTGTTTTCATTTCGTTTTTCTGTTATTGAGTTGTATTTTACATTTTGACCGGTTGTAAGTCATTATCCGATTCATGAATCAACTCAAGAACAAGCATTCATAGTTCTAAAGGTTACAATGCAAGAGTTACACTGTTCATTACATGCAAATACCATTCATTACATTGTGCAAAGAAATCATGCAACAAAAACTTGTTTTTATAAACTGGTGGATCCAACCCCGATTATTGTTTTGCAAAACAATAAAAGAAAAGAAAAGTCTTCAAAAAAAAAACAAAAGAGTCTATCTAAAGCTAGTGTTCAAACTACAAAGAAAAGATAAAAAACAAAAGCAAAGAGAAGATCCTCAATAGCATCAATAGCCCATCCTTGCCCTCTTCCTCTTCGGCTATGGAGGAGGTGCATCATTGTCGTTGCTAGGACTGCTTGACTGCAAGTTAACCTCCTCTCCCTCATCCTTAGGGGTCATGGACCCATCATAAGATTCCTCGGGAGGCAAGTGCTGCCTCGCTCGACCTCTCTTCCGATCTGATGCTCCGTGGCCCCTCCTTCGACCCCGTCTCTGCCTACTAGCCACGGAAGGTCCCGCAGACACTGCTGGCTCAAGCTAAAAAGAAGGCAGATATCAGTATGCCTTAACAGAAGTTTATAGTATGGTAACAACAAAATAGCAAACAAAATGTACCATGATCCCACGGGTGACCAGGGCGGTCTCTCTCCTCCGTACCATGAGGAGTAGCCGATCGATCGTCCGAGCAAGCTCGTCACCAAATGCCCGGGGTATCTGCAAAAGGAATGGGATGTGAAGCAACATAGAGCAATGAACGAAAATGACAAAAAAAGTACAATGAGTAGAAGCATAGAAGAGTGATACTTGCTTGATGCCAGGAGCAAATACTAGTCCACGGTCCTCCTCCTCAATATGATCAAGGGGAATCTATCGGATCACTCCATCTGGGCGCATGAAAGTAATCGCAGTGGGAATTACCGGGAACCCAGGAAGGGGACCAACGGCAGGCGCACTTCCAGCAGGGACACCCCCAGCAGGGATATCACCACCAATAGCAGCGGCAACAACAATCTCTGAAATAGCACGGACCACAACGGGGGTAAGAGGTGCCATCATCCGAGTGTGTAAGAAGGTAGTGAAGTCGCTAGGCATATGATGTCGGTCACCATCCTCGCCCAACATCAGGAGGTCGATCTGAAGACCGTCCTGCAGCTCATCAACTACCCTCATAATCGGTGGAGGAGGAAATGGAATGTCGGGGTTAGCCACGTCTCGTGTTTGGCGAATGAACCTCTCCCCAAGTAGTAAACCTGGCCAAAGGTGCCCTTGAAAAGGATTCGCATGGTAGAGGCATGCCATGCAGCGGTGTAAGTCGTCCTCAACATCAGGGAAATACCCACCCACAGGTGCCAATCAATATGACAGAAAGCAATGTAGTATGATAGAAATCAGTGTAGTGTAAGGAATCAGTGCAGTATTAAAAGTCAGTACAGTATGAGGAAGGTAATATGGTACAAATGCAACAGTATGAGAATGACCGTGTCATGTGGGAAACAATACAGTATGCATGCAGTATGTGAACAGTTAATGAATGATTACCCAATCCGTGGTGATCGTATCAAAGAAGTGACGAAAATATAAGAAGGTGCAGTCTACGACGCGGCGTCGCTCGAACCGCGAGCTGTAGTATCGGGAGCGGGGTACTGACAACTCAATCAGCCTCACGGAGACTAGAGCTAGAGAATTGAAATATGTATAGACCCAAAGCTGCAAACAGAAGACATGGGAAAATAGATCAGATGAACAAGAAGTGCGACAGTGAACAAAATGTAAAGCATGATAGAAAAAGTAAATGCAGGGTGTACCTCCCAAACCCTCCAGTAGTCGTCAAGTGAATTCGCCTTGCGGTGGGAGACGGAGCTCATGTAGCAATATAGGGTGGCCAGACCAGCACCACCCCAATTATACTCTGCCACCTGCGATGGGTGCACCAATGCTCCCAGCAAATATAGTCCCAGGGTATTTTCCCTGTTAGCAAATAAGGTGGTACTGAGGAGATACATGAGAAAGCTGCGGGTGTATTGAGCGATCTCCTCTGTAGTAGTGGGCTTAGTGCCGGAAAAGCGCTCCAAGAACTAGCTGTATCACACCATCCCGTGGCTGATAGTATCAGGGATCGCCCCAAGAAGCTAGAGCTGTGTAGCTCTCCATTGGGTCATATCTGGATCGACGGGGACCGGGCCGCCAACCTCGACCCACAAACCGGTCAGCATCGAGAAGTCCTAGGGGGTCAGGGTCATCTCTCTGGTCAATGAGAAGTGGAATGAATTTGTGGTGTCTCACCATCTCTCGACCTAGGGCCCATAGAGCCATGACTTGGCCATCATCTGTATAAGCCCCGAGTAGAATGGCCCGAAGCCGACAACATTAACTAATGCACGAACCTCCACAGACAGTCTCTTATACCAATGCAAAGGACCGGATATGGATCCGTATCTGCTAATCATTCTGGCGAATACCTGTAAATATGAAATATATGGTATTTAGCTAGTAATCCACATATGAAATTCAAGTTCAAGTGAAATTCAAAGAGGGCAAAAAGAAAGGAAAATGGCTTAACATGGAGGCATAGGCTGACAAATGCTCCATGGGCTCTCACAGCAGGATGTCCTTATCTATCCCTTAGATAAATGCCTCAAACCTCAAAATACCGCCGGGAGGTGGCACGTGTGTACGTGGCTAGTATGTAGCCGCATCAAAGGGCCTCTCAGCAAGGGAAAGCAATGTAGTAGCTTCCTCCACCTCCATGTCCACACCAAGGGCAGCCTTAATCCCTATGATAGGGTCAGGAATGGGAACCTCGTCACTAGTCATAGGAAAAGTGAAGAAAAATGAAGAAAAATGGAGAAAAAGTGAGTGGTTCGGTGTTTTTGCTGTGAAAATCACAAAACCCAAGCCCTAGGAGAGAAAATAAAGAGAGGATGAAAAATCAAAGGGAGAAAAAGAAAAATGTGGGCAAAATGTGAGAGAAAACCAAGAGAAACCCAAAACTCAACCAAATCAAATTTCAATCGATTCAAAATGTAGAGAAGAACAAAGTTTTCAAAGAAAAATTTGTGAGGGTTGTTGGGTAAACTCGAAGAGGAAGAGAGAGCCGAGGCGGTTTGTCAACCGGCTGATACAAAAGGCAAGGCCGTGTGTTCAACACGGTTTTCCAAGGAAGACAGAGAGGTGGGAGAGTTGTATACATATATGTATATGTATTGTATACATATGTATTATATATATATATTTATTCGAATATTTTTGTCACAAGAATGACTTGGTTAAGTGGTCTGGTTTGGCATTTAAGGATTGAAAGGCTGAGCCTGAGGTCAGGGGTTCGAACCTCCATAGCAGCGAGTGTTTCTTTTGTTTTGTTTTGGTTTTATGTATATATATCTTGCATCTATGTGTATATATATATATATATTTGTTTGAAAATTTTGTCATAAGAGTGGCTTGATTAAGTGGTTTGGCTCAGTGGTTGAGGACCAAGAGACTAAGCCTGAGGTCAGAGGTTCGAACCCCCGCATCCATGTATTTTTGTTTTTCGTTTCTTTTTGCGTGTTTTGCATACGCGCGTTGACGTCAGCAAACGAAATATTTTGTCTCAGTAATGGCATATTCTCACTGACGTCCGTAAATACAATATTCCTTATCAATAACGGAATATTCCCCAAATGTGTATACCATATGTACATAGCTGTGTGTATTTTATCCGTATATGACTGTGTATATGTACATATTTGTGTGTATTTTGTCCGTATATTTCTGTGTATATGTATGTCGTATATTTGTGTGTGTCTCTATATATGTATATAGCTTGCCTGTGTATGTATTTGTATGTATATGTATGCATACGGTATTTGGTATTTATAAAAGGAGAAAAAGAAATCATTCTACTATACCTTTTTCCTCTCGCGTGCGACGCGTTTAAACTTTGAATTTGCATCACCACCTTTGCTCCTTTCACGTGAAACATGTTAGGATTGGATGTTTACCTAGTTAAAACCTTCCTCCTCTCCGTATGAAATACGGTGAGGTATGCCTGTTGGTTACACCACCCCGTGAGATGCATTAGAATTTCAAGTTTACTCGGTCAGAAACATCAGGTGTGCCTGGTGTTCACACCATCTTTCCTCCTTTCGTGTGAGATACGTTAGGTTGTTGATTCACTCAGTTAAAAAACATCAGGTGTGCCTAGTGTTCACACCATCTTTCCTCCTTTCGTGTGAGGCACGTTAGGTTGTTGATTCACTCGGTTAAAAAACATCAGGTGCGCCTAGTGTTCACACCATCTTTCCTCTTTTTGTGTAAGACATGTTAGGTTGTTGATTCACTCGATTAAAAAACATCAAGTGCACCTGGTGTTCACACCATATTCCCTCCTTTCGTGTGAGACACTTTAGGTTGTTGATTCACTTGATTAAGGTGTGCTTGGTGTTCACACAATCTTTCCTCATTTCATTCTGTGCATCTATCGCATAATAATCTTACTTCGAGCATCTACCGCACAATTTAAACTCAATCGCACTATCTTGTGCATTTCGATTTCAACTTAATCGCATTATCTTGTGCATTTCAATTTAATCGCGCTATCTTGCGCATTGCACTATCTTATGCATTTCAATTTCAACTCAATCGCATTATCTTGTGCATTTCAATTTAATCGCGCTACCTTGTGCATCCTTTGTATCACACTGACTTGTGCACTCCCTCGGTCTAGGAGACCTTAAATCCTCTAAAGGCGCAATTCCTTTGGTGTTTGTCATGCCTAAATGACTTCAAGCGATCTGGTATAGCCACCTGCTTGTGTTTGCAATGAGTTCCTAGGAGACCAACTGCGACGGTGGGAACTAGAGTTCGAATGGCCGAGGCCTAGAACACAAATGCTTGGAATTTTCAAGGCTAAAGTCTGGTTTGAATAGCCAAGGGTGTATCCTCGGCTTGAAATCTGTTATAGCAGCTCCATAGGTTAAGGTGGCATATATGCGCCTCAATTTTGGATATTGAACCAACCTAGTCTGTCACCCTATTGGAGAGTAGGAAAAGTTGTGAATATGATCAGGAAGAAAAACGACATACATCATTTTTACATGCAGAAGTTACTCCTTGTCAACATTTGAGGACCTTTGAACTGTGAGCTGAAGGTAAGAGTTCAAAGAACACAAGAGGGAGATTCCCATCAAAGTAGAGCGGTTTATTGCCACTCACCCCATGAGGTACTTTCTAAAGTGCCGCTTTGTTTGTTTACTGTAATCACATCACCTTTATGCATCTATCGCACTTATTCACTTTGTGCATCTATCGCACTTGTTCACTTCGTGCATCTATCGCACACTTTCACTACATTGTGTATTTGTTGTACCGTCTCGTACCTTTGTTGTCTCTCAGGACGCGTTGAACCGTGAGCCTGGGCTTGTTTTATCTCGGGACGTGTGAAGCGCGAGCCCAAGCGATTTTTCTCTTCTTCTCATGATTTTAGAGTGATTAGAGTCTCTTAGGATGTGTGAACCGCGTGCCTGGGCGTGTTTTATCTCGGGATGTGTAAAGCATGAACCCGAGCAATTTTTCTCCTCTTCTCACAATTTTAGAGTGATTAGAGTATCTCAGGATGCGTGAACAGTGAGCCTGGGCATGTTTTATATCGGGACGCATGAAGCGCAAACCTGAGCAATTTTTCTCCTCTTCTCACGATTTCAATGTGATTAGAGTATCTTAGGACACGTGAATCGCGAACCTGGGCGTGTTTATCTTGGGACGCGTAAAGAGCGAGTCCAAGTGATTTTTTTTCCTCTTTTCATGATTTCAGCGTGATTAGAGTATCTTAGGACGTGTGAATCGCGAACCTGGGTGTGTTTTATCTTGGGACACGTGAAGCGCTAGCCCGAGCAGTTTGTGTTTATCTCAGGACGCGTGAACCACGAACCTGGGCGTGTTTTATCTCAGGACGCTTGAAGCACGAGCCCGAGCGGTTTGTCTTTATCTCAGAATGCGTGAAACCCAAGCCTGAGTGGGTTTTGCCTCTATCTCGGTACGTGTGAGCGCAACCCCGAGCGATTTTCGTTTCTTTGTTTCTCAGGATGTGTGAAATGCAACCCTGAGTAGTGTTTTCTTTCCTCTCCCACATTTTGGCATGGTTAGAATTTGTTTTACGTAGAACCTGTATTGGTTTTAAACTTGAGGCTACTTATTCATATGTTGCAGCTGTTATTGCGTTGCATCATCATTGCATGCTCATAAGTTTTCAAAATAGCTAGCTTCGCAAAGCGTATGAGTTCAGCTTTCAAAGTTTTCTTTGTGCATATCATTTGCATCCTGCCCTTGAACTACACAGGTTTGATTCCTTGCAAAGGGATACGTAGGCAACCCTCGGGTTCAACCAATTATTTGCATATTTGTTTGTTTGCCCAAATCTTACGACCTGGTCAAATGGGTCGTCTTTGGGCATTGACATTCACTCATGTCATGAAATGGCTTTGAGTTTTGTCAAAGAAGGGCAACTATAGATGCCCCAATTTTGACCGCTCGTAAGATTTAGGCGCTTCATTCCGAACACTCGATGATGAAGGTTATATTGTGTAAGTGGTTTGAATTCTCAACAAAGAAATCCGATTTCAAGCCCTAAACAATCCCAACCTGCCATACACACTGTATTTATGTCCCAGAAATTCAGTTTTGCACATTGTACCGACCTGCATTGAACCTAAAACTGAGAACCAGTAGAATTGCACTGATAGCCGGCCGTGGATACCAATACCCGGCTGGTCTTCTTTACTTTTTAAGCAGATTGAGCAACAATCTGCCAGCTGTTCAATTCTACAGATATTTTTGATCTGATGCTCGAATTCCATAAATAGGCACCTCAAACCTGTGTTTTGGGGTGAGAAGAATAGCATATATCAAGTGTTAGAAAATATCAAGGGTTAGATATCAAGTGTAGAAAATATCAAATAGTTGAATCTCCTCTGTTGTAAGGCATCTTCATACTCTCATATCATCCATACACACCATATCATGAGCTTGGACTTGGAACTTTGATTGGGATTTGGAAATCATAACTCAAACTTGAGAGTGTTTTGGAATCAAGTTTGGTTTACAACAAAAAACACCTTCCCTACAAGAGGTATAGCTTTCATTTCAATCTTTGTTCATCTTTTCTTGTGTTTTTGATATTGTTTTGGATTGATTTCAAGGGATGAAACTTGTGATGTAAGAGCTACCAAAGGTGGAGGGATTAACCACCCTTCCTTGAACCTTATTCTAAGCTTATATCCTTATGTTTCCTACCTATTTTTCTTGTTTCAACTATAGTTTTGTTAAGCTTTAGGGCTGTTTTAGGGTTGTCCTAATTTGTTAAATTAGTTTATGCTTTGATTATTTTGTTTGTGTATCATAAGTTCTCTTATATAGCTTTTGTATGTTGTTCTTGGCCTTCTTTTGTTAAAATTTCATGTTTAATTATTAACAAGCAACCTATCATCCATTTCTTTAAATTGAGAGTGATTTCAAATGGTTGATGGCTATTCAAAATATGAGCTAGAGATCTATGCTTAATGGCTTAATCTCCACGGAGGTTCATCGCCAACGGTATAATCTCCTTTTCATGTCGAGAATTACTTCCTATTTTGGCATGCCTCTCATTTTGTGGACGTAATCATCACTTTGGACTTAATGAATTAAAGAATGGAAAGGACTAAGAAAAATTGCTAAAATGAACCAACCCACACAAAAAAATGAGTTATATTGCTTGGATTTGGCCGGACGTTACGCTGAGTCTATTGTGTCAAGGCTTGCCTAACATCAATTCATGATGTTTTAGATGAACTTTGAAGCATATCTACCTCCCTCTTTGAATTTGCTCTATGAAATGTTCGTCCAAATTGTACCCGAAATCTTTAAGCAATCAACTTGCTCATTAATGATTTTGGAAATGATTCCAACCTTCTCTCGAAGCTTTCCCATGACAGAGAAGTGTGAGAGGGACAAACAGAATTCGGAACACCCTGTCTGCACTGTTTTTAGCTCAGGCACAAATATAGTCTTCTGTAATGAATAAGGCATAGTCGGATTATTTGAGCTCGACCGATTGCAGGCCAGCCAGACCCTAAAATATGGCAAACCGTATATTTTTGGTTAGCAGTAGTGATTGCAGTAGTGGATGAGGGTGAAACAGAGCAGTTCCTAGCAAGGCAGACAAAGTGGCTTCTGAGGAGCATCGCACGAGCATTGCATATGTATTGTTGTTATAATAAATTAGACAGCCCTTCAATTGTTATTTATTTGGATTTGTAATAAATGGTTAATTTGGACACTCGGACATTCGGACCCTCCTGTATGAGGGCGTAATTTTGTAATAATACGTATGTCTTCCAACCCTATGACTTTCTCCTTTTTATGTACTCACTTATGATGGTTAAATTAGGGACGTCATGTTTCGTTTAGCATACCTCATATTTGCATCCACTTGTCTTGCATGCATCGGGGCTCGGTTCATCATTTTAACTTGCTTCATCGTTTATACACTTCTTTGAATACATGTTTAAACTGCATACTATCAAATTGATTCATATGCCATATTAGTAGCCGAGCCTATTTACTTGCATATCGTATGTGTTGCATTAGTCATATTGCATAGTTAGGATCATGCATTTTTCTAACTAGCTTTTCTTTTGGCTTGGAGTATGAGGTAAGCTTGTATTTGTTTTAGCACGTTGCATAAGTGTGATCGTTGCCATGTCTAGCATCCTTGCCATGAGGCTAAATGCTTAATTGATAAACTGCTTGAATGCTTGTGGATGAAGGCTATTTGTTTAAATTGGAATAATTTGAGTAAATGTTCATATGCGATCACATTTTCAAGTGGTACATATCCAAAAACACTTTTTCAAAACAAACATGAATCAAGTGTTCCAATTTTTGCAAAATTAGTCTACACTTGTATTCATCACATAGTAAAGTTAGCCTAATAACCAGTACAAAAGCATATAATGTAAATAAGATTCATATCATGATTAGTAGAGGTCGATCTTTGATCAGGCGAGTAGGGTGCTCAATTCATGACCTTCCCCTCTCGTACCTAAGTTCCCGAGCCAAGACACTTTGGTGATGACGGATAAGTGGCCTTTGGCACGAGTCATGGGTTTCCTAAATTTTTCCAAAACAAAATATTCAGGTGGCGACTCTGTAAATCTGGCAAAGCAGTCCATTTTTGGCATTTCATTCAAAAATCAATTTTTCAAAAGATTTTCCAGATTTGGACTCTTTGGTGATTATCTATTTCACATTGCACTTGTGAGATCAGATTCAGAACCACGAGAGTCCGATACTGTAAGGCCTATTCGTTTTCTGAAAAGGGCCCAAAAATGTCGAGCTACAGAGTACTGCTGCGAATTGATATACGCACAGTCCGCTCGAGCTCACGAGTTGATGCTCGGGCATCAGACATAATAAGTTGTTCCGCTCGAGCACAAAATACACACATCTAGTAGTTTTGCAGACAACAGACCAACACCGAGCGCAAGAATGACCGCTCGAGCTGAGCCTGCTCGAGTGCAGAAAGACCTGCTCAAGCGTAGAATACATTCTCCCAGTAGTTTTGCAGACTTGCAAAAGTACTGAGAGTTTGCAAAGTTCACTCAAGCGCAAGAACTGCCGTTCAAGTGGAGGAGCAAAAATTTGGGCAACAAAAGTTTGGAAACTAAGCAACCAGCATGTCCCAAACGCAACCACAACAATCCAATAGCCAAATTTAAGGAGAAACAAGGGAAGTAAGATGTGAACAACAATATGAAACCTTAAAACCCGAGTCTGGGATACAACAAGGGTCGGGTCAAAATCGAAATTGCTATAACCTTCCCATCTTAAAGAATTTTGTCCCCGAAATTTCAAATCAAGTTTTACAGCTAAATTAAAATCAACTATAACCATAATGATAATCATTCAAATCCATCACCATGACCCATTCCGGTCATTCCATCCCGTCAACATGCCAAACGAGGTTCCAATACTAAACACACAATTCATATTTCCAGAACATATACAATGTTTATATTAAACCCAAGTTTCCAAAACTGATACAACATATGCAATGTTTCCATAGTCTTATAACATGTACAATATTTTCATATTTCAAAACATATACAATGTTTTCATATTCTATTAACATAATCAAAATTTCATTACATGCTCAAACATCAACAAATAGGTCTGGATATTTCTCACGGATTTCCAACTCACATTCCCAAGTTGCTTCTTCAACCCCATGATGTTTCCACAATACTTTAACCAAGGGAATTGTCTTGCCTCGTAAGACTTGGTCCCAGGTATCCAAGACTCTCACCGGTCTCTTTTCATATGAAGCGTCCTCATCTACCTCTAAGTTGGTCCAGTCCAACATGTGAGATGGATTTGGCTCATATTTTTGAAGCATGTTAATATGAAACACATCATGAATCTCGAAAAGTTGTGGTGGCAAGGCCAAACGATAAGTTACCTCTCAAATTCACTTAAGGATCTCAAAAGGCCCAATGAATCGAGGGGACAACTTCCCACTCTTTCCAAACCTCATCAAACCTCTCCTAGGTGATATCTTCAAGAATACATGGTCTCCCACCTCAAAAGACAAAGGTCTCCTCCTACGGTCGGCATAACTTTTCTGGCAATTCTGGGCCATAACCAACCTCTTACAGATAAGTGCCACTTTCTCTGTCGTCTTTCGGACTAACTCTGGACTCGACATTGGTGCATCACCCACCTCGACCCATCACACAGGAGATCTACAAGGTCGACCATACAAGGGCTCAAACGTCCCATGTCAATACTCGACTAGAAGTTACTGTTATAGGCAAATTCCACTAAGGGCAAGTGCCTCTCCTATGAATCCTTAAAGTCATGGACATAATCCCGAAGTATATCCTCAAGGATCTGAATCGTACGCTCAGACTACCCGTTAGTTTGAGGATGATACGCATTGCTAAAAATCAATCTCGTGCCCAAGGTACTCTGTAGGCTCTACCACAACTGAGCCGTGAAATGCGGATCTCTATCCAAAACAATCATCATAAGGACCCCATGCAACCTCACTATGTCCCTAATATAAAGATCGGCAAGATGATCTACCGAGTCACTCACACGCATAGGTATAAAGTGTGCCGACTTAGTCAACCAGTCAACTACCACCCAAATGGCATCACTACCCTGTTAAATCCTCAGAAGACCCATAACAAAATCCATTGTGACATGCTCCCACTTCCACTCGGCTATAGGCAAGGGTTACAACACACCCGTTGGCTTCTGATGCTCGGCCTTCACTTGTTGACAAATAGGCCACCTCGATACAAACACAGGTACATCCTTCTTCATATCCCTCTACCAAAACTGGCAGTTAAGGTCATGATACATCTTTGTGCCTCTCGGATGCACAGTAAGACATGAATGGTGAAACTCTCAGAGTACTTCCTCTCGGCAAGACTTCGGTACGAAGAGACGATCACGGTATTTAATGCTCGAATCAGGATACACATTTAAGCTTTTCTCCACCTTCCCACTAGAGATCTTCTCTCGGAGGAATTCTACCTCATGGTCACTCTTCTGTGCTTCTATCACTCGGTTCACAAATGTAGGTTGTGGAACTACCGAAAACAAGGATGCAGACTCAATGGACTCGCCAAGATGCAAGTTAAACTCCCCACTAGCACCCAACATCTCCCATTCTCGAATGGCGATACAAGCTACACCACCAATAGATTTCCTACTCAAAGCGTCAGTGTAGCTCAACTTTTCATGCTCCTTTCAGAAGATGAATATCCCTATAGTTCGGACTCCTGTGGTTTTGAATTTGATTTCACAAGTGTAATGTGAAACAGTGAAAACGTAAAAAAAAAGTCCAAATCCGACAATTCTTTTAGAAAATCGATGTTTGAATCAAATGCCAAAAATGGACTGCTTTGCCAGATTTCAAAGTCGCCACCTAAATATTTTTTGGAAATTTAGGAAACCTGAGACTAGTGCCAAAGGCCACTTATCCGTCATCACCAAAGTGTCTCAGCTCGGGAACTTAGGCACTAGAGGGGAAGGTCACGAATTGAGCACCCCACTCGCCCGATCAAAGATCAGCCTCTACTAATCATGATGCGATTTTTATTTACATTATATGCTCTTGTTTCGACTATTAACTATATTACTAACTATATTACTATGTGACGCATACACAACTGTAAACTAATTTGCAAGAATTGGAACATTTGACTTCGTGTTTCATTTGAAATTGTTTTGTGAATTTGCCAGTTAGAAAAATGGGCTTTAAAAATGGACATAATCAAACTATCCCAATTTCATCCACAGGCATCCAAACAGTTATATCATTTGAGCAATTAGCCTCATGGAAGTATGCTTTGACATGGTAACAACCACGCTCATGCGATATGCTAAAGCTCAAAATTGCTCACCTAGTACTCTGAGCCAAAACAAAGCAAAATAATTAGAAAAATATGCATGCTCCTAATTAATGTAATATGACTAATGCAACACACACATTATGTAATTTATAGGCTCGGCTATGAGCATGGCATATGATTCCATTCAAGACATGTGATAAAGCATGTATTCAAGCAATGAATTCAAACATTGATATTGGATTAGCATGATGAGCGGAACCTTGGATGCATGCAAGACAATGGATGCAAGGCATAAGAATACTAATTTGAAAAATGATGGCCTATACTAACCATCGTAAGCAAGTAAGTAAAAGAGAGAAAGACGTGGGATTGGAAGACATACAACTTATTATATTTTGGCCCTCATGCAAGAAGTTGTTTTCGACATTAGAAAGACATAATGCCCTGATAATGAACCTCCAAAGAGATTAAACCATTTAGCATTGTATGTATCTTTCTCATGTCTAAACAATATTCGGTTAAAATAACTCTCAAAAGAAAAGAAAAACCAAGAAAGAAGCAAGGTTGCAGAAATGATTATGCAAGATTGATTTACTACACAAGTGATACTCTTTACATGGAATTAAGTAAGAAAGAGCTATCAACTCAAATGACTCAGTGTCTAAGGCCTAAACAACCGCAAGCCATGAGGGCTTGCAACACAACAAGTATGATATTCAAAGTATAAACTATTTAAATGACCTAAATAACAGCCCCTAAAATGTACAAAAACAGTAGCTAAAAGCAAGAGAAAGTAAGTAAAAAGAGTAGAGAAAAAGTTATGGAACAAAACCTAAGGAGGGGTGGCTAACCCCTCCACTTTTTGTAATTTTAAATCACATGTTTCAGCCCCAAAACAGTCCAAGAACAGTCCCAAAACAACCCAAAAACAGTGGCTAAAAGTGTGTTTAAAGAGCACAAAAAGATAGACAAAAGCAAGAGTTATAAAGCTAATAAGCAAAATCAAGGAGAGGTGGCTATCCCTCCACTTTTGAGACTTTTAAACCATATTTTTTAGCCTTCTTAAATTTTGAAAATCAGTGTAAAAACCAAGAAAAGAGTGGGAAAACAAGGGGTATGAGCTATGGGATAAGGTGCAAGAAAGGTTGTTAAACCTCTCTACCTTTGGTAGCCCTTTAACACCAAGTTTCAGCACTTGGAATGGATCAAAAACAGTGTATAAACACAAGAAAAAGATAGAAAAAAATGGAAATGAAAGTAAGGAAAAAGGTGACAAGCTTATACCTCTCGAAGAGAGAAAGCTTTGGTTAAAAAAACTTGATTCCAAAGCATCTTCAAGTTTATGAAATATGGTTTCAAACTCTACTAAAAAGCTTTAAGAACAAGCTTTAATGGTGTATGTATTGTGTATGTATAGTTAAAAAAGAGGTTTGAAAGTCCAAGGAGGAAGAAAGATGGAATGAGGTCTTTTTAGCTCTTCAAAGCTTTTGGAAATTTTGCTAACCTTAAAATCTGAAGGAACAGGCCCTATTTATAGAATTTGTGCCAAAATGGTCAAAAATATTTTCAAACAAAGATATTTGTTCAATTCCCGCCAGCTGTATGCCTGGCGCCATTGAGACCCAGCCGGGCCTAAAAACCCAAGGCCGAGCCTAAAAACACACAGCTGGGCCTAGAAAGCAACCCAGGAAAAGTTTTTATTGAGGCCCGGTTAGTTCTACATGGACCCGGTCGGGCCTTGAAAATATGCATTCAGGCCCGACTTCAAACAGGCATATCTCCCTCATCCGGACTTGGTTTTAGGTAATTCTTAAGTCTAAATTGAAGCCACAAAAATCTAGTTTCCAACGTCATGGCATCACATCTAAATTCTAAGGGTGTGTTTGGTAACGTTTACGTTTTCAGTTTATATTTACAAAAATTTTATAAACTGATTTTTGTTTATTGTTAGAAAAACATAAACTACAAACGCGTTTGGTAATTAACAAAATGTTTAAAAAAATTTAAAAATATAAAAAAGAGTGAGAAATGGCAAGTGGCGGCGGAAGACGGTGGTGGAAAGTGGTGACGGTGGGTGGTGGGTAGCTGGTGGTGGTGGGTGGGTGACGGTGGCGGGTGGTAGCGAGTGTGTGGTGGTGGTGGTGGTGGTGGCAGCGGCAGGTGGGTGGCGGGTGGTGGCGGATGGGTGGTGGTGGTGGTGGTGGTGATGGGTGGATAGGTGACGGTGGCGGGTGGTAGGTGGCAGCGAGTGGGTGGTGGTGGCAGGTGGGTAGCGGATGGTAGGTAGTAGGGTGGTGATGGTGGTGATGGTGGGTGGGTGGGTGACGGTGGCGGGTAGTGGGTGGTAGCGAGTGGCTGGTAGTGGTGGTGGTGGTGGTGGTGGCGGGTGGGTGGAGGATGGCGAGTGGTGTCGGGCAGGTGGTGTTGGTGGTGGGTGAGTGGGTGACGGTGGCGGGTGGTAAGTGGTGGCGAGTGGGTGGTGGTGGCAGGTGGGTGGTGGGTGATGGTGGTGGTGGGTGGCTGGTGGTGGATGGTGGTGGCAGGTGGCTGGTGAGTGGTGGTGGCAAGTAGGTGGCAGGTGGTGGTGGCGGGCGATGGATGGTGGTGGCGGGTGGTGGGTGGTGACGGTGGATGGCAGGTGGGTGGTGGTGGTGGTGGCGGCGAGGAGTGGGGGTGGTGGCGAGTGGGTGGGTGGTGGTGGCAGGCGGGTGGCAGTGGGTGGTGGGTGATGTTGGTGGTGGTGGTGGTGGTGGATGGAGGGTGATGGTGGCGGGTGGCTGGCAGGTGGCTGGTGGTGGTGGGTGGCTGGTGGTGGCAGGTGGTGGATGGTGGTGGCAGGTAGGTGGTGAATGGTGGTGGCAAGTAGGTAGCGGGCGGTGGATGGTAGTGGCGGGTGGCGGGTGGTGGCGGGCGGATGGCAGGTGGGTGGTAGGTTGTGATGGTGGTAGTGGTGGTGGCGAGGAGTGAGTGGTGGTGGCGAGTGGGTGACAGGTGGGTGGTGGCTGGTGGGTGAGTGGTGGTGGCGGTGGTGGGTGGTGGTGGCAAGTGAGTGGTGAGTGGTGGTGGTGGGAGGTGGGTGGTGGTGTGGTGGTGGCGGAAGACGGTGATGGAAAATGGTGGCGAGTGGTGGCTAGTGTTGGGTGGTAAAAAAAAAATAAATTGAAAACTCAAAACACAAATACATTTTTTGTGTTTTCATTTTTTGGACAAATTTATAAACTGAGATCACTATAATCAAAAATTTTACCAAACAAGTTTTTATTTGAATTTTTAAAATTTTTGTAAATATAAATAGAAAACTGAAAACGTAAGTGTTACCAAACGACACCTAAGTGTGCAAAGAGATATGACTATTTTACTAAAGGTTTCTCATTTCTATCTTAATCAGATTGATGCCTAACTTCTCCGAACTAGTTTTCTTCCCTCCCCTCCTATTTCCTTCAACTCCAAGAAGATGTTTTGAAAGATTTTTCAAAGAGTTCACCTCCCTTTCATTTATTTCCACTTTGTCCTTACTCGGTTTACCAAAAAGTGCAATATTTTAAACAAAATGCGAGCCTTGGAACATCGTAGAAACATTAGGAAAAATATTTTGAAAAATAGGGTTTTAAGGTCTAAAATAGTTTGGCCAAAATGGGGTGTAAGGTTGGGATTAGAGCTTAAATCCAAATTTCTTCGTTGAGAATTCAAAAGATTGCACAGTGTAACTTTCATCATCGGGTGTTTGGAATAAAGCGCAAAAGTCTTAAGGCAGTCAAAAATGGGGTGTCTACAATCAACCACTACATTGGCCTTCCCTGGATGGTAATGCAACTCAAAATCATAATATTGTATGAACTTCATCCACCTCCTCTGCCTCAAATTCAATTCCTTCTGTGTAAACAGATATTTCAGATTCTTATGATCAGAAAACACCTCAAACTTTTTTCCATACTGATAATGCCTGCAAATTTTCAGGGTAAAGATGATCGCTGCTAACTCTAGGTCATGGGCAGGGTAGTTCCTCTCGTGTGTTTTCAATTGCCACGAGCCATAGACTACTACCTTTTCCTCTTGCATCAAAACACAACCCAAACCTTCCTGTGAAGCATCACAATATACCGAATAGCCCAAACCCCTCTTCGAAATAATCAAAATCGGGCTAGTGGTAAGTCTAACCTTAAGCTCTTGGAAAGACTTCTCACAAGTCCCACTCCACACAAATTTAACTCCCTTTCTTGTCAATCTAGTTAACGGTGAAACTAATCTAGAAAAATCTTTCACGAACCGACAGTAATACCCGGCCAACCCCAAGAAACTACAGATCTCAAAAGCATTTTTAGGTTGTTTCGAATCATGTATTGCCTCTATCTTGGATGAATCTACAGTCATCCCTTCCCGATACTATATGGCCTAAGAACTTAACTTCTCTCAGCCAGAATTCACACTTCCCAAACTTAGCATACAATTTCTGGGCTCTAAGTAACTCAAGTACCACCTGTAAGTGTTCTTTGTGCTCCTCCTCAAAGGGTGAGTAAATCAAGATGCCGTCCACAAAGATGACCATGAAACAGTCTAAGAACTCACGGATGATCCAGTTCATCAAATCCATAAACACAGCTGGTGCATTGGTTAGCATAAAGGGCATCACTAGAAACTCATAATGGCCATCCTGCGTACGAAATGTCGTCTTTGGGATATCCTCCTTCTTCACTCTCAACTGTTGATAACTTGATCTCAGGTCTATCTTAGAGAAGCAACAAGACCCCTTTAACTGATCAAACAAATCATCTATACAAGGCATTGGGTACTTGTTCTTAATAGTTACCCGGTTCAACTTCCCGTAATCTATACAAATTTGCAACACACCATCTTGCTTTTTGGAAAAAAGAGCCGTTGCTCCCAAGGTGAAGTACTAGGGCAAATAACACCCTTATCTAATAATTCCTGGAGTTGAATCTTCAACTCACTCAACTCGGCAGGTGCAAACCGATATGGTGCCATAGAAATCGGTGTCGTCCAAGCACTAAGTCAATACAGAACTCTCGGGGTGAGGTGGTAAATTGGTAAGATCCTCCGGGAAAACATCCGGGTATTCACAAACTACCCTTGGCAACTTAACTCGAGCCTCATCACACTTAGTACTCAAGAAGTTAGCAAGAAGGCAACTAAGTTCACTCCGACCACGCGGGTCATATATCGGTGATAAGACTAGCAAAACATGTATATATAACTCTAGGAAGTCCCTACCTCAATCTTTGATGATGAAAGAGATGAAACCTTAGAGTCAAGATGGAAGATTATTTAATTTCCACTACACCAAGAGGAGCCCTAGCTTTGATCTTCAAGATTCGAGAGAGACGATGACTCTAGGCTCAAAGGATCACAAGAAATCAAAGATTTTGGTGCTAGATGAGGGTTTTTAGAGAGAAGGAAGAGTAAAATGTTTTTAGTGTGAGAGAGAGAAGTTGGAAACAATGAGATACATTCAGTCCTAAAAGATAATATAAAAAAAAAAAATAGGGTTTTCGGGCTGCCCAGCGTCCTGCACGTGCGACCCTCAGCCCCGTACGTGCAGCCTTCCCTTGCCGCACCTCCTCCAGCACCTGCATATATTACAGTGTGCAGCCCCACACCTCCCTTGAATTCCCCACGTGTGGCCCCTGGTTTCCAGCCCAAAATTTTCCTCGCTCCATTCTAGGCACCTTGTACCGGACCTCGCACCCTCCGAAACAAATGGAAATCAACACCAAAGAAACAAAACAAGAATTTTGAGGAAGAACTTCCGAGCGCAACAACCCAGACGATTAATAAGGCTTCAAGTGAGACCCAACACACTAACGTGACAAATCCGAGGTTAAGCAAAGGAAAAAAGACAGATGGCACACTAGGTCGTCACACCCAGAACCTGAACTCGGTACTGAAAAACTGGACCTCGATTGGCTCCCTAGGGCGGCTGTGGGTTAGAACTCCTCTGCCTCTTGTTGTCCCCCTGAACATCCTGACCCCTCCTGGAGCCCCTCATCCTCTCCTCCTCCATCTGCATCACGGTCTCAAGATGAGCTGCCAACTCTAAAAGTTGCCCGTAATCTCTAATCATCGAACCGGCTAGTGAAGTCCAAAATCTTGAAGTTATTGCTTCATTGTCACGCCCCCAAAATAATTACAATCATTCATCTATAAATAACTAATACCATATGACATAAACAAAATAATACACTTTCATTAATTAGAGTTAATTTACTTGAATGACAGATGCAATATACATTCATAAGCTCTACCCTGAATCTATAGTATGTGATACCAATTAATGTTCAACAAAATAAATGCCCTACAGGCTTACATCTTTCCAAGACTATGCTTGGTTACAACAAAAGAGAAAGTCTTAAGCCCCATGCATATAAAGCCTCAGGCATGTACAAATATTAAATACAAAACAAGAAAAATAGAGCCTTCAGCTCCCAAGTCCTCCCAAGCTAAGTCCTTGGAGGAGGCATGTCACCAGCACCTAAAAATGGTTTTCCCAAGTAGGGTAAGCAAAAGCTAGTAGAAACAATCTAACATAACATACGAATATTAACGAAGATATAAGTATGATGCACATGTTCAATGCCCAAATGACAAATCTTTTACAACTTTTTCCAAACCATGTTATGTCAAACTTACATTTCAATCCATTAGTTATACCCACTTCATTTAGTCAACGAAACAGAGGATACACCCCATAGGTCTCCAACCAACATGATTATCATACGAAATACATTCACTTTGCCATTTTACAAAAATTTCGTCCGCGGAATCGGCACCCATATATACGCACGGTTTTTGAGACTTTCACTCTGAACATATAGGCCAACTTAGTTTAATGAAGTCCATCCCCTTTCTTCTCCCAAATATGGAGTATATCCTCTTTCTCCTCCCAAACACAATACGTATACGATGTATATAAATCATAATCATATTCAATGATAATGGTTAAGAGATTAGTTTCAATTCGCCTAATCCACATGCCATTTCTACAACAATCATGGCTATCCTCCATCGATAGCCCAAAACAGATATACAATCTTAAGGATAGATAAATTATCCAAATTTCCATAGGTGAGAGGTAATACATATCTAACTCCACCATTCATGTAAACATTCATCTAATTTAGTGTTTCCAACACCTATTTCATTATTTGTGTAGAATAATTATTTGAGAAGTTTTAGGGCAAAACTCCATTTTCATCCAAGATTCCTCCCAACCAAATCACTAAAATTCTCGTAACACATCCCATTCATACTCCCATAATCATCTTTTTTGCATTTACATTATAAAAGCCCTCATTTGATTTTACATCCCAAACCCGAGGTTTGTTCAACATCATTCCATGTTTCAATATTTCTTACACAGCAACAAATAACTAAGTTAAAACTCATAGAAGAGTGTAGAAAGTCCATACCTGAAGTTTACAAGCCGAGAGAGAAAATGGAGACACCTCAAACATGCCGAAACCCAACTCTATTTGGATGAGAATGTAGCCCTCAAGATGTTTTATCTTTTTATTGAAGAGGGTAGGGTGAAAAAAACACTAAATCTAGGTAAAAAAGTAGAGAGAGAGAGAGAGAGAGTGATTTTTAGAGAGAGGAGCTCAAGATCTAGGGTTTTGAGGGAGAAAGTTAAGAAAAAGTGATGAAAAAGTGTACTGCTGCGAACTGATATACGCATAGTCCCCTCGAGCGCAAGAGTTGACGCTTGAGCATCAAAACAACAAGTTGTTCCGCTTGAGCACAAGAAGTGACACTTGAGCACAGAATACACACATCTAGTAGTTTTGCAGACAACAGACTAATGCTCAAGCGCAAGAATGGCTGCTTCGAGTTGAGCCCGCTTGAGCGTAGAAAGAACCACTTGAGCGTAGAATTCATTCTCCCAGTACTTTTGCAGACCTGTAAAAGTACTGAGAGTTTGCAAAGTATGCTCGATTGCAGGAACTGCCGCTTGAGCAGAGGAGCAAAAATCTGGGCAACAAAAGTTTGGAAACTAAGAAACAAACTTGTCCCAAATGCAACCATAACAATCCAATAGCCAAATTTAAAGAGAAACAAAGTAAGTAAGATGTGAACAACAATATGAAACCCTGAGTTTGGGATACAACAAGGGTCAGGTCAAAACTGGAATCGCTATATTCATCCAAAGCAATTATGCACAATAACTAGCGGCGGCAATGTATTCTGCTTCAGTGGTTGATAAAGCCACTGAGTTTGGTTTCTTGCAAAACCAAGAAGTGAGTGAGTGTCCAAGAAAATGAAAAGTGCCAGTAGTGCTTTTACGGTTAAGTCTACATCTCGCAAAGTTAGCATTCGAGTAATTGAAATGTTCAAAAGTGGTTCCCTTAGGATACCATAAACCAAAATTTGGAGTGCCAACAAGATATCTGAAAATACGTTTGATTGCGGTGATGTGTAACTCTTTAGGTGTGGATTGAAAACGTGCACACATACATACAGTAAATATTATGTCGAGTCTACTTGCAGTAAGATAAAGTAAGGAACCGATCATACCTCAATATTTCTTTTCATCTACTAGTTTGCCTTGCTCATTTTTGTTGATTTTGATTGATATGCTCATTAAAGTTGCTGCAAGCTCTGATGATTCTATTTCAAATCTTTTGAATAAATTATTGATGCATTTTATTTGACTTAAATGGATCCCATCGTTAGTTTAATTGATTTTCAATCTGAGGAAGTAATTTAACTCCCCTATCATACTCATTTTGAATTCGCCCTACATACCCTTTGCAAACTCGTTACACATATTTTAATTAGTAGCATTGAATATTTTCATTAACCCATATAAAGCTTTTGAAAGTTTGAAAATATGATTTGGGTGTTTATGATTTACAAAACTAGGATGTTGTTTATGATTTGCAAACTCTTTCTCCTCCTTCTTCCATGGCAAGCAACCTTTGAGCTAACCTAGCTTCCTAGTGTCATCTCTATACTCCATACACAACCTTGTCTCATGACCTTAGAGTCTTGGTTGATCTTGGAGAAGCATAATTCAAGCTTGAGAGTGGGTTAAAACCAAGTTTGGATCACAAACAACAAGCTTACCCCTTGAAAGGTATAAGCTTATTATCTTCCCTCTTGGTTTCATTTCTTTCATTGGCTTCATAATTCTTACTATTTTTCTTTGCTTTGAGTCTATTTCAAGTATTTAAGGTTGGGTTTGAAGAGCTACCAAAAGGGTAGAGAGAGCTTACTCTTTCTACACCTTTACCTATAGCTGAAACCTTTCCTTTTCCACTCTTTTTCTTTGATATCTACACTAATTTTTAGAGTTTTAAAAGGGCCAAAAATCTTGTGTTGAAGTTTCAAAAGTGGAGGGCCACCCTTCCTTATTCTTACTTACTAGCTTTCATTCTTCTCTTTATTGTTTAGATCTTTAAGCTCTATTCATTAACTTTTAGCCTCTATTTTTCATGTGTTAAGGGTTGTTTTAGGGCTATCCAAGCCTTTTAATTGGTTCTTGCTTTGTTTAGTCCATTTATTGTCTCACAAGTAGTCATATATAACTTGTTGTATGTTGTTCCAATCTTTCCTTTACTCATTTCCATGTTTAAGAGTCTAATTTTAATAATCAATCCATCATCCATCTCTTTCATTCTTGAGAATGATTTCAACCGATGAGGTTGTTCAAGACATGTAAGAAAGACTCTTACTTAATGGCTTAATCTTTTCGAAGATTCATTACCAACGGTATAGTCTTTCTCTTATGCTTTAGAATAACTCTCGTTTGACATTACTTCTTTTTTAGAGGACTTTAACATCACTATGGACAAATGGACTAAAGAATGGCAAAGTTTAATAAAATTGGCTTAAACTTGGATCAACACACATAAAGAAAATGGCTTAAATTGCTTCAACTTGGCCGGACGTTATGCCAAGTTTCTTGTGTCAAGAGTCGTCACATGCTAATCCATGGCATTTTGATGATTCTTAAAGCGTTGCAACCACCCTCTTTGAGTTCATACTATGACAAGAGGGAGTGGTGGTCTTATTCTTTGCATTTCATTGACTTTTTTCCCAAAATTTCATCCGAGAACATCAAGCAATCATTTTGCTCGTTGATGGCTTTGGAATCAATTCGACCTTCTCTCGAGGCTTTCCCATGACAGAGGAGGAAGAAAAGGACAAACAGAGCTTGAGGACTTTCTGTCTACACTAGTTCACCTTAGAACACAAAAACAGAGGTTTGCACCAAATTGATGCACGATCGGTCATCTGTATACCCGGCCGGCCCTCAGTGTGTGGCCAGTAGTGCAGTTTTGTAGAAAACAGAGGTAGTGGTTGAAGGTGAAATAGAAGTGGCTTGGGTAGACTGAGTAGCTGTCAGGCATTGTGCATGCAACCTTCATCCATTTTCACTTACTCATTTTGTCGAATGTAACTAATCTTGTTGTAATTAATTAGTTGTAGCTAGTTAATTTTGCAAAATGTTGTAATTAATTAGTTAGTTAATTACTTATTCAATTTCATTTTGTAATTAGTTAGTTGACTAGAATAGTTAGTTAATTCATATTCATTTGTAATAATTAGTTAAGTAATTTAGCTAATTTCATTTGTTTTGTAATAATTAGCTTAGCTAGCTTAGCTTTAATTAGTTAGTTAATTAACTTAGTTTATTCATTCGGACTCTCCTTCGTGAGAGCGCAATGTAATAATGTGTATGTCTTCTAACCCCACATCTTCCTCCTTTTATTTGTCTGCTTATGATGGTTAGTTTAGGACATCATGTTTTAATTAGCATAAATCATGTTTGCATTCATTTGTATTGTATGCACTGAGGCTAGGTTCATCATTCTAACTGCATTGTTAGTTAGTTTCAATACTTCTTTGAATATGTGCTAAACCGCATGTTATCAAATTGTTTCATATGCCTTGTTAAAGTAGTCGAGCCTAGTAATTGCATATCGCATGTGTTGCATTAGTCATAATTGCATAGTTAGAATCATGCATTTTTCTAACTAATTTCTCTTTTGGCTTGGAGTATTAGGTGAGCTTTTATTAGCTTTAGCATGTCGCATGTGTTTGGTTGTTGCCATGTTTCGCATGCTTACCATGAGGCTAATTGTTTAAATGCTAAACTGCTTGTATGCCTGTGGATGAAGGCTTATTGCTTGAATTGGAATAATTTGGGCGATGTTTATATGCGATCATTTTTTCAAGTGGTACATATTTCGAAACAATTTTCAAAACAAACATGACTCGAGATGTTCCAATTCTTATGATTTAGTCCATAATTGTTTGTGCGCATCACATAGTAAATGCTAGCCTAATAAACTAGAACAAGAGCATATAACGTTGATAAAAATCATATTATGATTAGTAGAGGCTGATCTTTGATCGGGCGAGCGGGGGTGCTCAATTCATGACCTCCCCCTCTCATACCTAAATTCTCGAGCCGAGACAATCTTGGTGATGACGGACACGTGGCCTTTGGCACGAGTCATGGGTTTCCTAAATTTTCCAAAATAAAATATTTAGGTGACGACTCTGTATCTGGCAAAGTAGTCCAATTTTGGCATTTTTGATTCAAAATCAAAATTTCAAACGATTTGTCAGATTTGGACTCTTTGGTGTTTATCAATTTCACATTGCACTTGTGAGATTAGATTCAGAACTGTGGGAGTCTGACTGTAGGGCTTATTTCGACCTCTCGAAAGGGAGGGGCGCGAAAAAGTCAAGCTACAGCTACCAATCTAGCTTTGTTTCTAGTAACAATTCTGGATTCATCCATTTTATTTTGAAAAACCCATTTTGTACCAATAACAGGATGATCCTTAGGCCAAGGGGTCAAAAACCAAATTTCATTTCTTTCAAACTGATTTAATTCTTCTTGCATTCTAAAATTCAGTTTTCATCATTTTCAACTTCTAAAAACAATTTTGGTTTGACTTGCAAAACAATGGCTAACTGACCACAAATATTTCTAATATAGGAACGAGTTTTTATACCTTACACTGCGTGACCTATGATAAGGTGTTTAGGGTAATCATGGGCATACTTCCATTCCTTTGGTAGAATTGATTCATTTTCTAGATGGGCATATTCTTCTTGAAGATTCTCTATTGTGATTTCTTATTTATGTTTAGGAGATGGGTTTTGTTCATTTTTTGTTATGTAAATGCTCTCTATTCTTGGATATGTTTTTACAGTATCATCACTTACAAGTTTCTTGAAAACAACGTTCTTAGATTCATCAAAAGTAATGTGTATAGATTCTTCAACAAATAAAGTTCTTTTATTGAATATTTTATAAGCTTTACTAGAATTAGAATAACCAAGAAATACAACTTCATCCGATTTATCATCAAATTTATCATCAAATTTTCCTAAGTTATCTTTATTGTTATTCAATACAAAACATTTACAACCAAAAGCATGCAAATGGCTAACATTAGGTTTTCTACCTTTCTAAAGTTCATAAGGGATTGTCTTAAAATAGGTCTAATCATGGTATGGTTTACAACATAACAAGCAGTGTTAACGGCTTCAACCCAAAAATGTCTAGGTACATTATTCTCACAAAGCATAGTGCGTGCCATTTCTTCAAGAGTTCTATTTTTTCTTGCAACCACACCATTTTGTTGAGGAGTATTAGGGGCTAAGAAATTATGATCTATTCCTAGGTCATCACAAAACATTATAAAATCATCATTATTAAACTCTCTACCACGATCACTTCTAACACTACAAATATTAAGACTTTTTTCATTTTGGATTCTTTTACACAGTTTTGAGAAAGTAGAAAAAGTTTCATTTTTGTGAGCTAAAAATAACATCCATGTATATCTAGTATAATCATCAATACAAACAAGAACATACAATTTACCCCCTAAACTTAATGTTCTAGATGGTCTAAAAAGATCAATATGTGAGAGTTGAAAAGGTCTAGTAATTAAAACTAAATTTTTGATTTGAAAGAAATTTGTGTTTGTTTTCCAAGTTGGAAAGCATCACAAAGTTTTTCCTTTTCAAAACTAATTTTAGGCAAACCAATAACTAAATCAGTTTTCAAAAGTTTTGATATTAAATCCAAATGAGCACATCCTAATATTCTATGCCACAACCAACCAGTCTCATCAATAGTAGATAAGCATTTAACATTAAATTGACAAGATAAGTTATGCAAGTCAAACACGTATACATTCTCATGTGTATGTCCAATAAACAGAGTTTTATTATTTGTGATGCTTTCAATTGTGCAGTGTGACTTCTCAAAAATAACTTTATTATCTTTATCACATAATTAACTAATACTAAGCAATTTATTTTTCAAACCTTTAACAAGTAAGACATTTTCTATAATGGGATAAGGACTTTTACCAATACTACCTATACCAATGATTTTTCCTTTAATATTGTCGCCAAAAGTTACGTAACCACCATCCTTTAATTAAAATGTGGCAAACATGACTTTATTTCCAGTCATATGCCTTGAACATGCACTGTTAAGATACGATCTATTACTGTTAGATTTTGTCTTGAAATATGCCTACAAAAATTTGATTTTTCTATTTGTACCCATACTTTCTTGGGTTTATAAAAGTTAGAATTTAACACACTTGAAGTGTCATTGGGAACCCACATCTTTTTTAATTTAGCAAAAAGATTTCTTTAACAGGACATTAAGGTAAAATATGACATTTTTTACCACAAAAATGATATGCGAGATGAGAATGTCTAGAAGAAACATGAACAAAACCATTATTGAAAGTTTTTCCTTTTCAAAAAGGTTTATACCCAATTCTGGCTTTACCAAACTTACAATTTTGACTTTTAAGAAGTTTATCCAAAGTGTCTCTTCATTGAGTAAATTTTAAAAGAATATTTTTCAAATCTTCTATATTTTCATTCAAAATAACTTTCTCATTTTTTAAAGAATCATTTTCGATTTTCAAATTATTTAGTTCCTTTTTCAAAATAGGAGATTCTTTCGATTTTAAAATATCATTTTTTTTTTGTAACACTTTAATTTTATTAGATAAAAATTCATTTTCTTTTGTTGAACTTGAAAGCATCTTTTTAAGAACAATATTTTTAATGCCAAGTTTTCCAAGTTCATAATGCGAATCTTCAAACCCGGATTGTAATTCATCAAAAGAATAAGATTCATTGTTTACCTCATCATCACCTCCAAATGCCATTAGGCATAGGTTAGCAACTTCATTGTTGCTGTCATCATTTTTTGAGTCACTTTCATCGCTATCTCCCCATGCATCAATCATGACTCTTCTTTTGTCTTTCTTGTATTGTTTATCGATTTCCGGACAATCGGCCTTGATGTGACTGGGCTTGTTGCATTCATAACGAGTGATTTCAGTTTTCTTGTTATTTTCTCCATTTACAAAATCCTTTCTGCTATGTTCTCCTTTGTCAAAATCTCTTCGAAAAATCTTCTTCCTCCTTGTTTCTTTTTCATAAATTTATGGAACCTTTTTGTTAAGAAGGCCATTTCTTCGTCATCATATTTTGAATTATCTTCATCCTTTTCTTAATGAGTAATAGTGGATTTGAAAGCTATTCCAAATTTTTTTTTTCCTTCTTATTGTCTTCTTCTTCATCCATTTCTTGCATGATAAGCTCATGTGTGAGGAGAGATCCCATTAGTTCATTTAGACTTAGTTTTGATAAGTCATTGGCATCTGTGATGGCGATGACTTTTATCTCCCAACTATTAGGCAATGATCTAAACACTTTTCTTACAATTTCAGTATTAGTAAATATTTTACCAAGAGATGCTAAACCATTTATAATATTGGTAAAACAAGTAAACATTTGAGTGATAGTTTTATCATATTTCATCTATCTTAAAGAGCTCATAGTTATGGACTAACAAACTTACTTTAGACTCTTTAACTTGGTCAGTTTCCTCATGAGTCACTATGAGTTTATCCCAAATTTCTTTTGTTGTCACACATGTGGAAATTTTATTGAACTCGTTGGCATCTAAGGCACAATACAACATATATATGGTTTTAACATTGGCTTAAGCTATTTTCATATTAGTTTTCATCCATTCACTCTCAGATTTTGGTATCTTTTGGCCATACAAAATTTTTGTAGAAAATTTTGGACCATTAGAAATAATTTTTCAGCTCTCATAATCCGTAGATTGTATGTGTATGGTCATCTGGTTTCCAATAGCTAAAGTTTGTGCTGCTAAACAATGGTTGTCTATTAGATGCTTGTCCCTCAAGAAATGAGTAGTTAGAAGTTGCCATAATCTACTCTAAGACGGTTAAGTCACTAAAACTAAAGTCCTTGCTTGATACCAATTGTTATCCTAGGTCTAGTCAACCCAAGAGGAGAGATGAATTGGGCAAATAAAAATAATTTCACTGTATTAATTATAATAATTAAAATATTCGAATTTCAACAAGTAAAAAGCAGAGAAATAATAATCAATAAAAAAGAGATAGAGAGAGAAGAGCAAGCATAGAGATTTATAGTGGTTCGGCACGTCGAGCCTACGTCCACTCCTCAAGAATCCTCCTCGAGAATTTCTTCACTATTAATCAATTCAATACACCACCAAAGCTTCACCAAACTGGTCGATGTTACACAGGTCTTACTTTATTTGTTGAGCCTCACTCTACAATAAATGCCTCACCTTTACATATTTTCTTTCACAAATCAATTAATAAAGATTAGAGGTACTTCAACCCTTTTTTACAATGGTTCTCTCTCAAAGAGTAAATATGAAAGTGTAATAACAAAGAGAATAAATGACAACACTCGGAGAATATCATATTTAAAAGTGAAAAGTAGAGTGAAAATGCAATCAAAGAATAAAGCTTGAATACTCAAATTTTTTCTTTTCAAATTCATTGTTTTTCTCCAAGCAAACACTTCTTTTATAGCCAAAAAATCTAACCGTTGGAGGAGGATGCTCCTTCCTAATTTGAAATCATGCCTAAATGTAGCTAGCATGCGGAGATAGACACTCCTTGAAGATAGATGCTCCTTGATAGACAGGACGTGGATGAAGATAGATTTTGCAGATCGGGCACGCCGCTTCAACTTTTTCTCTTTGAAATTGCAAGAAGAAGTTTGAAATTATAGGCCAAAGGTCGCTTTCGATGAATAGTAAAATTTGAAATTATAGGCTAAAGGTCTCTTTCAATAAATAGTGAAGTACTATTTGCACAATACTTTGATTTTCAAAAAGTGAATAGTGAAATTACTGTTTGCATATTAACTTATCTCAGCTTTTTAAGAAAGGAATAGTAATTTACTATTCACTAAATTCAACAAAATTGGGAAGATGCATAGAAATCCAAAAGATGTATGCGTGAATGTACATATCAAATGCTTTATGAATACATCATCATGCATACATGTCATTGTGGAATAGTGATAACAAATTAATCAATCATGAGAAAAACAATAATAGAAATGAAGATAACTCGCCACTACATGGGTGTATCAAATTTTCAAAGAATGAATTTAGTAATTTACTATTCACTGCACAAATCTCTTTAAATATTATTGATTCCAAATGCATCATATAACATATATTTTAACAAATAATATTTTATGTCAAAGAATATAAAAATATACATACTAAAAATCATGATAAATTTAACGTATTTTAGATATCATCAAAATCAAACAACATTTTTTGATCAGTAAATAAGAACTTTATTGATGATGAAAACATACATTTACATATGAGATGAACATCAATAAAGGAGTGCAAAAGTAGAAGCACATCATAGTGTAGCTTGACTTTTTCGCGCCCCTTTTCGGAGAGCTTGAATTGGGCCTACAGTTCAGACTCCTGTCACGGTTCTAAGTCTAGTTTCATAAGGTGCAATGTGAAACTGATAAACATCAAAGAGTCCAATCCGGCAAATCATTTTGGAAAATTGATTTTCGATCAAATAATGCCAAAACTGGACTGCTTTGCCAGATTACAGAGTCGCCACCTAAATATTTTGTTTTTGGGAAATTAGGAAACCTTGACTTGTGCCAAAGGCCACATGTCCGTCATCAGCAAAGTTGTCTCGGCTCGGGAACTTGGGTACGAGAGGGGAAGGTCCTGAAATGAGCACCCCCGCTCGCCCGATCAAAGATCGACCTCTACTATCATGATATGTTGTTTTATATACCTCATGTGTTCTTATTCCGATTATTAGCTAACTTTACTATGTGACACACACAAGCAAGTATAGACTAAGTCGCAAGACTTGGAACAAATCAACTTATGTTTGTTTTCGAAAATGGTTTGAAATTGCCACCCTCAAGTGGGCTAAAACATGGATTTGCCATCAATCATGATGGGCTTAAAACATGATTTGCCACTTCGCAAAGTGGGCTTAAAACTCACATTTGTCGAATTGTTCCAATTCAAACAACAAAGCCTTCATCCACAGACATTCTTGCAGTTAATCATTTAAGCAAGTAGCCTCATGGCAAGCATGCATAAACATGGCATTATGGCAATCACACTCATGCAATATGCTAAAGTGTAAAAGCTTACCAAGTACTCTAAGCCAAAACAAAAGCTAGTTAGAAACAATGCATGATCCTAACTATGTTAAGATGCCTAATGCAACACATGCAACATGAAATTAATAGGCTCGGCTACTAATATGGCATTTGCAACAATTTGATAACATGCTTTGAAACACGTATTCAAAGAAGTGTATTGAAATACAATGCAGTTTGAATGATGCGCCGGGCCTCGGTGCATTCAAGACAAATGAATGAAAGCAAGCATGCAAGCACAAGGTATGCTAATTGAAAATGTCCCTAATCTAACCATTGAAAGCGGATAAATAAAAAGGAGAAAGACGTGGGGTTGGGAGACATGCACACACGTACACACACTTATTACAACATTATGCCCTCGCAAAGGAGGGTCCGAATGAATAAGCATTAACTAGCTACGCTAATTAAGCTAACTATTACAAACCAAAACTAATTAACTATTCTAGTTAACTAATTGGTACAACAATTGAAACAAATTAACTAACTTATTCTAAGCTAATTAACTTTTACAAACCGAAGTTGATTAACTAGTTACACTAACTAATTAAAGCAATTAAACTAATTAACTATCTAAGCTAATTAAATAATTACAACATGGATGAATGAATGAATTAGCTACTACTAATTAATTAAACAAAGCAAGTAAATGGCCTCGAGGGCGAGGGAAGCATGCATGCTCGGTTGGCTTCCTCCGAAAATCCACCGTCTTGCCATCGGATGCCTCTGTTTACATTCGTTTGATCTCTGAAACTTGTGCCAACTTCCAGAATTACTCTACTCCAACTCAGGAACACACTAATGCAAAATTTATTTCTGGCCGGTCGACTACCAATGGTGGCTGTCGGCTACCATTAGTGGCCGGTCGGCTGCTTCTGGTGGCTGGTCGGTTGATACAAGTGGCCGGTCGGTCACTGCTTTCCTGAACTTCTCATTTTTGTTGCAACAGAGAGCAAACAGAGGCAGAGCAGTGTATTCTCAAGGAGTGTATATATTGCTACCCTCCTTATCATTACATAAGCTCAAAGGAGTGCAACTCTTGATTCCCAAACCATCAACCAAACATTTTCAATGCATGATGGCCAAAGAACCAAGTTGTACAATCTCAATGAGTGCAAAACCAGACTCGACAAAACCACAACCCTATCATGCATGATCAAGGGTGATGGTGACCAAGAATAATGGCACGTTTCATCACTTTGAGTATGAAACATCTCATTTTTCTTGTGTTCGGATTAACGTCCGATCCGAACACATGCAATGCAACACAAAGATGGTTAGCTTGCCTATTTTACTTGTCCAATTTCATTTACTCATTTTACATTACCGATTAGTCCTTTAACCAATTAAGTCCAAAGTGAGAGTCCTCTAATTGAAAGTAGGCTTAAACCACAAGTGCCTTGAGCATGAAAGAGTCCTCATGCCGTTGGTTAGTAGAAACCCTCAAGAGAGGATTAAAACCATTAAGCACAAGTGTCTCAATTTCACATTCAAGTCAACAAAGGGTTCAAAGCCACTTTCAAAACAAATGAAAGAGTGAAGAAAAGAGGGAGATGGCAGAGATTTCAGTGCTGAAATGGGATGCAAAATGACACTAAAACATGCAAGCAACTCATGCAAGTTATGTTAAAAAGCCTAAAACATTAAGCTAGTGAAGGAGATTGCACCACAACCACACAATACAAGCCCCAAAGGACCAAACCAGCTTAAAACAGAGCTAAGACCAGTCAAAACAGTGGCCAAAACATGCTGAGATTAATGTACAAAATACTAGAAAAACATGCTCTCATGTTAGCTTGTAAACAAGACTCAAGAGCAACTCTAAAAAGCAATGAAAGAGTGAAACAAATGAGCATGTCACAAAGCTATATACACTGAAATTACATGTTAAAAGACACTACAACATGCAACCAACTCAAGCAAAGCATCTTTAAAGGCCTAAAACATTAAGCTAGTTAAGCCATTTGCACTACAACTATGCAAAACAAGCCTCACATGACCAAAGCAGCCCAAAACAGAGCTAAATCATTCCAAATCAGAGGCAAAAATATGCTGGAAATAAGCTAAGTTAGGCTACAAAAACATGCTACCATGTGAAGCTAACTAGGCATGCAAGTGAGACACAAGGAAGGGAGGCCAACCCCTCCATTTTTGGACTTCAAAACAAAGTTTTTACCACTGAAAAACCTCTGAATTTCAGTGGTTAAAAATCCAAAAGAGCTGGTTTGAAAGTGATGAAAATATGGCACAAAAGCTTAACAAGTAAAGAGACAAAAAGGGTGAACAAGTCCTTAACTCGAAATAGCCTCAAACTACCACTTTTAGGTCTCAAAAACAGAGTTTTTTTAAGTTGAAAACTAGGCCAAAAACAGTAGAAGAAGATGGCAAAACAAGTGCTCAAAGCAAACTTAAATAAGCCAAGTGTTATACCTTTGAAGCAAAGCACCACTTAGGCACAAAACAGGCAACAAACCAAGCTTAGTCCTCCTTCTAGAGCTCAAACAAGGCTCCAATAATCTCAGCCCAAAGGTAAGCAACTTTGGTTAAGGGTTCATAGGCAAACTAGAAGTGTATCTCTACTTGTATGCACAAAGGTTCAACAGAGAGAGAAATCTTAGAGAGAGAGAATTGTAGAGAGAGAGGATTTATAAAGAGAGAGGCTCCCAAATATTTCTAACCTTACAATATGAGAGATATGGCCTCTATATATAGAAAAAAGAGAGCCTTGGTCAAAAATATCTGAATATAGGACAGCTGGCATAGTGTAGGACAGCTGAACAAGAAATATCTGCAAAATCTGAGCTTTCTGGACACTTGTGGCAAACCGGCCACCATTGGTGGCCGACCAGCCACCACTAGTGGCCGAAAAGGGTCACTCTTGGCCGACCTATGGCTGGAAAACTACATTTGTGGCCCACACACTCCACTAGTGGCGGACAGCAAAAACTGGTTCCTGGCCCCGGCTTTAAACAGGCATATCTCCTTCATCTGACTCTTTTTCAGGTCATTCTTGTGCCTAAATGGAAGCCCCGCAAGTCTTCTTTCCAATGGTGACAGCCTCACATAAAAATTCCAAGTGTGCAAAAAGATATACCTCTTTTAGTGAAGGTTGCTCAGTTTCAACCCAACCGGATTAATGCCTAACTTCAACCAGCCATATCTCCCTCATCTGGCCTCGGCTTGAGGAGATTCTTGAATGTAAAATGAAGCCTTGGAAGTCCACCTTCCAATGATGGTGGCCTCATAGCTGAAATCCAAGTGTACAAATAGATAGGCCCGATTTAGTGGAGGCTGCTCAGTTCTCTCTTAATGGTTGACGGCCAACTTCTCTCCCAACTAATTTTCTTCCCTCTTCTCCAATTTTCTTCAATTCCAAACCTTTAAACAAGATGTTTTGAAAGATTTTTCAAAGGGTTCACATATCTTCCATTCATTTCCACTTTGTCCTTGCTCGGTTTACCGAAAAGCGCAACATTTAACGAAATGCAAGCCTCGGAACATTGTAAGAACTTTGTTTCAAAAATATTTTGAAATAGAGGATTTTAAGGTCTAAAATCTTTGGTCAAAATAGTCTTAGTTTAAAAATGGGGTGTACGGTTGGGATTTGACTCTCTCTTTACCGAAGAAATTAAACCTTTACACTGCACATCTTTCATCCCTAAGTAAGCAATTAGTGGCGCCCAAGTCTTAAGGGCGGTAAAAAATGGGGTGTCTACACATAGCTAACAAACCCAATCCCAACTAGGTTGGCACCGAGAAGAAAGCTCAATCATCTGCAAGCTCAACCACAAAGGCATGGTGAGAAACCATGCCCAGCAAGAAAATAAAAAAATAAAAAAAAAAGAAGACCTCCATAAACTCAACCCCCAATTCATTCCCACAGAATTCATTCCACACAATTCACCTGAAGTATTATCCATAAGCAAGACACCAAACCAGAGCAATATCCCAATGCTCCACAGCTCTAAGTCATCCAATACCCCACTTCTCAGCCGCAATCACCATGCAACACACAAGTAACTCCAATAATAGGGTAGCTAACAAAGGATCACATCAGAGCAGTATAAGGCTTAAGGCTTTAACAACAAAGATCAAGAGCAAGTGCTAGCAGCACACCTCCTTATAAGCCCAACAAACCTTACACCAATTCAGATCACACTCCAGAGAACTCGAGGCCAATCCACAGCAAGAGACAGTAGACCACACTAGAAAACATCACCAAAACCAATTTAATAGCAGCACCTGCACAACACACAAAATTTTGCAGCCAATGCACCCAGCCAACATACTCTAATCGATAACTCTGAAACCCAAAACTAGTTTAATAGCATCACCTGCAACAGCACACAGAATTTTGCAACCAATACACCCCAAACTAGCATCACACCCTCCTTATAAGTCCAGCAAACCGCACACCAAGGCAGACCACACTCCAGAGAACTCGAGGCCAATCCGCAGACCACACCAGAAAACAACACCAAATTGAAGGCCATACTCCATAACATCAAAAGATAGTAGACCACACCAGAAACCAACAACAAACTAAAGACCAAACTCCAAAACTCAAATCCAACTCAACCTCCCCAAAACCAGATCATTTAGCAATACCTGCAACAATAAACAGAATTGTGCAGACAACCAGCACAGGCCATCACAGAATTGTACAGCCTAAACACCAGCAACAGCCCCATTATCCTGAGTAACATATCTGTTGTAAGTTTAAAATAATATCATGCACAGAAATATTGCAAATCCTTCATACTAGACTTTATCCATAAGGCCAACATGACTTTCTCCAATTCTTCCAAATTCACAAAATCAGGTTGAGCATAATTAAATAAACATTCATTTCTTAATTTTCACACTGACCATAACATAGCCAAAGAAACAATTCTCCAAACCATCCTCACCTTCTTTCTAACCTTAAACCAGCCCACCAACTCATCAAAGACTGCACTGATCCAAGACTAGCCCAAGACAAACCCCACCAGCCCACAATCCTGGACCACATTTTCCAAATACAATTACAATACAGCAATAAATGAGTCTATGTCTCCACTTCTGACTTGCAAAATACATAGAGAATGTTTGCATTAGGCTTCAACACCCCAATCCTTTGCATAAAAACAGCAGACTTCATCCTACCTCTCGATGCTAACCATGTCATGAATTGAACCTTTAGGGAAGCAATATTATTCTAAACATCCATGACAAATCTGAGATCAGATCCTTTGCTCGAAGCCAACCGATGCCACAAAGATGCCATAGAAAATACTCCAGATTGAGGGGCCAGCCAAGTGCATTGATCCTCAACATGATATCTTAAACTGGGAGCAACTTGAAGGTATTCATACAGATTAAAAAGATCATCCTCTTCCCAAGCAAAGAGATGTCTTCTAAACAACAAGTTCCAGTCATCACCCTCATTTTTCCTTTGAAAGAAATCATACACTGAACCATCCTTATCAACTGATAATGAATAAAGTCTAGGAAAAACATGAGATAGGCTCTGATTATTGCACCACACATCCACCCAAAATTTTTCCCTCATACCATTCCCAATCACAGTCTTGATATTAGAAAAGAAAAATTCCCTCAAATAAGGATTACTTGAAGCTAAGAACATAATATCCTTCCACAAAATAGATTCTCCTCCCCCTCCCCCCCTCTCTGACTCCACTGCCAAGGGACTCCATCTCCCACCAAACTGACCATACTTGCTACACAGCACTTGTTTCCATAATGCTTTATCCTCAAAGCCATACTTCCACCACCATTTGATTAACAAACACTCATTGAACTGACTGAGCTTCCTCACACCAAGCCCACATTGGCTTTTATTTTTGCACACCTCCTCCCACTTTACAAGGCGCACTTTTCTCTTCACCTTATCTCCACCCCAAAGAAAAGTAGATTGTATTCTTTCTAACTGTTTGGCAATACCCACTGGCATTTTAAATATAGACAGAAAATATACTGGCAGACCTGACAATACAAACTTAATCAAGGTTAGTCTACCTGCAAATGATAAACATTTCCTCTTCCATAAAGCTAGTTTCTTCTTGAACTTGTCAACCACTGGTTGCCACATTTGCTTAGTCCTTGGATTTGCACCTAAAGGCAAACCTAAATAATTCAAAGGCAGTTTCTGAGTTAAACAATTCACCTTTTTTGCAAAGGCCTTCATCAAATCATCCTCAACACCAACTCCACAAACTTTACTTTTATGGAAATTAATCTTCAACCCATACATTATTTCAAAACATCTCAAAATCCTCTTTATTGTAATGATTTCCTCCCAATTTGTTTCACAAAAAATAATAGTGTCATCAGCGAACTAAAGATGAGACAGCATCAGTTCATTATGACCCACAACAGCACCTTTGAGCAGCCCTATATCTTTTGCTCTTTCTATTAAAATGTTGAGACCCACTACCACCAAGTTAAAGAGAAAATGTGATAGAAGATCACCTTGCCTCAAACCTTTATGAGAAAGCTCTAAAGTTGGAGACCCATTAACTAATACAGAGACTCTTGTTGTTGAAATACATGTCTTTATCCAACCCACCCACTTGTCACCAAACCCAAAATTAGACAACATGGAGTACAAGAACCCCCAATTGATTGAATCATATGCCTTTTCAAAATCCAATTTAAGGATGATACCTCTCTTTTTGGTTTTCTTCCACTAGTGTACCACCTCGTTAGCTATTAAAATCCTATCAAATGTACATCGACCACTCAAAAAACCTGATTGCACTTCACTAATAATGTTAGAAAGAACCTGCCACAGTCTTCTTGATAAAACTTTGGCAAGAATTTTATACACTGAGCTTACCAAACTGATTGGTCTGAAGTCAGACAACCCAATAGGACAATCCTTCTATGGAATGAGTGAAATAACTGAGCTATTAACACCTTTAGACAGCTTCCCATTTAAGTGAAATTCCTACAACACCTAAATAACCTTATCTTTCATAATAGACCAACACCTTTGGAAACAAGCTAGATTCAATTCATCCAGCCCAGGTGCCTTATTCCCATCACACTCTTTCACAGCATCCTAGATCTCTTCCTCTGAAAATTCTGACTCCAACATACTTCCTACTTGGGAGCTTATTTTAGCACGCACACCAACTAATTTAGGTCTGTCCACTCATTCTTCTGTAAACAACTTATCAAAAAAATTCACCACTGCCTGTTTAATCAAATCTGGCCTATCCACTAAAGTTCCATTCACTGTCACAGAATCAAGCATATTTTTTCTTTATCTTCTACTAGCCATAATATGAAAAAACCTTGTATTCTTATCACCATTTTCAGCCCATAACAACCTGGATTTTTGAAGCCACGTACTCTCTTTTTTCCTCTTCAAATCCCATACTAAACTCTGAACGTCTCTTCTATGACGTTTTTCAAACTCCTGAAAGTCTCTAACTTCAGCCTTTAAATCCCACTCATGTAATTCATCTTCAGCTTTTTTCAATTTTTCCTCTACATTTCCAAATACTTCACTATTCCACCTTCTTAGTTGACCTCGCAAATACCCTAATTTTTTCATAATCCTGTAACTAGCCCACCCATTTACCTGGTAGCTATCCCAGGCATTCTTAACTTCAGCCACAAAATTTGGATGGGTGCTCCATGCATTGATACACCTAAATGGTTTAGGACCCGAGTCCCTCTCATCATTCATGATGATAACTGGACAATGATCATAAATACTTCTATTCAAACCCCACTGCTTAAAAGGGAATTTCTCAAGCCATCCAGTATCCAAAAGAAATCTATCTAATCTGCTCTATCGATGTCCCTCCACATCATTGTACCATGTAAATAACCTTCCTAGCATTGGCAAATCATGCAACTCCAAAATATCAATGAAATCATTAAAGTCCTTCATCCCGTTATCCCTTATAATGCACCCTTTCCTTTAACTTATGAACCTGATCTCATTAAAGTCACCTCCAATACACCAGGGACTTGTGAAAGCAGCTCTCAATTTTGACAATGCTTCCCATAATATTCTCCGACCAATGAATCATTTGGTGCATACACATTAACAATTACACACTCAAAAGAGTGATTGAGAATACTTGCCATTAAAATAAAGCCTCTGTTGCTGCAGCACTCTTTAAGCTCAAATACATCAGGATTCCACAAACAAAGAAGACCACTTGCACTTCCATCAGCACCCACCTGCAAAAAACCCACATCCTCTGCTGGCCACAAAGACTGTATGAACCCATCATCAACACAGCTTCTTTTTGTTTCATGAAGTAGCAACACCTCAATCTTTCTATCTCTAACTAACTTCTTAATACTCCTCCTCTTCTCTGGCTTTCTCAGACCTCTTACATTCCATGTTGTGATCTTCATCAAGAAACATAAGATACGCACCTGACCCCCTAAGACTACCCACTAGCTTAGGTAACCACCTTAGCTTCCTCCACCCTTTCTTTGTCCTTCATTTTGAGCATAATAATTCTGTTAACAACCTCCTTCTCGTTGTCTTAACAGTCCATTCCAAGTACCTTCCCAACTTGTAGTGTAGCATGAGCCACATCTTGAATCTTCCTTCTCCTCCTAGAATTATTACTTTGTGATAATAAAGCTGAAATTGCCACCGCAGCAGCTCTAAAAATAGCTCCATTTCTAAAGCTATTGTTGGGCAATACTCCTTTTTGAATCATACGGCTTCTATTTTGCTTTACTTTTCTTCTCATTTCAGGTCCTTTCTTTTTGCCCTTATTATTAGACACACCACTGCTTGAAGCTAATACATGACCTTTTTCTTTGCTTCAAACCTGGGCTGATTTGAGACGACATAGTGGACCGTTTTGATATTGGGCTTCACAATCACTTAAATCTGAATCTATCCCAATAGGCGCAGCCACTACTGCCCCAGACTGGATTCCATCTAGTACTACATGAAGATTAATACTTGGCCCAACACAGTCTGATTCACTAATACTTCTCACAAATCCAAAAGAATGACCATGGTCCTCTACATTTTGAATTTTGTCTGACGCCTCCTTTCTTGAGCTCTCCAACGGCTCTAGACCTTCCACATTTCCACCTTCATTGCCTTGTAGATTTCCTAGATCACACTCTGTTTCATTAACCACTGAGTCGGCCAACCCCTCATTAACTACAGCTATTTCCACTTGTTCACTATCCACCTTATCCTCTTCATCGACTGCCACCACATCATTTTTTTCCACATCTACATCAACCTTTGCCACCTCCTCATTGCATACGTTCCTACCATCCTCATGTTCCTTGCTTCCTGTAGAACTTAGTAACTGCTGTTCACAACCAATACTCTATGAATTAGAAGCAAGTAACTCTTCACTCACCTCTCGTCTACCATGATTAGACAACTCAGACAATGGACAATCCTCACAAACTCGAACTGGATATTTTAATCCATTACAATCTAGCAAAACAACATCATTAATGAACTCCATTCTAGATGTCACAACCCTAACTCTTCCATACTCAAAGGTGCAAGGATTGTTAATGGCATCTTCAAATTGCACCACATCACTCCATAAGCTACCAATATCTCTACATGTATTAGTACTCCATAAATTAAGAGGTACTCCCATACAAGTAATCCAAACACATCTTTCAGTAGTAATGAACTTCTCTTTCCCCCACTCATTTATGGAGTCACTCCACTAATAAATCCACTCAACCATATGTACCATTTCCTCCGTCAGTTGTTGCTTTGAATCGAATGTTAATACATCTAACTTGCCACCCCCACTTCTAACTCTAACTCCTTTCATCCCCTTCTTTACCTCAGCTTTCAACTCAGTAAAGGACATATATTCTTTAAGGCTCACCAACAAGCTGTCATACAACCATCTATTTCTAACCTCTCTTACTTTAATTACCAACCTATCCTTCCCACGGTCAATACCATTTTGCACAGCTTCTGTATAAGATCTCTTCCTTGAATCTGCACTCCGATTGTAGGAAATACCTTATGGTTCCCTCTTACCAGCCGCTTCTCCCCTCAAATGAGTTCCTCTCACACTTTGCGCTCTCTTTTCTGATAATCAGCTTGCTTTACCTTTAAGGCCTTATTATCACAACACAAGCCATCCACCTTCTGAATGGCTACATCTGCTGCTACCTGACACTCATACCTTACAAAGCCAAATCTTGTACCTATACCTTGTCTTCTCTTTGTCGAAATGAAGACATCCTTTACTACTCCAAACTTACCAAATAGGGAGAATAGCCTCTTTGGATCCATGGCATTAGGTAAATCATCCACAAATATTGTAAACAATCCCTTAGTCAGTGTACGCTGTCCTTGCATACCTATTCTTTTTCTTCGTATCACCAGGATCCACCCTCCTCTATACAGCGTCCTTGTCCTTGCCTTTGCGCTCTTCTTAAATATCAAAATCAAACAACATGATTAACATGATATTTGGTTATGACCTATTAGGGTATTAGTTATGACTTGGTTATACATATCAGTTATGACTCATTGTAACGTTGGTTATGACATTATTTTTGTTATGATCTAAAAACTCTTTTGTTATATGTACCTTATGTAGTGTTCGGTTATAATTTATTTATTTTAGTTATGACATTTGTGACCTATGATCAATCCCACAAATATCATAAAAATATTATAACTTGCATATAATAGGAAAATGTTTGAGACCCTAAAAAATCCCTACAATGATGTAATCTCACAAATGTCAGTTTTTGATTGGTCATACTCTGAATTAAATGGGACCCACCACCTTTACCACATCATTATGAATACATTTAGAAGTATAAAATGTAGATCTTACATATAATATTACCTTGTAATTATTGGTTTACCATACTTCATTGTATATTGTCATCTTAACAAAAAGTGACCCAAAAAAAAAAAGTGCAATAGTAAAAACACACAAGCTTAAGGCATTGAATAATGTTTCAGAAAAAGGTATTCAATCCCAAAATTAGATTCAAATTTCAAATTTAATAATGTTACAACCATTGGATCTAGAAAAATACATGCAACTAAGTAGAAGCACAAAGCTCAATTAAAGAAACAATAACTAATCACTACAACAAAATGCACCTTTGGCGGTCAAAATTGGCAACTAAAAAAATTTAGTTGTCAAAAGTTGTGGAATTGGCGACTAAAATTTTTTTTAGTTGCCAAAAGTACAGTATTTAGCTACTAATTTTTTTTAGTCGGGATATATGATTATTGGCGACTCAAAAAAAATTAGTCGCTAAAAATACTAGAATTGACAACAAAAAAAAATTTAGTCGCCGTATATTGAGTTTTGGCTACCAAAATCATTTAGTCACCGAATGTAAAATAAAAAATTATTTTTTATCTTTAGCGACCAAAAGTTCGGTCGCCAAAAACATATTTTCAGTGACAAAAAATTAGTTTAGTCGTCGTATGTTGCGTTTTGGCTACTAAAATCATTTAGTTGCCGAATGTATAATTAAAAAATTATTTTTTATCTTTGGCGACTAAATGTTTGGTCACCAAAAACTAAAATATTTGGAGGGATTTTATAAAACTAATTGGCGACTAAATGAGATTTAGTCGTTAATGGTGTAATATATATATATATATACGGTTCTATACCACAAACAGTGCCTCTGTTTCTCTCTTCACGTTTCTCTCTCTCCCTTTGCCTCTGCCTCTCCTTCTCCCTCTCCGCTACTCATCTCTCCCTCTCTCACCACCGCTCCACCAGCAGCGTCTCCGCTACTCCTCATCGCCGTCGCGGGCAACCGAAGCACCGATTCACCTAGATTTCTCCTATTTTCAAATCTTCCATTGAACTGAGCTTCAATGGCGAATCTCATGGTTTTGGTGGTGGTGATTTTGGGTCTGATCAATGGTGGGTATTGCCAAGAAACAGCCCAAGAAGCTCCATGGAGAATCCAAACGTTGTTCTCTGTGGAGTGCCACAACTACTTGTTCAGGTTTAGTTCAATTCTTCAAAAAGTGGTGCTAGATCTTTATATGTCTTTTTATTCTCATCAGTTTGGTATGTAATTATGTTTTGTTGTTCTTTTGTTTGGTGTTTATCCCTATCTATGTATAGAAAAGAAGGAATAAAGCATATCTGATATTCATGCCTACCAGGTATTTGACAAAATGCCTCAAACTATGGTGGTATTGATTAAAACATATCAGAATTGTTGTTCTGCAATTTAATAGACTGACAAATGTATTAGTTAAAAAGTGGACTAGTATGGAGGAAGTTTTTTGCTTTAGGTGTTTCTTAAAAATTAATTCTTGGGTTTGTAGCTCCTTTGTGTTAAGAGTTCTGAAAGGGCTTTGTGTTCACATATTAGGCTCCAAACCCATGGCTCATTCCAAAAGGTACTGATATTGGAAATTCACTTCATTCTTGGGTTGCTTTACATCTGTATATAGAAGTTAATATAACAACGCAAAAAAAAATTCGACTTTGGTCAGTTTATGAATAAAAAATTAGGCACTAGTCACTATTATGTACCTTAGTGGATGTTGACTTATCAAGAATCCATAATGGTCCATACTTAGAAGTTTTCAGTCTTGCGACAGAGACCATTTTCTACCTCATTTTTAATTGCCTACTCACAATGGGAGTAGAGAATACACACTCACATGGGTTGGGCCCCACTCCTACTGCGAGTAAGAGGTAAAAAATGCAATAGAAAATGGTGCCTGTAAAAAATGAATTTTATGCCGAATTTGTTGTCATTATCCTTGTCGTTCCACTCTAGCACCAATTCCTAATTTATTAAGACTTGAACACATATAGATTATGAATTATGCAGATACAATAGAGACACAACTAGTTCTTCATATTGTTTATGTTCTATTTTTTTTAGACCCATATATGCCTGCTTAATCTTAGCAGGCGTACTTAGATTTGCAAAGTACATAGTAGTTGACCTTAGTGAGTTGAATTCCTTTATGCAACAGTATAGTGTATCACCAGAAAGGTTTGGAGAGTACAAGGAACTATGTAGTTTCTTCAAGGTCTTCACAACTAGTGCAGATTCAGATAATAAGGTATTGACTACGGGCAATTTGTTATATTTTATCAATTATCAATCTATATGATATTCCAGCTAAAATTTTCTCTATTGAATTATCAATTGATTATTTATTTTTTTATCAATAAATAAGTTTTACTCTCCAATGTTTGTTTTTTTTTTTTTTCTCCCTATATATTTGCACATTCTAAATTTAGAACATTTATTTGTATCAACTCTATGTCTCCACAGTCCATGCACACAATTATCCTGTTACTGCCTTTCAGTGGCATCCAGAGGTACTATCTTTGAAGTGCTTCTCGTTATATTTGTATTGGGAATGTGGGATTCATGATTTTGTTTATTGGATGTTGTCCTATGTTGTTCATTAGCCATTATTGTCATCACTATTTTTGATCTAGTTATGTTGACCTCCTTGTGTTCTGGAAATGATGCCAACCTTTCCAGTCAGTGTAGAGACTATGCTAATGAAGGGAGCTAATTAGCACACTTTTTAATAGGCTCCAATTGTTTACACTTGCTAATTGATGCATAGGAATGACACTTTTTATTGATGCATATCACCTCAAGCCCATAATGAGACAGATAATGATGTTCCAAATTCTAGTCTGGATGCTGAAAAGGCTGGAAGTCTAGGCATGTTGGATAGAGAATTAAACTTAGAAAAACAGGGTAATTTTAACAAAAAGGATATCGAGATTGCTCATGTTGAAGGGGATACCCACTAAAAAGGAGAATGCACATTTTGAAGACCAAGTTGATGGTTTGACCAAGAACGAGGTCATTAGCAATTCTATTACTCAAATTGATTTTAGTCACTCAGATTTTCATACTCCAGAGTTGTCATGCTCCAAAGAGTTCTTTGATCTCAGTCAAAAGGAAGGATCACCAAATGATATGTCGGGGCCCACTTCAATCTCTTCTTGTCCCGTGACATCTGAAATTATAGCTAGCACAAGGACTCCTTTCACTGTTAAGAATTCTCTCTGTAATAGTGAGGGGTACTTTTTTCAACTGGATTGAGCATTGGATCGGTAGAGAAGATATCATCACTCTTTTCTTTAAAGAGTGCTCAGACAGAGAATAGTTAAAACAGTTATCACGCTGCACATTTACTTGAAGGTACATCCATTTGGACTGCCAATACATACATATTAACTTGAATTAGAAATGGTATAGATCAGTTTTGTATTTATAGATTTTTGATGCAATAATTGTCCATTTGTTTATGTTTTTTCAATCTTTTTTGCATGAGATATTCCAATTTGATTTTCCCTAGTTTGGTGAAGTTGTGTTCATTTGGAGAGAATGATTAGGGAAGGAAAGAGATTAAAGAGAGATGGGAGAAAATGAATTAGTAAATTTTCCCTTGTTTTAGTTGAGAACAAAGTAGATAAGAGTTGAGGGGAAAATATATTTATTTGTTGTTCCTTGAGTATTGTTTGTACCTAAATTAAATTGAATTCCCTCCAAATTTGTGTTCAATGACACGTGGGAATAATATTTAATAACTTTCTCAATTATTTTTTTCTCTTTTCGTTTCCCTCCTACCAAACAAAGCATAACATTGTTGAGTATTGTTGTTGCAGGAAATTTCTGCCCTGAGATGGAACCGTTCTGGAGAAAAGATTCCTTGATAGATAAAAATGAAATTTGCCTGTGTTTAATTCTAGTAACTTGAAGAACCAATTTATACTGTGAATGCACAGCTGTCCAAAGTAAAAGAGAGATTGTGTTGGGAATACAAGTTACGATCGCGAGTTTGTTGGTTTGGATAGTATATGTATTTGTTGGATTATACTATATTTACGGATTTTTATTTTGTTTGATATGTACGGTTAATAGTTGAGTTTTGTATGTGGTTGAAAATTGAATGGTACAAGTTGTGGAGAAATATTTTTATTGAATGGTTAAGAATTGAATGAATGAATGAATAGATAAATAATTTTGTATATGCATAGGTTATAGATGGCGCAAAAAATATTACAAAATAAATTATAAAAACTAAATGAGCCATTTTGGTGACTAAACAAATGTCACGGGTTGGCTTTTGGCTACTAAAACTTTAGTTGCCAATTGTAAAAAAGAAACTTTTGGCTACTAAAATTTTAGTCGCCAATTCTCAAAAAGTAAAATTTTTTGCTACCAAATAATTAGTCGCCAAACATACATGCTCAATTGGCTACTAAATAATTTAGCTGCTAAAAGTAAATATATTTAGGAAAATGAGTGGGAGCACTAATTAGTGCCACCACTAATGATGTGGCAGTGAGTCCCACCCATGCCACAATGTTGTTTTGTCTTTTTTTTTTTTTTTTTGAAAAAATAAATGCCACATCATTAGTGATTACTTTAGAGCACCACTTTTAGTGGTCTCTAGCATTGTTGATATATTTATATATTTATTTATTTTTTTAAAAAATATATGGCGACTAAGGTTTTAGTCGCCAATAGGCCACTTTTGGTTACCAAAAAAATTTTAGTCGCTGATTGTTTCCCCGACAAACTATAGGCGACCAAATATATTAGTCGGCAAAAGTGATTGGCAACTAAAAACAAGGCTTTTGGCGACTAAAATTTTAGTCGCGAAAAGTGAAATTTCTTGTAGTGAATCAGAAGTAGTAGCTAGAAAGGCATACAAATCAAGTAAAAACCTAAAGCTCAATTGAAGATTAGTAGCAACTAAAGGCACATGCATGAAATTAAGTAGAAGAAGCCGTAGCAGCAGCATCAAATCTTCACTTTAAAATTTTGTTGATGAAGTTCTTGACGTTCTTTATTCTTCGACTCATTCTTTTCTGATTGCTCATTGGAAATGCCAAAATAATCTGACAAAACATTGAGAAAAGAATAAAGAAAATTGATACTGCGGTTTTGGGGGCGAAGGTAGCAATGGAAAAATCATAAGTTATCAAAATAAATCCCAGTGAGCCTTTCAACCAATTTTGCATAGGGAATATGTCTGTTAAAACACCTATCATGTAAAGTGAGAGAGTGAATCCCATTGTGTTAAAATATAGGAAGAAACCATACACGATCAAATTGCGTGACTCCATAATTGCTTGCCCGGCAATATGTGGTTTACTAGTGCTGGTGATGGTGTTGTTGTAGCTATCAGAGTTATCCTGCCATGCACCACCTGGAGGACTCAGCATGGCCTGGTACGTCGCTGTCACGATAAGGGCAACTATCACCACTAGGCAATTCCACACATCACCTGGCGAATCTCTATCCCTATTGTACGTAAAGTAGCTTGTGAATTAGTCTGTCGAATGTTCAGATTTTTGCGTTATATACTTCTTATTGGACGGCTTAGTTGCAGTGGTGACAGTGATAACCAGATTTTCGTTAACTATTTCTCGTGTCAAATTACTGTTCAATTCTACAGTTCTCATGGCTCTGGCTTACACAAGGATCTCCCCAATTTCTCTATCCCCTGCTTCACTTTCAAAGCATAGTAGCACATCCAGAGCCGTTAGGCATCTTTTGTTCTTCAAATTCGATTACATCACTCCTCTTGGTACATTATGTTCACTGAGCAAGAAATCGACGGCCTGCATTGATACATGGTAGATTAATGAAACGATAATCAAACACAAAGATTAACCACGAATTTGATAAAGAGATGCTCCCTTTAGAAAATATTAACTCTTTAAGATGCCTTCTCCTAAAGCTCACAACTATTATTTGTAAAAGAACAAGCCCTATAAGATTGAGCTATGACATTTGTGATAATTGAATTCACAAATGTTGTAAAAAGTCACAAAAAAACAAAGAGAAAATCTTTGATAAATCTACATTCCCATCCGTATAAGTCATTGAAGATGTGGGTGGTTCTGTTGGGGGCATAAGAATATTTGTTAGTGAAAAGTCCATGTGCTAAAGGTTAAGAAATTTAGTTCCATAAATAACCATCTATCTATTCATTTTTTTTAACCTATCAATACAAAATAATTTAATCTATCTTTCTCAATATTCTTAACATATTTGTTCAATTTTTTTAACCTATCTATCTAAATTATTTTGACGTATCTTTCTCAATATGTTTAACCTATCTGTCCAAATTATTTAACATATTTGTTCATTTGTTTTAACTTATCTATCCAAATTATTTTAACATATCTTTCTTAATATTTTTAACCAGTCTATCCAAATTATTTCAACTTATGTATTTTAATTTGTCCAAATTATTTTAACATGTCTGTTCGAATATTTTTAACCAATCTATTCAAATTATGTTAATATATGTATTCTACATTTAATCTATTTGTCAAAATTGTTTTAATATTTTGAATCTATCTGTCTAATTATTTGAATATTTTTAATCTATCTGTATTAGAATTTTTTTGATCTGCCAAAACTGAATCTGTTTGTTCTAGTATTTTTGCTTATTTGTCTAAATTGAATCTATCTGTCCCAGTAGTTATAGCTATTTGTCTTGGTATTTTTTTGCTTATCTGTCTAAATCGAATCTATATGTCCAAATTATTTTTAACTTATTTGTTCCATAATTTGGACAAATAAACATGTCAATTATTATTTTAACTTATTTGTCCCAATATTTTAACTTACTTGTCCTATAATTTAGACAGATAAGGATGTCAATTTGAATAACGTTTTTTTTTATATATATAACTTATTTGTCTCATAATGTGAACAGTTAAACATGTCAATTTCTATCTGCCTAAATTAATTTAATTTATTTATCTCATAATTTGGACAGATAAACACACATAATTTATCTGTCCAAATTATTTTAACTTATTTGTCCCATAATTTGGGCAGATAAACATGCCATAATTTGGACATATAAACACATCAATTCGACCCATATGTGATTGTCTATAGAAAAACTATAATCAACTCATTCTTTATTCTCAATAATATTAAAATATACATCTGCCATATTTATATACAAAGGAATAAAAAACTAACCAACTATCTTAACAAACTTGTAACTAACTTTCTAACTATGTAACCAACTCTAATCTTTCGAATGAGTTGGTGAATTAGCTGAACTATTTGAACTGCAACCTAAGCCTGATCTACTTGAGTTGGCTGAGCTATGATCCTCAACATTCCCCGTCAAGCTGATGACAAGAGAAACTGACATCAGTTTGGTTTGAAGATAAGAAAATCTGGAGACTGACAAAGGCTTAGTAAAAATATCTGCCAACTGATCAATGGTAGGAATATAGTGTAACACAAGCTTTTTAGCAAGGACTTGATCGTGGACAAAATGACAATCTACTTCAATATGTTTAGACTGGGAGTGAAAGACGGGATTAGATGCTAAAGCTATGGCAGAGACATTGTCGCACCAGAGAAGAGGAACTGTAGAAGGAAGAATACAAAAATCAAGAAGTAACATGCCAAGCCAAGTAAACTCGGCAGCAGTATGAGCCAAAGATCTATACTCTGCTTTAGTGGATGATCTAGACACAGTAGCTTGCTTTTTAGCTGACCAATAAATAAGATTTCATCCTAAAAAGACACAATAGCCGGATGTGGATTTTTTGTCAACCAAATCTCCTGCCCAATTGGAATCGGAATAAGCTTGAAGATCAAAGGAGTTAGGTGTATAGGTCAGACCCTAAGAAAGAGTTCCCTTAAGAAACTTGAATAACCTCTTGACACCAGCAAAATGACCAACAGTGGGGTTATGCATCTGTTGACAAAGTTGATTTACTGCATATGATAGATCAAGTCTGGTGATTGTTAAATACTGTAATACACCAACGATACTGCGATAGAAAGAAGGATAGTGAAAAAGGACATCTGAATTATGAGGCAAACCAGGTTTAACAGAGATAGGGGAAGAGCAGGGCTTGCAATCTAGCATACCAGCCTTAGTGAGAACATCCTGAGCATACTTTTTCTGAGAAAGAACATAAGATGAACCAGAGGTTTCAACTAAAATACCAAGGAAATAGGAAAGATTGCCAAGCTCTTTCATAGAAAATGCTTGATGTGTTTTAGCAATAAAAAGCTGAATGTGAGTGACATCATTCCCATTGATTAAGATGTTATCTACATAAACTAAGAGAGCAATAAAGACTGAACCAGTCTTTTGAATAAAGAGAGAAGAGTCACATTTGTTGTTCGTGAAACCCTAAGAAAGCAAAAAGGCTAAAAAGGTAGAATATCATGCTCTTGGTGCCTATTTAAGGCCATACAAAGCCTTATGCAGTTCACAAACATAATGTGGGTGAGAAGAATGTTCAGACTCTGGTGGTTGCAACATGTAGACTTCTTCCTCAAGAATGCCATGCAGAAAAGCATTAGAGATATCTAACTGCTTAATAGGCCAATTGTGATGGAGAAAAAGACATAAAAGAATGCGAATTGTGGGCAACTTAGCAACGGGACTGAAAGTTTCCTGGAAATCAATTCCTTCCTATCAGAGATAGCCATTGGCTACAAGTTTGGCTTTATGCTTAGCAATAGTCCCATCAGAATTTTCTTAACCTTAAACACCCATTTACAACTGTTGGCATGCTTCCTAAGTGGAAGAGAAATAAGAGACCAAGTCTACTGAGTTTGAAGAGCATGGAATTTCTCTAACATAGCATGTTTCCAAATAGGGATAACCAAAGCCTCCTTGTGAGTGGGAGGTTAAATATCATGATAAGAAGAAGAGAAAACAATAACCAAAGCCTCCTTGTGAGTGGAGGATTCAATATCATGATAAGAAGGAAATGAAGTAGTTTTGAGAGTGGTCAGAGCTGCTTTGGACAGAGTAAGCATAGGATGACAATTAGAGGTAGGGGGCACAGGAGGGAGTGAAATAAAAGAAAAAGGAAGGGGTAACTAAATAGAAATAGATTGAATAGGTATAGAAGATTGATAAGGAGGAGAAATAAGAGGAATAAAAGACTGAGAGGAATAAGAACTAAGAGGGAAAACAAAAGAATTTCTAAGAGGAGAAGGACCAAATGCTAGTGAAGCAGAAGCAGTTGGAATAGAGAAAGACTGTAAAGGTGTAGGAGAAGAGGGAGAAGACGATAAGAAAGACTAAAGAAAATGTAGCTGTGAAGACGGGGAAGAGGATGACAAAGAAGCATGATGAGAAATGGGAAACACTTGTTCATTAAACACCATATGCTTGGAAAGATAAATGGTACCATTTTTGGGGATCAAGACATCTATATCCCTTTGCAAAAGAATGATAGCCTAAAAACACACACTCAACTGACTTAGGCTGCAATTTGGTAGGGTGATAAGGCTTGATACAAGGGAAGCATTGACAACCAAAAACCGTGAGAATAGAAAAATTTGGAAGTTAATGAAATAAAGTGTCAAAAGGAGTTTTGTGAGCCAATTTGGATGAAGGCAGCCTATTAATGAGGTAATTGGCACAAGCAATAGGATCAAACCCATAATGAACAGAGACAAAATAATGGTGGAGTAAAGAAATGGCAATTTCAGTAAGATGTTGCTTTCGTTCAGCCATACCATTTTGAGATGGTGTATAGGGATAGGAATGTTGATGAACAATTCCTTGTGTAACACCTTATCCTACATCGGAAGTTTGCATGGGTTATCTTGGGCATATAAAGCACCACTACCTTACTACTAAGTAACTTAGACTTAAGCTTTTCGGTATTGTTGGTCGACCCACAAGTTACTTGGGCTAGCAAGTAGTGGGGCGTTACACCTTGAGACACAGTGAAGACCTTCATTTTGTTATTAAAAAATTCTATGCCACCATTTGTTCTAAGAATCTTAAGTGTTGTAGAAAATTGTTTTTCTGCATATGCTTTGAATTCAAGAAATTTGTCATATACTTCACTTTTGTAAGTCAATGGATACAACCAGGTAAATCTACTAAAGTCATCCACAAAAAGTACATAATATTTGTATCAAGAAGTAGAGGAAAAAGGGCCCCAAACATCACTGTAGATTAAAGCAAGAGGCTTATTTACAATGGAATTAGACAATTGAAAAGGTAATTGATGACTTTTTGCAATATAGCAGTCAACACAAGTTTGAGGAGTTACAGTAGGGAATGCCTACAGCTGCAAATATGGCCTAAGATGCTTAAAGTTCAAAGCACTAGGATGGCCTAGTCTATTATGTCGTACAGTAATAGAAATAGAAGAATGACTCGAAAGCTTTTGAGTAGCAAAATTGGTGTAAGCTGCTAAAGGAGCAGAAATAGCAGAAGTAGTATGATCAACAAGTAATGAAGTGGATGGAAGAAAATGATACAATCCATGAAGATTAGATCCTCTGTGAAGAAGTTTCTTCGTAAGCTTGTCTTGAATGACAAATTGAGTATCATCAAAACTGATAATGCAATCGTTATCTTGTGCTAATTTCTGAACAGAGACAACGTTAGAGGAGATAGAGTTTGTATGCAACACATTATTAAGTTCAAAATTATGATGTGGAGTAGGGAGAAGGCCTTTACCAGTGTGTTAAATGGAAATAGAGTTACCATCTCCTATGGTAATCTGATTTGAGCCTTGATAGGGTTAATAGCAGTTAAGATGATTGAAATCATTAGTCATGTGATCTGTTTTTGCAGAATCCAAGTACCAAGGGCTTGGAGCTGAAGAGGAGCCTCTTGAAGATGGAGACATGGAGGTTGATGTAGAAGTAACAAAAGCTCTTGGTTGCTGCTGTTGATTTTGATTTTGTGAATGTTGATTTGAAGATTGAAATTACGGATCCAAGCGATACCAACACTCCAGTGTAGAATGATTTGAGCCTCCACATATTTGACAAATCTAATTTGAAAATCTTCCTCATCCTTGAGATGAGTTAAATTGACTATAACCTCTATTACGTCCTCCTCTTCCTCCTCTGGAATAAAAACGACCTCGGTTGGAGCCAAAATTCTAAGATCGTGAGGAGAATGTATGAAATGAATTTGTAGATCCCTTGATTGATGAAAAAGCTACAGTTGATTCTGTAGACTTTTTAAGCTTGGATTCTAAATGAATAGCTTCAGAACATAGTAAAGCAGAAAGATCATCCATGGTGATGATGTTTGGTCGAGCATGAATTGCAGTGGCAAATGAATCATACTCAGAAGGAAGACCATTCAAAGTAATCAAGACCAGATCTTCATCTTCAATGATAACAGAATCTAGAGCTAACTAACCAACTAGGTCCTTAATCTTGGAGAGATATTCTTCTATTGTATTAGATTTCTCAGCAACATTGTTCAATTTGTTTTTTAATTGATGAATATGAGATAGAGACAGAGTTATAAACCTCTTTTGAAAAGAGATCCAAACCTTAGAACAATGATGAAATTGGAGTACCGAAGCATAGATCGAAGGTGTAAGTGTGGTGGTGATGCAACTGAGCAAGTGTGCATCAATCATGGTCCATTGAAGAAATTCTACATTTGAAACTGAAGTTCCTGTTGTATCTGTGATTGTAGAAACTAGACATGGAATCGATCCATCAACATAACCAAGTAGATTCATTGCTCGAAGAATATTCAAGAGCTGAGTCTTCCAAACAATGAAATTTGATCCATCAAGTTTGACTGTTACAAAAGATGAAAGGTTAGAAATTAACAGAGTAAGATTTGAAGGAAGAGAAGAAGACAATGGTGATGCCATGGATCAGTTGCTCGTTGGAGCTTAAAGCTCTGATACCATATAGAAAAACTGTAATCAACTCATTCTTTATTCTCAATAATATTGAAGTATACATCTGCCATATTTATATACAAAGGAATAACAAACTAACAAACTATCTTAACAAACTTGTAACTAACTTCCTAACTGTGTAACCAGCTCTAAGCTTTCGACTGAGCTAGTGAATTAGCTGAAATACAACTTGAGCCTGATCTACCTAAGCTGGCTGTGCTATGATCCTCAACACTGTCTTTATGGACTCAAACAAAAGCCGCGTAGATCTATTGAGTCCCCATAAAACAAACCCAAACAACCTAACTCAATCTTCAAATTATTAATCCTTTAACATTTCATTTTTGATAATACTATACAAACAATTTTTTGTATAGAACTTTTATATAGATTGACATGATTTTTTTATTATTTATTTCATTCATTTTCTAATCAAAATAACCATAATTGTGGTTTATAATTACAAAAATACCATTGTTACATCATTCTACATGTGTTGTATGTATAAAAATTGTGTTGGCAAATCACTTTCCGTTTATATCCTATCACACACTACAACAATTTAAGATTTTAGAGACAAAAATTTAAGAACAAAAAAGCCTTTTTACAGACTAATGTTTTGGTTGCCAAAAATGTTATTGTCTTATTTTTACCAATGAAAGTGGTTTTTTTTTTAAATAATTCATTCATTTTCTAATTAAAACACCCATCATTGTGGTTCATAATTACAAACATGCCATTGTTACATCATTCTTCATATGTTTTATGTATAACAATTTGAGTAATGCTATGTATCATAAAAAAATATCATAAAACTAATTCAAAGATGATTGCATAATATACAATAAAACATTACAAACTAATCAAATGGTGAAGAATCTTCATGAAGGCTTTTCATGATATTTCTTTCATAATGTCTAGTATTATTGTGGAAATTTTGTTTGCAAATCACTTTCTTTTAATATCCTATCACACACTACAATGATTTAAGATTTTACAGACAAAAACTTAAGAACAAAAAATCTTTTTATAGACCAAATATTTTGGTTGTCAAAAATATTATTGTTGAATTGGACATTAAGTAATGAATTACTATCTTTTTTATACCAAAATTTATCTCAAAAAATATATCTTTGTAGCAGCAAATTTTTTTTATTCATAAAAGTGCGTTTATTAGAGACATTTTGAAAATTTTATCACGAAAAGTCATTTTTTGACTTTTCAAGACGACCTTTTAAAAAACGACCCTCGTGATGATAGAATTTTTTATACTTTTTTATTAGCAAGTAAAAATTTTATTAAAAACATGAAATTAAAGAAGGAACTAAAATGCATAGAGAGAGATTTAGAGAGTGCAAACTCCATTATTACTATTGCTTGCATCTACACAACCAACCTGCGGCCTCATGAATTTTTATAATTTTAAATAATAAAACTACAAATAAATCAAAACAATAACTAAGTAAATCTTAACTACACAACACCGAAAACCTTAAATCCCCCAAAAAATTTTGACACCCACACCAAAATTGTCTTCCACTCTAAACCTAGTTCTCCAAACAAACTTCCCAAAATAATAATTTTTTTTTTCCACTCTCACGTGACGATAGTAATTAGTCATCAAATGTTTTTTTGTAACAAAATTTTTATTTTAGACAAAAAAATTTAGTACCTAAAGCTCTTATAAGTTACCGCAATTCTTGGACCACAAGTGGAAATTAGTAACCATTTTCATTTTTATTGACATGAACTAAATAGTGTAATTACCATAATGATGAAATATGAATGATATTTAATTCTTTTTAATCAACTAATCTAGATCACCTTTAATCTCCCATGTCGTATTGCACCCTCTCTGCAGAACACAGTAGGGAAAATTACACTATGCATTTAGGTGGGAAGCTACGTGATTTTACTGTATTATTTTTAATTGTGGCACTTTTCGTTAGTTTAGTGTGAGTTAATAGATTGGTTGAAATGGAACTTACCCGAAGTTTTGAGGGATTGATTGTCATTTTTAAAGGTCAAGAGGTACTAAGGCCTCGTTTGGGAACCCTCCTTTTTAGTCAAAAAGTCAAAAAGTTACTAAGATCCCGTTTGGGAACAGGCTAATTTAGTAACTTTTTGGCTATTTGGCTAAAATATGAGCTAAAAAAAACTAGTATGTTTGGGATGACTTTTTGACTTTTTACGAAAAGATGTGCAAAAAGTAGAGAGAAAAGAGAATCTTTGACTTTTTGGTATGGGTTGTTAGCTTTTTGGCTAATTTAGTAACTTTTTGACTTTTTGGCTAAAATGGAGGGTTCTCAAACGAGGTCTAAATTAGCCAAAAAGCCAACAACCCATACCAAAAAGCCAAAAAGTCATCCCAAATATACTAGTTTTTTTTAGCTCATATTTTAGCCAAATAGCCAAAAAGTTATTAAATTAGCCTTGTTCCCAAACGAGGCCTAAGTGTAATTTGTTCTTACTATTTATTTTGCAAAAAGCATATTACAAAAAAAAAAAAAAAAAAAAAAAAAAAAAAAAAAAAAAAAAAAGAAGAAAGAAGAAGAAGAAGAGAAGAAGAAGAAGAAGAAAGAAAAAGAGAAAAGAAAGAAAAAAAGGGTAAAATACGCTCATCTCCTCTGAGATTTAAAAATAATAATAATAACACAATCAGTCTCATTCTTTTGACATAATTATATTGACCTTACTTTTAGAAGATCGAAACTAACGCAGATGATGGTTAGATAGTGAAGAAAACAAAGATAAAGACAAATATAACTTTTAATAGAAAAGATGTGACAATATAATTTTTTTCATCATACTCCTAACGTATTATTAATTAAAAGAAAAAATGTCTAATTGTTATGCGAATTAAAATCTCAAGGTAAACTAGTGTAGTTATGTCAAAATTATAAGACTAATTATATTTTCTTCAAAACTCAAGAAGGTAAAAAAAACAAGGAGAATTCTATTATTCACATCCCATACCATATGCACCTTTAATTATGTTATTTTCTTCTTTAATTATGACTAATTTTCTTCTTTAGTTATGATATTATTTTGAGATATTTGGTTATGCCTAATTTGTGTTTGGTTATGACCTTTTTTTTTTTTTGGTTTTGATTATGACTTAGAAAATATAAAATTATGCCATTTTCTTTTATAGATATAAGGTGCATATAGTCTTTCCCAAAAAATCAAGATATGGATGGAAATACTTGCCTCGTACTGTTTTTCTGGAGACTGTAAGATGCAAGACAGTGTTGCCAATGTGTTCCTCCTTGTTATTAAGGACATCGTGCTTCTTGTGTTGCATGAGATGTTCCACCAACACTTTGAAGGCTTCAAACTAGTTGTTCTTCACTGCCAGGTGAAGAGCAGTCTCTCCTCTCGCCGTTGTGTTTTCAACAGAATCTACACAAGCCGAGAGCAATTCTCTTATGACAACAACTCTTCCTTTGATCACCGTGTAATGTAGGGCTATCCTTCCCTCTCTTCACTTGATTCTGCAAACCCTCTCGTCAGCTTCCAATAGTTCATTGACAATCTCAATATCTCCATTGGCCGATGCAATATGCAAGGGGCTGAAACCATCTTGGTTCAGTTCCACAGCAAATTCTCTCCTTAGTTTGAGGAGTTCTTTAACAAAATTGAGTTGGCCCGTGGTGGTGCCAATGTGGAGCGGAGTGTCTCTGCCGAACAAGGCGACGGTCCTGAGGATGAGAGGGTCATTTTTTATCAAGTTGACTAAGCAATCTACGTCTCTTGTTTGAGCAGCCTCAATCAGACTACTATCCATTCTTCAACTTCCTCACTAACACAAAAAAAAATCTATAATGAATACTGTTGGCTACATATTTTGTATAAGCCAATTACAGTTCGACACATGGCCGGACAAGGGTAATACGGGAAAACAATTCAAGTTCTCAATCATAATCATACACGTGGCAGTTAGTATTGGTTTTTTGTAGATCTGCATAGCACTGGATCAGCAAAGAGATGCAAGATGACGTGGCTTCAACGGTTACTCATATTTAAATTCAAAATCATGAAGGAAACCTAATTGTAGATATGGCATAGCGGAGCTAACTATAAGGAAACATGATCAGCGATCATGGAATGATGGTTCGACGGTTAGAAATGCAGTTCGACGATTGTCATTAAGAAGTATAAATAGTAGAGAAAGCCCCAGAAAGAGCCCCCAGACTTAGATCCAAAAAATCAGTTTTATCTACTTTATTTCCTTTCCAGTTTTTACATTTCTTGTTCTTTACATTTTTGTACTTCAAGTTCCTGTACTGCACTTCATTCATAGGAGTAGTTTCAAGTAGTTTGTTGCTGTAAACCTCTACGAGGCTGATTTGGATCTTTGTAAGTCTTTCATTTTACTTAATGAAATGCTATAATTTTTCTTCATTTAATCATTGTTTACTTAATTTTCCTAAAACAAAGCCACTAGTAAAAGTCATCTTCATTAAGGCTGAAAAAACTAAAGCACAATCGTCTAATAATTGGTTGGCAATTAATATTCTGTAAGGACTAATTGATCTTTGTTGGGACGCTCACAATTACAAAAGTAACCTTCGAAAGCCAAAAAGCCAACATATATTTTTGGCACGCCCAGTGGGACTAATTGAAATGACTAGACGTAGGAGACAAGGAGAAAATAAACGCTTGGAAGAAGGTGTGGAAAGAGAAGCAGAAATGCCTAATCCAGAGTGTAACGCCCCAAAAATTTCGACAGGTATATCTATTTATATAACAAAACCCACTTGATAGACACACACACACAATATATATATATATATATATATAGCTAACTAATCTATACACCCATTTCCATTAAATCCCAAATGCCAAATACATGTTGTTCACATCTCAATGCCCCAGTTCTAATTCCAAACATGCATTTTACAACAAGTATGAAATGAAAGTCAAACAGATAATAAGTGCCCTACAGGCTTACAAATTTATCCAAGAACATTCTTGGTTACAGAAAATGGAGTTTCAACTCAACACAAATACAGCCCTGGGCTTACATTCAACAAATAACAATAAAACAAAAATGAAGCCTTAGCTCCGAGTCCTCTAGAGTCAATGCCTTGGCGGAGGCATAGCACCTGTACCTGAAATGATTTTCCTTATAGGGTGAGTCACAGCCCAGTAGAGATATACTACACAACATATGAACAATGACAAGACTAAAGAGGAGTATGCTCACGCCATGCTCATGATAAAACCGTTTATCTCTCTTTTTAATAAGCATGCAATGCTGAGATGCACAACCAATATAAAACCATTTCTATTTTTAAACCATATCTATTACATGAATACGGGCCTTGTGAATCTCTAGGTGAGTGTCTGCGAGTAGGCCTTGATGCACTATCACTGTCATTTTTACCAGTAAACTGGAAGGCTCGACACCTAACCGCGCGGTTCCACACCTCCTACCCAGATTCACCAAGTATTCATCTTTTCGTAAATAGATACATTTCCAAACATTTCTCAAAAACCGATACATTTCCAATGAAATGAATGTAATGCAATGTCCAATGCAACAAATGAGGAATGTGGTTCAATTTACCTAAGTCTCATGCATTTCTACAGCAATCATGGCTATCCTTCACCGATAGCCCAAAACAGATATTTCTAAATAGATATTTAAATAATTAAATTTCAAAAATTCTGATAAATACAATCTATTCCACATCTCATCAAATATGAGCAACTACACTAGTTTTCATATCGCAATCACGTTCAGTAACCTCTCAAGGTTCATTTCTAACTGTGTCGGCTTCATACCAACAGATACATTAAGCAAAATAATATCGTTAATGCCCAAGAAAATATCATTTTCTTTCCAAACTCATTCTCCAAGCATTATTCAACTATGATATCCTATTTTAATCAAAAGCCCCCAAAATTAAATGCAATCCCTTTATTTTCTTTAAAAATGCTCTTTTAGTCACATACCGGTAAAAATTTTAAAACCAATCGAATTGAAGTCCGTTTTTGTTCAAATTTAAAACATAGCTTTTTCATAACCTTACAGACATATTCCAAGTTTACACTTTCGCAATTTGGGCATCAACTCTTTATTTTTCTCAAAATTTTCCTTTTAAGCAAATAAATCATGAATTTTCAAAAAATTCTAATTGAATTATATGCAACTCTAAACTCCCTATAATCAAGTAAAAGTGCATAAAGAAGTGTAAGAAAAATCCCTACCTCAAGCCAAAGAAACTTTCAAATTTTTCGGCAATAGAAATTAAATTTTCTTGGAGCCAAACGATGCATTTTCCGCCCTCTACATTTTGATCCAAAGCACTTCAATTTACGACCCCAGCAGAACCTTATAATAGCTCCATTGGGTCTGATCACCAACTTTGGAGGAAAGAGGATTGCCATTGCAAATTGCTAGTTTTGTAGTAGATACATATAATGTTCCCATAACTGGACCCGCAGAAGTGGATAGATAGCAAACATATGAATTTAACTGTTTCTCCTCAGGAACAATCTCAAATGTTTGTCGAAAGACCTTCTCATACCCACCTTCTGCAAGAACTTTTGTTCCTTGAGCAATTCTTCTAACAGCAGCATCAGCAAAACTGGGACCCGTTTTCAAGTGCTGCCACATATTCCCAGCAAGATCCTCAGCCATCTTGGTCGCCTCATATGCTTCTTTCCCTATTTCCCAAGCACGTCTGTAGACGTCCCCGAACGTCCCGGGAGGGAACCCCGTTTTGTTCGTTTGTGGGTCTACTACAGTTTGGACTCAAATTGTCACGGTTCTTAATCTTGAACCAAAGAGTCCAAATCTGGCAAATCGTTTTGAGAAAACAAATTTTTGAAAAGAAGTGCCAAACATAGACTGCTTTGCCAGATACAGAGTCGCCACCTAAATATTTTTTAATGGAGAAATTTAGGAAACCTTGACTCGGTGCCAAAGGCCACGTGTCTGTCATCACCAAAGTTGCCTCGGCTCGGGAACTTGGGTACGATTGGGGAAGGTCAGCTATGACCACCCCCTCTCGCCCAGTCCGAAGACCGGCCTCTACTAACCATGATATCCATTTTTGAAAACGTTATGTGTTCTTATTCCAGTTAATTAGCCTAGAATTACTATGTGATGCGCACAGCATACAATTATAGACCAAATTGCCTAAATTAGAACAAAACATTTCATGTTTGTTTCGAAAATGGTTTGCTACTCGCAAGTAGGCTAAAGTGCAGATTTTGCCACCCTTAAGTGGGCTTTAGAAAAGATGGTTTTGCCACTATCTAGTGGGCTTAGAAAACTCACGATTTTAATGCATTATCCCAATTTAGGTAATTCAACCTCCATCCACAGGCATTCAAGCAATTATATCACATAAGCATTTAGCCACATGGTAATCATGCTATTATGGCAACACTCACACGCATGCGGTATGCTAAAGCATAAAAACTTACCTAGTACTCCAAGCAAAAACAGAAACTAGTTAGTAATTATATGCATGATCCTAGTTCATGTTAAGATGACTAATGTAACACATACAGGATACAACTAGAATACGCTCGGCTATCCTAAAGATGGCATGTGAAATGCTGCAACTAACAAGTACTCAACTTGGAATTGAAATACAAGTGCAGTTAGCGTGATGTGCCGAGCCCGGTGCATGCAAGACAAATGTATGGATGCACGCATGCATAGCATAAGGTATGCTAAAATAAATATGCCCTAGTACTAACCATTGAAAGCAGGTAAGTAAAAGGGAGAAAGAAGTGGGGGTTGGAAGACATACACACACTCACCCACACTTATTACAAATTCGCCCTCACTCGGAGGGACCAAAAGAATAATACAAATTAATTAACCTACAAGCTAATTAAATAATTACAGCCCACTTAACTAATTAATAAATCAATTAAGCTACTGAAAGCAGTAAAAGGCCTCGGGAAGAGGGCTGCACGTATGCTCGGATTGGCTTTGCCCGGAAATCCACTGCCATGCGCAAGTTGCCTCTGTTTTCCCTGCTTTGCTCCTCTGAAAATTGTGCAAGTCCCAGGGATGCTTCTATGAACACTGTGGAGTGCCACCGGCTGAGAGGAATGGCCACCGGCCATGGGGAATACTCACCGGCCACTTATTAATCCATCGGCCACCAATGGATAGCCGGTCGGCACTGAAGATGGCCGGTCGGCCAAATCTTCCTACAGAAACCTGTTTGACAGCAGTAGAGGGCAGACAAGGCATGGCAATGCATTTCCAAAGCAATGTTTGCACCACCACCCTCCTTATCATATTCATGACTCAAAGGAGGATGGTCTTTGGCTCTCGGGCCACCAATCACGCATTTCCATGCATGATGGCCAAAGAGTCAAAATGTGCAATTTTAATATGGAATGAAATGCACAAAACAAATAATGGGCCCCAACCTCTATCATAATCAATTCAAGAGGCAAGAGATGCATGCTATGATATGCAACCTAAACATGCAAGCTAAGCATGCAACATGAGCATGTGAACGTGTAATATGCAAACATGTGTCAACATGTGAGAATAGGCAAGCATGTAACAACATGTAACCTAACTAGCATGCAACAATCATGCAAAGATGGACTTAAACTAACATGGGTAGCTCTCAAGCATGCCAAAATCAGTGGCCATAATGATGCAAGTGAGGCAACAAAATACATGGAATGCATGCACAATGCATTAACCAAGCTTAAGGCACAAAAATGCAACTCTATCAAAGCATGGCAAGGAGGAAATATGGCATACAATGGTGCATGTTCCAGATCTGAAATGGCATGCCAAATGGCTCCAAAATGACTCCAAAGCATGCAAACACTCATGTAATGCATTGTTAAGGACTCAAGCACTAAATCTAGTGAAATGCAATACACTATAAACATGCAAAGTGATGCTCGAATGATGAAGCCAGCCCCAAAAAGTCCCTATGCAGCCCAAGATAATGCTAAAACATGTATGAAATGTAGCCAAAATAAGCTAGCATGCTTGGCCAAAACAACATGCAACATAGGCTAGTAAACATGAGTTGTATGGCATGTATATGAGCATATGAAATCTCACCAAACCAGCCAAAATCAGTGAATAAAACATGCCAAATATGCCCGAATAATCACTGAAATGCAGCCAATGCATGCAAAAATGATGAGCTCCTTTAGAGGGTCATACAAGGGGTTATTAAGCACATACAAGATGGACACTCAACAAAGCCAAACCAACTCAGGAAATGGCCTATAGGGGTCCTAAAACCCACTGAAAAATGCCTGAACCAAGCTCAAGAAGTGTGCAAATATAGGCCCCTTTGTAAGGCCAAAAAGGGCATCAAACAAGACAACAAGGAGAGGGGAATGGCCCTCTCTTCTTAGGAACCTTAAACCACCATCCTCACCACTGAAATCTCTCAAGATTTCAGTGGTGAGGAGGCCAAACAAGGTGGTCCCGGAGCTCACTAAAAATGCACAAAAATGAGGCCAAACAAGGCCTAAGAGGGGGTAGACAACCCCAAACACAAAAGTGTTCTTGAACAAACTTAAAAAGGAGCTAAAAACAAGACTTTTTTCAGTTATATACAAAGCTTAAATCAGCATGCAAGACAGGTCAAAAGCTAATGCAAGATTGGGGAAACTAAAGCAAAGAAGTTACCCTTGAAGAACCTTTGATGAACAGCAAGGTCAGACCTCTTCTTGTGACCAAAACCAGCTTAAAACTCCAAGAACAAACCCTCAAGGCCTCTCAAGTCTAAGTGTGGTGTAATGGTGTGTGTGTTGGTGCAATACTATGGTCAAAACACACTTTAAGGCTCTTAAACACACACCAAGGATGAGAGAGAGAGAGGGAGATATAGAGAGAGAGGGTGTATATATATCAGATATATATGCCCTAGGTCTGGTTTTTGCTGAACCAAGACAAAGGAGGGGATGGGTTTCTTTTATAGAGCAAGGAAATGGCATAAAGCTTCTCAAAGAAGCTATACAAAAGGGTCAAAGGGACCAAGCTTCTAAGAGAAGCTAATGCAAAGGGTGCAAGCTTCTTGGGGAAGCCAAGACAAGGGGTCAAGGCTTCCTCAAGAAGCTTTGAGCAAAGGGTGCAAAAAGAGGGTCAAAAAGGGTGCAAAGGGTGCAAAACAGCCACACACGTGCATGGGGAGCAGAGCATGTGCATTCCAGCTGGCACAGCTGGCATCCATTCAATCTGTAGAATACTCCGGAAGGTCGTCGGCTAGCAAACTTGGTCGGTCGGCCATCTTTTCTGGCCGGTCGGCCATCTATCTGGTTGGTCGGCCATTTGTTTTGGCCGGTCGGCAGGAAAAATCTGCTCTGCAGGTCCAACTTCAAACGGGCATAACTTCTTCATATGAACTCCTTTTCAGGTCATTCTTGTGTCAAAACTGAAGCCCGGAAGTAATCTTTCCAATGGAATCAGCCTTGCATCAAAATTCCAACTGTGCAAAAAGTTATGCTTGTTTAGGTGAAGGCTGCTCAGTTTCGGTCCAACCGGGATGATGCCCAACTTCAACCAATCATATCTCCCCCATCCGGACTCGGCTTTAAGAGATTCTTGAATGAAAAATGAAGCCCCGGAAGTCTTATTTCCAATGGTGGTGGCCTCATAGCTTAACTCCAAGTGTATAGACAGATAAGCTTGATTTAGCGAGGACTGCTCGTCCTTCTCTTAGCGATTCTTGCCTATCCTCTTTTCCAACTTGGTTTCTCCCCTCTTCTCCTCTTTTCTTCAACTTCAAACCCCTAAGCAAGGTGTTTTGAAAGATTTTTCAAAGATTTCATCTCTCTTTCATTCATCTCCACTTTGTCCTTGCTCGGTTTACCGAAAAGCGCAATATTTACCGAAATGCGAGCGTCGGAACATCGTAGGAACTTTATTTCAAAAATGTTTTGAAAGAGAGGGTTTTAAGGTCTAAAAACCATTCAAAATAGTTTTGGTTCAAAAAGGGGTGGGAAGTTGGGATTTGGCCCTCTCCTTGCCGAAGAAATTGAATCTTTGCCCTGCACATCTTTCATCACCAAGTAAACCATCAGTAACGCCCAAGTCTTAAGGGCGGTCAAAAATGGGCTGTCTACAACGTCCTTTACTGAATCCATCGTATTCTTCATGAAAGAGTCGAGGACCGGAGAGGGAGTTAAGTAAGGGTTGGACTTGAGAGGCATGGTGGTGGCGGAGTTGCCGGAGGCTGTTCAATCATGGATCGGGGGAGCGACGTCGTTAGGGTCGAGCTTGGGGTAGGGAGCGTACTCGGAGGAGTGAGAAGGTTGTGTGTTGGGTTTGGTTCGATCACCTTGGTTTTCATTCTCATTTTGATTCTAATTCTGATTCTGGTTCATGGTGGGTAGTTCTGGTTGTTTGTTTGGATCGAAAATCATATATATATATATAAAGAGAGAGAGATGAGATAGAGAGCTAAGCAGAAGCAATTTTCTTTTGTTGGAAGATGACAGTATAAACAGGTACTGCAACACCAATGCCGAAAGCAGTGAAGACAGCTAGGCTTATCTTCAGCTGCTAATGCTTCATTCTATCCAAGTTGTACATGTGTTTTGCACGAAGGTAGTACAGTTCATCATGGCCATGGCCATGTCCTCCCCCCATCCTCTTCACGCTTGTTAAATGGAACCTCCTATTCGCTGATTTGAAAAGAAATAATTCGGTTGAGGTACGCAGCTTCGAGGCGCACGATCTCAGACCATTGTAGATGCTTCAAACAAGAAGAAAAGAGAAAAAGGAATGAGGGGAAAGAAGTGGAGGGCAGCCCCTCCCCCCTCCCCCCAACAACGTGGTTGCCTCTTTTTACACAATAAAAAATTTATAAACAGAGCACTAAGAATACCAAAAATTTGATCTGAGAGGTTGGAATTATAATAACCATCCACTTTCCATCTCATCCAAGCACCACACTGGACTATGGTGGTGTCGCGTAATCATCAGCCACATGCTGCTTTTCGGTGCCACTAACTACATCATGATGTTGAGCAATTGCCAAAGCATTAGCTAAAGTGAATGTAGTGGGTCCTATTTTATTCCTTCCTCTAAAAAAAATATTCCAATTGCCTAATAAGCAAATAATATCTACTCATCACTCTCACGTAGTGTTTTAGAGAAGGCCTGCTAAAAAAAAAAGTTTGGGTCATTACAACCTACCCTCCTTAAAGAAATTCCGTCCTCGAAATTAAACTTAAGTAATGTAATACATTTTATAGTCACCCACACACTCACTCAGGTACTTACTAATATAAACCATTAAGTGATTCTTCTATCCACATCGATAACCCACAGCAACAAAATAGGATCTAATCCCTTAAGCATAACAAAACGACTTTCCAGAATACCAAGACACCATACTTTATTGGTGATAACCCAACTTTAACGAACTATCTCCATCGCCTAATGCACAATCCACCCCAAGGCCAAAAGAACTATCACTACGCCGAGACCTTAACAAAACGAAATAATAACTCTTCAAAAGCACTAACCACCAACTCTTATGAAACATAATGCAATCATGCCAAACACACTACTCGAAAATTCTCAGCCACAACTTTAATTGCCCAACCAAGCAATTTCTGTGTTATTTTTACTTATCCACTCTATTTCTTTCACTCGACGAACTGACTAATAGTTTACGCAAACTTGTCTACATCCACCCACACAATTTCACTCCAAAATAGAATTTACCCAAACTCTCACACAATGCACTTCGAGTCCACATAGAATTCATCAAGACTAGATACACATTCTAATAATACTAAGGTATTCCAAACAAAAGTTAACTCAAAGCCACTCTCATTCTTTAAAACACAAGCCATGACACTAACTCCAAAGTTACAACACGATTCTACATCACACTAATATTACGATAACCCACGAGATCAAACCCAAATTGAATAACTCTTACTATACCAACTCACTTATCGACAAGTATTAATACCGCTATTGAGGCTAATTAACAGAATATTTTATCTCTCACCCTAGAAGCATCCCGAACCAATCATAATGAGACACCTGTAAAGATTAACACTAAAACGACTCTAAATTCCTTAAATTTTAATAAATTGATTAACCTCAAATTACAATAAATCTCTCCCAAAGGAAATTCATGTGCATCCCTGCCAAAAGAAAATAATTCTACCCACTTCTGATTCAAATTCTAATTAAAATAATCTTTCAGTACTGCAATCCAATTACTACGAAATTTGCTCCACACCTGAAAAATAAAACAATTTTAAACTCGAGTAAGTAATCCACCACAGCTTACCTGAGGTACAAAGAAAAAAATAAAATTGAATCCTCATAACTACTCATGTTAACAAATAACACACCAATTACCATATTAAACCCCACACAAAAGCCTACATAACTCAAGACAAAGGTTACACCAACAAATACTAGTTTTTTTAGTTACTTTGAAATTTCTTCTATGAAGTCTCTAGCAACTCACCTCCACCTAAACTTTAAAAGATACAACCACAAGTTATAAAGCCTCTCATTCACTCTAAGAAATTTTCTATGTCAACAATAGTCATTCCATACAATTTTCCAAGGCTAGCAAAGTAATGAAAGCACTTCATACCAATTTATTCCTCAACGAGGGGTCTATCGAATAACTTTTTCTAAAGTAATATCACCACAAAACACGATGAAACAAAATTAAAATAAGGAATCATCCTCTATTAGGCAAAACTCAATATATTTTAATTAAGAAAACACTTACTACTTAAGGTCAAATACACTCAAATTGAACTCAATAGTAATATTAGACCATCATACCAACAACAAGAATTCTCACAACTTATAGCAAAGTGAAGGATCAATATAAGGGATTCACAACTCTTACACCAAGGATACAAAACAATCTTATAGCTAAAGGACAAGGGATACAAAATAATCTCCATTTCCATTACATGAACCACGCCATCACGACGCACACCAAATTTAACCCAAAACACTCTCATATACCTTCCATCTTTACAATTTCTAACTCATACATAAAAGTAACTGTAAAAGTTAACATCAATCACTCTCGATGGGTCAAGCATAAATTCCCATGGAAATACTCAAATTACCACCATACTAATTATCCTAAAGCACCTAATTTTCATGAAAATACTCAAATCATAATCACATCAACCATCTCAAGGCACCTAATTATAATCTCCATAGAATCACAACATCTTCACATGATCATTTCAAAAATTTCTTTAAAGACAATGGTTTGCTAACACAACTCCCGAGACATCAATAACATCATATCCCTAGACACTTATTGCACTTGGGTACAATCAACAAGTAACTCTGAGACAATGGACTCCACTAATCTCGAAGGCACTCGAAACTCGCCTACATGTTCTAAAATATCGACTCACGAGTCAATGTTGTTACTACTAACAATCCCATCAAATAGCGTAGCCCAAATCAAATTTAATCTCATTTCAATCTATCTCAAAATTATTTATCTCATTTACCTTCTTAGGATTTGCAGCAAAATTATGAATAAAACAAACTCTCTAAGAAACACATCTCTTACTACACGATATAATTTCTATCATGCTAAGACTACGTTTATTCCCAAACACATACAAAATAATTGGCCTAGGGCCCGTCACTAACCTCACAAGTAGTCCATCAAGCAAGTGAAACAATCCAACTATAACTAACTTCGTCCATCCCAAGAAAATTTAGAACTAGTTTTACGTGTTCTAATGTCAACAATCCAAAGCATATTATCTTAGATTACTTTAATCATTATTAAAGTCACAACCAAACCAAACTATTAGAATAGGGTTAATCTCTAACTCACTCTATTTCTAAGATTTGTTTTTTCATTTAGTCCACTTCTACACACTTGATATAAAATTGAAAAATAATTAACCCCTCATAACAACAAACCAGTCGCTACACAACACAAACTCTACTATTTTAAGGTCACATTTACACCCATAATCATATAAATCGATTAACCTACGCTTTAATACTAATTCCATAACATCTTGACCAATCATCCTGGCCATATTACTCTAGCTTACACCTTCTTCTTGGGGAAAATGTATCTTTCTACATGAGAACATCCTGGGCACCCCAAGTGCCTCTATTACGGCCTCTCCCGTTTTATGACATCTTATAGAAGAGATAGAATTTAGCTCAGAAGTAAGTACTCCACACTAGTTCTAACACGCTGCATACGGCTTAAACATAAACCTACACATGTATCTACATCACATAGAGCACATACGAGTTACCCCTCCAAGATACTGACTCGTTTCACAAACAATCAAAGATTTCCAAATAGAAATAGCATTGATCAGGTGCTTTTCAAAAAGGACCTCAAAGAATTTCATGGACGCAAATCACATCTCAGAAGTTTAACCCTATACCCACATAGTCACATAAACATGTTACCACATAGCACATAAGATATGCAACATTTCTCACTAGCGAAATGAATCCATTGGGGTAAAAACCACTTCCCATGAGCCCCAAGTATTCAAACCTGGTAGCTCTGATACCAAGTTGTAACGCCCCAAAAATTTCGACAGGGTATATCTATTTATGCAACAAAACCTACCTGATAGACACACATATATATAGCTAACTAATCCATACACCCATTTCTATTAAATCCCAAATGCCAAATACATGTTGTTCACATCTCAATGCCCCAGTTCTAATTCCAAACATGCATTTTACAACAAGCATGAAATGAAAGTCAAACAGATAATAAGTGCCCTACAGGCTTACAAATTTATCTAAGAACATTCTTGGTTACAGAAAATAGAGTTTCAACTCAACACAAATACAGCCCTAGGCTTACATTAGACAAATAACAATAAAACAAAAATGAAGCCTCAGCTCCAAGTCCTCCCAAGTCAATGCCTTGGCGGAGGCATAGCACCTGTACCTGAAATGATTTCCCTTACAGGGTGAGCCACAGCCCAATAGAGATATACTACACAACATATGAACAATGACAAGACTAAAGAGGAGTATGCTCATGCCATGCTCATGATAAAACAGTTTATCTCTCTTTTTAATAAGCATGCAATGCTAAGATGCACAACCAATATAAAACCATTTCCATTTTTAAACCATATTTATTACATGAATATGGGCCCTGTGAATCTCTAGGTGAGTGTCTGCAAGTAGGCCTTAATGTACTACCACTGTCATTTTTACCAGTAAACTGGAAGGCTCGACACCTAACCGCGCGGTTCCACACCTCCTACCCAGATTCACCAAGTATTCATCTTTTCGTAAATAGATACATTTCCAAACATTTCTCAAAAACAGATACATTTCCAATGAAATAAATGTAATGCAATGTCTAATGCAACAAATGAGGAAAGTGGTTCAATTTATCTAAGTCTCATGCATTTCTACAACAATCATGGTTATCCTCCACTGATAGCCCAAAATATATATTTCTAAATAGATATTTAAATAATTAAATTCTAAAAATTCTGATAAATACAATCTATTCCACATCTCATCAAATATGAACAACTACACTAGTTTTCATATCACAATCACGTCCGGTAACCTCTCAAGGTTCATTTCTAACTGTGTCGGTTTTATACCAACAAATACATTAAGCAAAATAATATCGTTAATGCCCAAGAAAATATCATTTTCTTTCCAAACTCATTCTCCAAGCATTATTCAACTATGACATCCTATTTTGATCAAAAGCCCCCAAAATTAAATGCAATCCCTTTGTTTTCTTTAAAAATGCTCTTTTGGTCACAAACCGGTAAAAATTTCAAAACCAATCGAATTGAAGTCCATTTTTGTTCAAATTTAAAACATAGCTCTTTCATAACCTTACAACCATATTCCAAGTTTACACTTTCGCAATTTGGGCATCAACTCTTTATTTTTCTCAAAATTTCCCTTTTAAGCAAATAAATCACGAATTTTCCAAAAATTCTAATTAAATTATATGCAACTCTAAACTCCCTATAATCAAGTAAAAGTGCATAAAGAAGTGTAGGAAAAATTCCTACCTCAAGCCAAGAAACTTTCAAATTTTTCGGCAACAGAAATTAAATTTTCTTGGAGCCAAACGACGCATTTTCCGTCCTCTACATTTTGATCTAAAGAACTTCAATTTACGACCCCAACAAAACCTTATAATAGCTCCATTGGGTCTGATCACCAACTTTGGAGGAAAGAAGATTGCCACTGCAAATTGCTAGTTTTGTAGTAGACACATATAACGTTCCCATAACTGGACCCACAAAAGGGATAGCTAGCAAGCATATGAATTTAACAGTTTCTCCTCAGGAACAATCTCAAATGTTTGTCGAAAGACCTTCTCATATCCACCTTCTGTAAGAACTTTTGTTCCTTGAGCAATTCTTCCAACAGCAGCATCAGCAAAACTAAGACCCATTTTCAAGTGCTCTGCCACATATTCCCAGCAAGATCCTCAGCCATCTTGGTCGCCTCAGATGCTTCTTTCCCTATTTCCCAAGCACGTCCTTCACTGAATCCATCGTATTCTTCATGGAAGAGTCAGGGACCGAAGAGGGAGTCAAGTAAGGTTTGGACTCGAGAGGCATGGTGGTGGCGGAGTTGCCGGAGGCTGTCCAATCATGGGCTGGGGGAGCGACGTCGTTAGGGTCGAGCTTGGGGTAGGGAGCACTCGGAGGAGTGAGAAGGCTATGTGTTGGGTTTGGTTCGATCACCTTGGTTTTCATTCTCATTTTGATTCTGAATCTGATTCTGATTCTGGTTTATGGTGGGTAGTTCTTGTTGTTTGTTTGGATCGAAAACTAGATATATATATATATATATATAAAGAGAGAGAGAGAGAGAGAGAGAGAGAGAGAGAGATGCGATAGAGAGCTAAGCAGAAGTAGTTTTCTATTGCTGGAAGATGACAGTATAAACAGGTACTGCAACACCAATGCCGAAAGTAGTGAAGATAACCAGGCTTATCTTCAACTGCTGATGCTTCATTCTATCCAAGTTGTACATGTGTTTTGCACGAAGGTAGTACGGTTCATCATGGCCATGGCCATGCCCTCCCCCTATCCTCTTCATGCCTGTTGAATGGAACCCCCTATTTGCTGATTTGAAAAGAAATAATTCGGTTGAGGTGTGCAGCTTCAAGGCGTACGATCTCAGACCATTGTAGATGCTTCAAACAAGAAGAAAAGAGAAAAAGAAATGAGGGGAAAGAAGTGGAGGTAGGCCCCCCCCCTCCAACGTGGTTGCCTCTCTTTACACAATAAAAAATATATAAACAGAGCACTAAGAATACCAAAAATTTGATCTGAGAGGTTGGAATTATAATAACCATCCACTTTCCATCTCATCCAAGCACCACACTGGACTATGGTGGTGTTGCGTAATCATCAGCCACATGCTGCTTTTCGGTGCCACTAACTACATCATGATGTTGAGCAATTGCCAAAGCATTAGCTAAAGTGAATGTAGTGGGTCCTATTTTATTCCTTCCTCTAAAAAAAAATATCCAATTGCCTAACAAACAAATAATATCTACTCATCACTCTTACGTAGTGTTTTAGAGAAGGCCTGCTAAAAAACAAAATTTGGGTCATTACACAGAGGATAATATGATATACACATCCTGTGGAAGTACCTGTTCTATCAAAATCTATGGTCGAATAGACCAGTACTTCGGAACAAGTACCACATGTTCAAAATATTAGACGAGGCCAAGGAGTTGGACCATCCACTGCTCCATCTACTCAGCTAATGAATCCATGTGGTGGCTTAGTATATGCCATGGGACAGCAGTTAATGAATACAATGGAAATGTGGGCAACATCCTTCATGAATCGAAGGAATACCCACCAACCAACAAACACAAGACATATGGAAGAAATTTCAAATGTCCCTCAACAAAGATTGGCTAGAGATAAACATCGTATGCAAATTAATGGACATTCTAATAGTCAAACCAGTAACCAAAACTACGAAAGACCATCACCTTAGTCTTGGTATGAACATTTTTCGAGACCTGTGGTAAATCAAAATGCCTCATTACTTAACAGTGAAGCCATGCAATTTGGTGGATCTGGCCCAACACAAGAAAATGGCATAAGGATGTTTCCAAATCCTATGTTCGAAGCCATACCTGGCACAAGGGGCTTCACTAATCCTTTGTTTGAATTTACATCTGGGGGGTTGGAAGGGTTCCCTACAATTGGAAGAGACACAACACCTGTTCCAGCACCTTTCGCAGGTCCTTTCGCAGGACAGGTTCAGAGGGGTTACCCATACCCTCAACAGCAGCCAGCACCACAGGAACAACCAGTCCCAAATGTACCACCATATGGATCAAGAGGACCTCACGTACAAGGTTGTCCACCAAATCCTGTGTTTGTTCCTCCAGTAGTGGTGCAACAAGCATAAAATATGGTTCCTAGGGATCAAATTGCTGACATTGTTAGAGAGATGTGTGGACCAATGGCTCGGGGGGTTCAAACTCCTGCGTACAGGAAACCATATCTAGAATGGGTAGATAGGGTACATGAATACCCAAGATGATTTAGGATACCAGATTTTGCTCTTTTTTTTTATGGGAATGGAAACTAGTCAATGGTAGAGCATATTGCTAGGTTCGCTGCTCAATGTGGTGAATTTACCAATAATGATTACATGAAGTTAAGATTGTTCCCAAATTCTTTAACTGGGACAACCTTTGTATAGTATATTAACCTTACACCTGGCTCCATCCAAACTTGGCAACAGATGGAGGAGGCATTTCAGCCCAGTTCTTCCAAATGGAGTCAGAAGTTTCTATGGCAGATTTGGCAAGGTTGAGTCAAAGGCCTGATGAAAAGGCTGCTCAATTTATTGTCAGGTTTAAAAGAGTACGAAACAAATGTAGGATTGTCATACCAGAGCCTGAGTTTGTGAGATTGGCTCAAAATGGTCTAGAGTTTAGACTTAGAAAGAAGTTTGACTCAACTGAGTTTAGAGACTTAGTGGAACTGACCTATAAAGTGTCTAGGTATGAAGCATTACTAGAAGAAGAACAGGATCAAAGTAATGCATTATACAAAACGAAAGACCTTCACAGGAAATATTAATTCATCATACAACAATAGACCAAAAACAACAATAGACTAGCAGTTTAAAAAGAAAGACCTTCATAGGAAATATTCTTTCAATTTGACAAAGGAAGATGACATTTTTGATCATTTGCTTGCTTCAAACTTCCTGAAGTTACCAAAAGGAGTCAAAATTCCGTCTCCAGTGGAACTTGAAAGAAAAGTATATTGTAAATGGCATAATTCTTGGCCTCACTCAACTAAAAACTGCATTGTTTTTCGAGACAGGATCCAGGAGCATATTCGAAAGGGGAGTCTAAAATTCCCAGCTAAAACAGAAAAGGCCATGGGAATTGACACTAATCCATTCCCAGAAATTGGAGAAATGGCAGCCAATGTTATTGTGCCAGACTTCCAGAACTTGTCCTTGAAGGAATTGGAAGAAGTCAATGTGCAAATGCATGTTGCTAGCCAGACTACTGTCAAGAAAGACACTAAAAATTTACCAGCTATTGGACAAAGTTTCTCAAACCAGAGGGAAGACTCTGATGAAGAAGCACTGGATGATGATTCTTTAGAGGCAGCTGTCATGCAAAGAATGTGTCCCAGATGCAGGCTGAGCTACAAGTGGTTGAAAGGGCTTCCAATTGATGGGAAGCAATATTGCAAGGATGTGCAGAGGCATCCTAAACCAACCAGTGCTTATAACAAAAGGCCATATCCAACTGGTATTAGGCAGCAACCATTAATCGCTCAACCAACAACTGCTAGAGTGCACTCCAAAAGCAAAAGATCTCTACATGAATCTAGACCACCTAACCATTACAGAATGGAGGGCAATCATCCTAAACAGAGACCTGAAAGGGGTTCAAGTTATGGGATCAAAGTTAGGGATTGGCCTCCTAAACCAGCTTCATGCAGGATAGAAAGTGGCCACCTTCATGGAAGGCCTGAATTGGGCCCAAAACAGGGAGTCAGGGCCAGGCAGTGGCCTTCACAGTCAGCTTCGAAGGAAAAAAGAGACAGTTCAATAACTGGGCTAGTAGGTTCGTGGGTGCCTGGAGTCCCAAATTGGTTTGTCATGCAAAACAAACCTAGGGAAATGTCTGCCCAAAGAAATGTTGTTGGAGACCAAGGTAGGATGGTTAAACCTCCTTTGGTGGCTCCAAATAATTGGGTGTTACTTAAGTATCCAAAAACAAAGGAACCAAATATGGTCCCAGTGATCTCTAGGTCCCAAAGGAGGAAAATCCAGTGAAGGTACACTCAATACCAGAAGGATCTGAAAGAAAGCAGAGAAAGTTCATCATTGGTCCAGCCAAAGGGCTAGACAAAAGCCGAAAAAGGTTCAAGGGTAGATCATAATCCAGAATCGACTCCTCAGGATAAAAGGAGTTGCAGCAGAGATCAATTGGCCAAAGTTCATTCCGAACTGAAAGCCAAAGAAAGATCTAGTTTGGCAGGATTGGAAAAAGCTTTGATGGAAAGTGATAGTACGGCAGAGGAAGAAGTTGGCCTAGGCCAAAGGAAAGAGATGGTTGAGGAAGAAATGTTTGAAGCTTTTATGGCTGAACAAACATTTTTGGTTGAAAAACTAGCAGAAACAGACCATTCGAAGGAAGTTACAAGTACTGAAGTGCCAGAATACAGCATGGAAGATGCTTCTAAAGTAATTGAACAAGTTGGCCAGGAAGAGAAATAGGTACAGCCAGTCGTCCAATTTGGCTCGTTTCCTCCAGTATCAATGAATATGGTACACATACTACCACAGGAATTCCAAGCTGAAGATGAGAACCAAGAAGGTCAAGAAATTGACCCAATTCCAGTCTCTACTGAAGACTCACAAGTGAGTATGGTTCAAGATGAATCCGAAGTGGCCATACTAATGGAAACTGGAGATGAGAGTAAGGAGGAGGTGAGTATAAACCTCTCATACCCTTTTGAGTATCCCACAACGTCCATGACACAGCATGTCAAACCCTTGTATATCAAGGCTTTCTTTGATGGGATACAGATGAATCGGGTATTGGTGGATAATGGGGCAGCAGTAAACCTGCTTCCGAAATCTTCTTTGAACAAACTAGGAAAGAGGAACCCCCAGACTAATCCCAACCAGTACAACCATGTGGTTTCGCTGGAGACAACAGATGCTCAAGGCATTTTACCCATCAACCTGAGTGTGGGAACCAGGGACGTATGACTGCATCCCTTATTGACAGCAATGCTAAGTACAATGCTCTACTTGGTAGGGATTGGATTCACACCAACAAGTGTGTGCTTCCTCTCTACATCAGAAAAAAATGATGGCTTTGGTCGTGGAGAGACAAAGGAGATCAATGCAGATCCTCAACCTTTCATAGCTTGTGCAGATTTTGCAGAGGCCAAATTGTATACTGAAGGAGTGGCACCACTTAGTGTACTGAGGAAACCTGATGGATCAGCCGAAGTGACGGCTAATGAGGAATTGCACACCTAAAGCACTTAGTCCAAGAAACTGTTGATGAGGAGTTTGTCGCCAAAGATGATAATGATGCTTAGCTGCAGGCAAAAACATGGAACCCAAGATGCCAAGTCTTTGGCTTTAATTAAGTTCTCAGTATTGGACATAAAATCAATAGTCCAGAAGGTGCAGAGAGAAGAGAAGCCATGGCAATGGCTTAAGCAGCAACAATAGGTCAGGATTTTGGCCTTGGAAAATATTGTGCATTGGACATTGAAACAAAAGTCCAAGAGATACAAGAAGAAGAAATCTTGTGGACAGACTTTGTCTATGAGGAGGAGGGCAAAGGTGTTGAATCAAAGAAACTGGGAGGAGGACCAAGCAAGGAGATTGTTTCTAAGGTAAACAAAATAAAAAAAGAAGCATCAGTGAGTCCTCAGATGCAAGACCCTTTGGAAGAAGTGAACTTAAGGGAAGGTTCTATATAGCAGCCCACCTATATAAGTGCTTGGTTGAATGCTCTTGACAGGGACCAGTTGTTGGTAGTCTTGAAGACATAAAGATTGTTTTGATGTCTTACAATGAACTACCAAGATTGGATAGATCATTAATAGAGCATAGGCTCCCATGAGGCCTAATTCAAGCCATACAGAAAAAAAACAAGAAGATGAGCCCTGAAGTGATTCAGAGGTTAAGAGAAATTCTTAGGCTCCTCAAGGCAGGCTTTATTAGGACAGTCAGGTACGTTGAGTGGTTATCCAATATTGTGCCTGTAGTTAAGAAGAACGGTAAAATGAGGGTATGCATCAATTTCAGAAACCTGAATGTAGCAACTCCAAAAGATGAGTATCCTATACCTATAGTAGATTTGTGGTGGACAATTCAGCGGACATCAAATTTTATCAATGATGGATGGCACTCTGGTTATAACCAAATTTGCATGCAAGTGGATATCCACCAAGACAGCATTCAGATTCCTAGGAATATTGGCACCTTCGAATGGGTTAAAATGCTATTTGGCTTGAAGAATGCTGGGGCTACATATCAAAGGGCTATGAACACTATTTTTCATGACCTCATTGGAGGATATTTAGAGTGTTACATTGATGATATTGTAGTAAAGTTCCAATCCATTGAGGAACATTTGTTTCACTTGGAAGCAACCTTTGAAAGAATGAGAAGGTTCAAGTTAAAACTTAATCCTCTCAAATGTGCTTTTGGCGTATCAGCTGGAAACTTCTTGGGCTATGTAGTACACAAGAAGGGAATACAGATTGATCAAAATAAAGCCAAAGCTATCATTGAAGCCAGACCTCTATCAAGTAAGAAAGAATTACAAAAATTCCTTAGACAGGTTAATTTCTTCGAAGATTCATTTCTAATACTGCAGGGAAAACTAAAGTTTTTTCTTCCTTATTAAGGCTGAAAGATGAAGTGGAGTTTGTATGGACAACAGAGCATCAAACTGCTTTCGAAGGTATCAAAGCCTACTTGGCCAACCCTCCAGTGCTGATGCCACCAAAGGGTGATATGCCATTGAAGTTGTACATAGCTGCAGCAGAAGATTCGTTGGGAATCTTTTTAGCCCAAGACAATGAAGAAGGCAAGGAGTAAGCTGTTTATTACCTTAGTAGGTTTTTAAATTCTTGTGAATGTAAATATTCAGCTGTAGAAAAGCTGTGCCTTGCATTGTATTTTGCTGCAATGAAATTAAGATACTATCTTTTGCCTACGACCGTCTTGGTAATTGCAACCATAGATTTGGTTAAATATATGTTATCTAGACCCATGTTGATGGGAAGAATTGGAAAATAGATACTAGCTTTATCAGAATTTCATTTAAAATATGTCCCCCAAAAGGCAGTAAAAGGACAAATTTTAGCTAATTTTTTGGCAGACCATCCATGTCAAATAGAAAGCCAAGAGATAATGGAACTTGGAATGGTTAGTGTTGAACCATGGCAAATGTGGTTCGATGGATCAAAGGCCAATGGTCTAACTGGAATTGGTGTGGTGATTAAATCACCACAAGGGGTAGAAACCACACATGGTTTCAGAGTGGATGAAATTACTTGTTCCAATAATCAAGCTGAATATGAAGCCTTAATAATGGGGCTGGAAATACTTATTGGATTACAAGCTCATGCAGTTGACATATTTGGAGATTCTCAATTGGTAGTTAACCAGATTAAAGGGATTTTCAAATGTCAAAGTGTAAGCATGTTGCCATACTATGTTGTTGCATTACATTTGCTTTCTCAATTTCAGATAGCAAATGTAACTAATGTCCCAAGATTCTTGAATAATAAAGCTAATGATGTGACTCAGAAGGCTTCGAATTTCAAGAAAAGGGATAATACTCAAAGGGACATAAGCCAAACAACATATCAGAAAGTAATACCACCCTTAAATAAAAGGAATGTGGTCCTGGAAGTCAATCATAATGACTTATAAGAACAAGATTGGAGGCATCCAATAATGCAGTATCTAGCTGGTCCATCTTCGAAAGCCAACAGGAAAATCAAATTGCAATATATGCAATACATAATGTATGGTAATGCTCTCTACAAAAGGGGGCAGATGGTTTATTATTGGAATGTTTAGGTCCAAGGGAAGCATTGATAGCCATGGCTGAGGTTCATGAAGGCATCTGTGGTGCTCATCAGCCTGGTGTGAAGATGAGATGGCTGCTTCGAAGACATTCCTATTATTGGCCAACCATCCTTAAAGACTGCATAGAATATGCTAGAGGTTGCCAGGCATACCAAAAGCATGCACAATAAGGCATGTACCCATAACTGATCTGCATGCAGTTTGTGAAGCCTTGGCTATTTAGAGGATGGGCTATAGATATGATAGGGAAAATACACCCACCCTCTTCGAAGCATCATTGTTTCATCTTAGTGGCCATAGATTATTTCACTAAATAGGTTAAAGCTAAGTTATATAAGGCTGTAGACCAGGGCGAAGTTATTGGATTCATTAAAGATCTGATCCATAGATTTGGCATCCCACAGATTATAACTGTTGATAATGGAACTGTATTTGATGGGAAAATGGTGAAGTCTTTTGTGACAGAGTTTGGAATTAGCCTTGTTAATTCTACCCCCTATTATGCACAAGCTAATAGTAAAGCTGAATCATCCAATAAGTCTTTGAAAAAAAGAATACAAAAGGTTGTAGAAGACAATCCCAGGGATTGACATAACTTGCTGTTGGATGTATTGGGCTTATAGGACTTCTCAAAGATCAAGTACAGGAATCACTCATTATGCCTTAGTATATGGGCATGATGCAGTACTTCCTGTGGAAATCAATGTTAAGTTCTTGAGGGTAAGATGCCAAGATGAAGCTAGAATTCTGGCATTAAATAGTATTCTTTTCCAAAAAAAGAAAGCTGCCAAAAACTATAATAAGAAAGTCAAGCACATTAGCTTTGATGAAGGTGATTTGGAATGGAAGACAATACTCCCAATAGGGATTAAAAGCCACAAATTTGGCAAATGGTCACCTAACTAGGAAGAACCATATCAAGTTTATAGAGTTTTGCCTTTGGGAGCATATCATTTGAAAATTTTGAATGGATATATACATCCCAAAAATATTAATGGCAGATATTTGAAGCTTTATTATCCAACCATGTGGGAAACACAAGAAATAAAATAGGCGCTGAATGAGAAGAACACGAGAACACTCAAATGACAAATAAGAACTTTATTTCATAAAGAGTTGAGCACATGTAGCCATAGATTGGCCCAAAAGTCAATATAGTGTTTCAGTTGCTCTTTTACAATAGATGCTCTATTCTTGAGAGATGGGAACAACTGAATGGCTGTGGTCATCTCTTACTTTCGATCGGCCAGGTCTTGATTACTAATTTGCAGCTTAGTAGCAGTTCGATCTAAAGCTTGGTTGACTGCTGATAACTCTTCCCCAAGTTGAGCCTTCTTTTCCAACAGTTGAGCTTGAAATTGGAAAACAGAGGAATGTTGCTCTTTCAGGTCTGACACTTCAGCATGGACTTTGGAAACAAAACTCTGATCTCTCAGCAATTTCTCCTCTGCAGCCTTGGCAGCTTGATAGATGTTGATGTAGAAATCTATGGTGGCTGCTGTCTGGGATAAATGACTTGAAACAGTCATGCCGGATTGCTCAACAATCTTGCAACACTAGAGAAAGCCATTTTTTATTATAGGCCTTTGTAAGGCTTCGAAAAGAATCCTCGAAAGGATTGTTAGCAGCTCCAGGCAGCTATCTAAGTCTATTGAAGGCAAGGGAGTCTTATCACTGGAGGAAGAGCTCTCAAAAATTTCTAGTAGAGAATCAGCTAGAATTAATGGCTCAGACTCATTGCTAGCTGTTGGAGAAGTGGAAGGTATGTCAAAGAGACTAGCTAGCCTATCTTCGAAGATGTCCACTTCATCCAGTGACATGAAAGGTGTAGAAAGAGCTCTGGTAGAAGGAAGAAATGACTGCATAGGAATAGGAGAAGAAGGTGGAGTATCCTTAGCAGTCTCTATAGTTTTGGCTACCAGTTGGTCAAAAGAAGAGGGACTGGGGCTAGGCAAGGATAATGGACGATGAATTGGAGAGCTACCAGTACCTTCTCTATAGGAATCAGCTATCATCAAAGATGAAGTAATAGTTGGAATTTCCTTAGAAAGAAGAGGAGAAGCAAGGCTCGAAAGAGAATCAAATTGAGTAGAATCGAAAGATAAATGAGGAAAGTATGGAGTTAAGCCAAAAAAAAGAGATGTAGGAATACTTGGCTTCAAGAAAGGAATGGAAAATATAGGGCCAGAAAGTGGGAGTATTATCTGAATGGGCTCCACATTTTGAGGTTGTTCAACTGTAACTGAAATTGAAGGAATCCTTATTGGAAGTAGGCAAAATAGTTGTTGCTATACAAAGACTAAATACAAAATGTCGCCTTAGTATTGAGAATTTGAGAGATGAATAGAATCGAAGGAACTTACTGGTTTCAAAAGTAGTGGCTATGATTGGAGAGCTGCGAAGAGTGTAGTGTCCAGCAGCTTGTTTGTTTTCTTTACAACTTCTTTTTGGAGTGCATAAGCGGCAGCAGCTTCATCCCTGAGCATTGCCGTTGCCTCCTCTTCTCAGCCCTTTGAAACACAATAAGTTCTTTGGAATGCTCTGCTTGCACTGCTTTAGCAGATGCTTCGTGGATGGGATCTCCAGTGAAATCAGCAAGAGAGACAATCATTTTCTTCCTTCTTTTTAAAGGTGTCTCTTGCTTTTGTTCTACCTCTCTTCTTTTCTGCTTCTCTTCTTCTGCTGGCATGAACCATAAGGTGCCTCCTCTTCAGGATCAAGTAAAAGCTTTCTTTTCTTTTGTTGTTGCTGTTTGCTCCTAAGAAGGTTTAAAGCTTGGATCTTTTGAGGAGAATCTCCCTGTGAGACACCTGCACCACCTACACTAAATAAAAAACTATAAGTAAGGGTAAGAGCATTATAAAGGAGAAAGAGAAAAGAAACAAGGGTACATACCTTTCTTCAAGGCAGCTGTACCTAGGAGGAGTTGAGGTAGCAGGAATAGACTTTGTGGTGGCAGCACAAGAATTGAAGTGGTAGGAGCAGTGGAAGAGGTGACAACTCCACCCCTTTGGCTTGGCTTGGGGCACATCCAGTACCATTAGCAGGTCTTAAGGAGGAATGGCTAAGCGTACTTCCATATTGGCCATCCACCAGTTCTAACATCTTTTCAATATGTTACTTTGAGGAATGAAAGGGAAGTACTCAAAGTCAATAAAGTCCTAGATAAATTTAGAAGTTGCTTCTTCCAATCTAGATCTTTGAACCTTCAAGTCCCTGCTGGAGGCTTAAATTGGTCCGGCTGCAGAGAGGTACTGGGACCCCTTGTGAGAAACCAAATTGCCTAGCAAATTAGGCAGGACAATAGGGCTTAGCAATGCATTTGTAAGCTCTAGGGTTCATAGTCCTAATAAACAACTCTCTAGGGATCAGAATAGAGGCCCATATGTTCTTGTGTTAGGGTGAAGAGCAGAACCTATCATTCAGAAAGGTCCTCAACAAGGATGGGCCAATGTTGGTAGGTTCGAAGGGACGGAAGCTGTGGAAAGAAAGTGAAGCTGAGACTTGGTGGAAGAAAGAGAAGTAAAAAGCAAAGATAGAAGGATAGAGTGAAACATTGGCTAGCCTCATGCCATGAGTAGTAGGGTTTGGCTCCAAAAACTTAAGGCATTTAGATTGTAGTGCAGTAAAATATGCAAAAGCCAAAGCTGAAGTATCCAAAATGGACCTCCTTGATTGGCATCTAAGGGTTTCTCACAAAAACGGGAACAAGCTCTATATACATGACCTAGAACATATGGAGCTAAGGCCACCTTTTTTTTGTAAGACAAGGGCTTTGGCAAGAAGGGCAAATTCAGGCATGATCCTCTGAGAAGAGGTGCAGAAAAGGAATTTGCAAAGCCAATATAATATGAAAGAAAAGAATTCCCTATCAGTCACAGGGCCCTCTCTTTTATTCTTAGCCTTGACAAAGTCACTATAGGATGAGTTAAGAGAGAGGAGGGAAAAAGAGGTTTTTAGGTCAGGATAATCTGGACCAATGGGGGTTCCAGTAAGGGACAATCCTAATAAATGGTAGATATCAAGAACAGTAGGGGCTATCATTCCACATCTGAATTGAAAGAAATTAAAAGTAGAATTCCAAAAGCAGAGGGCAGCAGGTATTAAGAAAGGGTCCTCTGAAATAATGAACCTGGATAATTGGGGGGCGTCGAAAAGGTAGAGCTCTTGAAGATCCATAGTCCTATCAAGGACAACCCGATCATACCATTCTTGCTACTCTGGTCTCACCGTGGGCCAGCAGCGATGGGGACGGTTCATCCTCTAGCTTCTCCAGTCAAGGCCACCTTCGTAAATGAGGCAATGGTCTTCTAGACATGGATATAAAGTTGGAAGCTCAATAGGAATCTCCCTGAAGATGGGCCCAAGCACATAATCTTGCTGCTCATGACGGCGAGGAGTAAAGATGCGTCCGTCAATGGCACTTTTCTCACCAGCCTTGTACTTCTCACACTCTGCGTCAATAATCCTTTTAAAGGTTACAGACGAACTCGCACGCTCTACAACTGGTATTTTCAAAGAAGAAGAAACCATTGATAGAGAGTTTTCTCAGAATACGAAGTCGGGAAAGAGAGTAGAGAGAAAAGGAAGGTCAGTAGAGATGAAGGGTTTGTGTGATAGGAAAATAGGGAATTCAAAGCACAAAATAAAAGGGTTTTAAAACTTTTGTGTCTGAAAAATATACCCGGTCGTTTTACACGAACGGAATTCACAAAGAAGTACTACAAGTACGAGTGTGAAAAGTTTCTCTCGATATTGATAGTTATGGAGGAAAACACATCTCAAATACTATCTTTATCTTCGAAATTAAATATTTGGTTTCAAAGTCAAGTTTTGGCACCAAAATCAAATGACAGAGAGCTTCGAAAGCAGGAAGCCTACTTCGAAGCATATGCCACGCCTCATGATGAAAGAATGCTTAGGTATTTGTTCACTTCAAAAGGATAAAGGATCTGTTTGTAGGTTTCTAAATGAGAGTAAGATCCTTCAAAGCAAAACTTGAAATACCTTATGGCTAGAAATTGTTTATTTTAAGTTTTAAACCAATATTTGGTTTGAATTGGTACCGAAGAAATCATTAGTGCAGTCCTTAGAAGAGGTTTCCATGTTTTGGAAAATGTAGGTTGTTTGTTTGAAACAAAATTAGTAGATTTGAAATACTTGGTTGCATTAGCCATACGTTGGGGAATTGGGTATGATCAAATTGAGTTTCGAAGGGTAGAATTGATAAATTCGAAGCTTTGATTCTAAAAGGAACCGGCAAAAGTTGTTAATTACACTCCATAAGTTGGAAAAATTCAAATTGGGTTTTCAGTATTTCATTAGGTATGATCGAATTGAGATTCGAATGATGAAATTGTTGATTTTGAAGCCCTAAGTTTGTTTGGCTTTGACAAATGGGGTAAAATCAGACCATGCCAAATAAAAGAAACAATATATCTTAATCTCTATTAAGACAAAAGCGATTACATCAGAAGCCTTCTTTGGCTATATATTCAAGTTCATAAAAATAAGGAACATAATAAATAACAAGGTCATGAAACTTGTCCCAACTATGATCAATGAACTTCTGTTCCTTCTTTATTCTATCTTCTATCTTCTATCTTCTCTAGGCTAGGCTACTGAAGTTGATATGCTCTTACTTGATAAAAAAGTCTTTCGGCCTTTATTTCAAATTTTGTTTCTTTCAACCCTTGTTTTATCTCATCCATGTTCAAATCATCCCAGTATGCAGTGTCTTTATTCTTGAAATCATTATATTCATCGATAAGGTTCTCTGCTTCATACTGGGTATGAATTCGACGGGCTAAGATTTGATCCAAAGATTGAGTGGTGGCCGCAGAAATGTGATGCCAATGCAGAAGCAATGGAAGTTGTTCTAAAAACATCTGGAGCTCTACTTGGGTGATAGGGTTAAGGATATGAACCCGGGTCATAACATCACATGCCCATTGAAAGTTCTTGAGAGGAACATCGTCCTCGAAGAACATTGAAGGGCAAGTGAGAAAAGGCCGCAAGCAGAAGTTGGGCTTGCTGTCACTGATATTTAGCAGGAGGAGATGGAGGGTGATAGGAGGGGAGAAATTGGTCCTCAAAGAGAGTAAGTCTCAGTTCCTCCATCCAGTGAGGATTTTGCGGAAGAGGAGGCGCATGAGCTTTCATCTCGAAGGAAGGAGGAAATTATGGATTGTTGACAATATCAAGCCAGTCAGAAGAGCAAAGTTTTGCCTTTTGAGCTAAGAATGACGGGCTGTACCCTTGGGCCTTTTCTGGTCGACGAGTGGTTTGTACTATCTTCATAGGCATGGAAAACGTGTACCATGCTACAAGTAGGTTGTCTTCTAAATGGCGTCGGCGGTCGATGGGTACATATAGGTAAACCACCGAACTCCGAGCAAAGGGAGGGAAGTTAGAGGATCAACAAATTCGACAAAATGATGATTGATTCATTCCCTTAATTTGGACTCCTCAGGTTCTGACCAGCTTCTCCAACTAGAAGCCCCAGAGGAAGAAGAAGCTGCAGCTTCATCCCACGTAAAAGGTTTTGGGTTAGAAGAAGAGCTTCCAATACCATGTTTGCAAAATTTTAGGTTAAAGAATTGTGAATAATGGGTTCATAATCCAAAGGTTGATAGTTTGCAAAAGCTTCCATGACTTGAATATAGGAAGGTGGGTAAAGGTGGATAATCAATGCATGAAGGTTCTTTCGAGGATGAACAGCATCATCAAATAACTCTTCATATGCTTGATCAATGTAAGAGAAGATTGGCTTAGCCATAAAAGATGTATCAGTCTTTTCGAATACTGGAATAAGTGGGAATGTTCAAAGGATTAGAGGAGAATTTAATGCAAATGATGAATGACGGTTGCATTTCTGGAAAATGCAAAGCCCATGCATGTTCTAAGACGTGGATAAAATATCTTGATCCACTAATATCACCAAGTATTGGGTATATTAGTGCGGGGGATAATGTTGGCCACATATTTTGTATAAGCCAATTACAGTTCGACACAAGGCCGGACAAGGGCAATACGGGAAAACAATTCAAGTCCTCAATCATAATCATACACGTGGCAGTTAGTATTGGTTTTTTGTAGATCTGCATAGCAATGGATCAGCAAAGAGATGCAAGATGACGTGGCTTCAACGGTTACTCATATTTAAATTCAAAATCATGAAGGAAACCTAATTGTAGATATGGCATAGTGGAGCTAACTATAAGGCAACATGATCAGCGATCATGGAATGGTGGTTCGACGGTTAGAAATGCAGTTCGACGATTGTCATTGAGAAGTATAAATAGCAAAGAAGGCTCCAGAAAGAGCCCCCAGACTCAGATCCAAAAAACCAGTTTTATCTACTTTATTTCCTTTCCAGTTTTTATATTTCTTGTTCTTTATATTTCTGTACTTCAAGTTCCTGCACTGCACTTCGTTCATAGGAGTTGTTTCAAGTAGTTTGTTGCTGTAAACCTCTACGAGGCTGATTTGGATCTTGGTAAGTCTTTCATTTTACTTAATGAAATGCTATAATTGTTCTTTATTTAATCATTATTTACTTAATTTTCCTAAAACAAAGCCACCAGTAAAAGTCTTCTGCATTGAGGCTGAAAGAACAAAAACACAATCGTCTGATAATTGGTTGGCAATTAATATTCTGTAAGGACTGATTGATCCTTCCTAGCATGCTCACAATTACAAAAGTAACCTTCGAAAGCCAAAAAGCCAACAAATACAAAGCTGGGTTAGAAGAAGTTAGAACACTTTCGTCAATTAAATACCAGTTAGTTTAATAAACTCTGCTTATAAAATTTTACCTAAAGTGCTTGCTAGTAGATTGAAACAAGTACTTCCAGATGTTATCGACAAGGCAGAGTCAGCATTTTTGGGAGGAAGGAACATCATGGATGGTGTGTTGATTGCAAATGAAGTGGTTGATTGGTGGAAGAAATCTTGTAAGAAATGGCTAATCCTTAAACTAGATTTTGAAAAAGCATACGACATAGTCAATTTGAACTTCCTGTTTCAAATGCTTGCAAACTTTGGGTTTGAGAGTAGGTGGATAAATTGGATGAAAACTTGCTTAAACTCAGCCAGAATTTCTGTTTTGGTGAATGGTGTTCCATCTAGTGAATTCAGCCCTCAAAAAGGGTTGACACAGGGGGATCCACTCTCCCCCTTTCTTTTTAATGTGATTGTTGAAGGGCTGAACATTCTGATATCAAGAGCCAAGGATCTTGAAATCATTAGAGGGGTAACTATGGGGCACAATGATCTTAAGCTTTCTCATCTTCAGTTTGCAGATGACACAGTCATACTTTGTGAAGCTGATTGGTATAAGGTGGTAACCATAAAGAGAATACTCGTGCCCTTTGAAGTGATGTCTGGGTTCAAAATTAATTTCCACAAGAGTGTAGTGTGTGATGTGGAGGTGTATGAAGATCTAACGAATGATTTTGCAGCAAGACTTAGCTATGTTAGCCAAAAACTACCTTTGAAGTACCTAGGTTTGCCACTGGGTGCAAACCCAAACAGGAAGTAGACTTGGAGACCTATCATTGAGAAGTTCAAAAGCAAGTTAGCTAGTTGGAAGAGAAGATTGCTATCATTTGCAGGCAGGGGAACACTAACCAAATATGTTCTAACAAATTTACCAGTTTACTACATGTCACTTTTTAAGTTACCTGAAGGGGTACCAAAGGAGTTAGACAAGATTCAATCAGCCTTCTTATGGGGGACACTGAATTAAAAAGAAAAGTTCACTTGGTAAAATGCAGGGAGGTAACAAGGGACAAACAATTTGGTGGACTAGGGATTAGAAACTTAAGGGCTGCAAATATGTGTCTATGATTCAAATGGTGATGGAGGTTTGAGGTGGAAGATGAGGCTTTATGGAAGATAATCATATATGTGAAGTGTGGTGAAGCTGTTGGAAATTGGATTCCTAATGCAGAGGCATCTGGTTCTTTACCCAGATATGAAAGGATATTGTGCATAATGCAACAACAGTAGCCTACTCAATTTCTTTAAGGAAAATGTGGAGATCAAGCTGGGGGATGGGAATAGAATCAAATTTTGGTGGGATTTGTGGAAGGGAATTCATGCTTGAAAGATCAATTTCCTAGATTGTTTCAACTATGTGTAGTGTGGACGCCATGCCTTTTTGGATGTTATGCACGTTTCCACCCAAATGTTGTGCCAACTTGCCTTAACCAACATATATAGAGTTACCACTTAATTATTGATGGAGAATTAAGAAATTTTTAACAATGAAAACTAAGTTAAAGACCTGATCCACCATAATCAGAAATTAAAGATTCGGGAGTTAAGGTACAAAAGGAGAAAGTTATTGAATGAAAACAGTACTCCCTTTTGCCCAATCGAAAAATTGGCCTCTACTAATTCTTTATTTTATAATTTTAGTCGATGATTATTCAAACAAGCCATTTTGAACCTAAAATCATTTAGAAAAATGCTTGGGAGCACTAATTAGTGCTCCCACTAATTAGGTGGCAGTGGGTCCCGCCAGAAATGATGTGATGTTTGGGTCATGCTACGTGTCATGAAAACTTTCATGAAAACTATCATGAAAACTCATCTGCACCGTTGGATCATGAGATCATATTTGATCTAACGGTGCAGACAGTTTTCCTTATCATTTTTCTTAAAAAATTTCCTTACACCTAGCATTTATCGTGATGTTTTGGTCTTGGAGTTGTATTTTTTTTTTCTATTTTTTTAATGCATTAGTGCTATTAGTGGTGGTGTTTTTAGTGGGATGAATCATTGTTGAATCATTTAAATACCAATTGGGAAGAAAGGCTGCTGGTGCAACATCTGCATATTTGACTTGCATCTGGACTCGCCTTTCACGGGTCATTTACTATTCTTAATTTATAAATTTTTATTTATTTTTTTTATTTTTTTTTTAAATAGCTTGGTAGAACATACCCTAGTATAAATTTATGAGAGAAGGAAAAAAGAATCACTAACCAACCATGCCTCATATGAGGATTGAACTCACACTAGCCGGAAATGAATTAATAATGTTGGAATTTATTAAAAACACGTCTGGAAAAAATGGCCGAGAAAAGTCTTTTTTCTTGTATGTAGAGTTGGAGAGCATACTATTGTGGCATGTGATCATATTAGACCAGAACTCACAATTTTGAAATCGTTTTCTTTTATTTTTATTTTTTATTTTATATATATAAATAAGTTATATTGAGATGTAAAGACTTTATTGTTAAACAAATTTTGTATTATTTTATAAATGAATGAAAACATTGTTGGGATGTGGAGATTTCAACCATATTTGAATGTAGCCCAATGGATGTTAAAACAACGATTTATTAGAAAAAAGATCCAATGTATGTGAGATTAACTAACAAAATGATCACAAACAAAATACACTTCTAACTCCAAGGGGTTGGCATGGAGATCAATGCTTGGGACTTGAGTACGTGCTTCCGCAAAGGTTTTAGATTCAAAAATCTTCTAGGTGCAAGTAATTTCTTAGAATCAGTTCATACAGGATTTTTATCCTAACTTTAATTGAGACCTTTGCAGGTGGACACTGGGAAGATTTCTCTCGTGGAGGGCTAGATTGCCAAAAAAGGCGATGAGTTTGACTTTAATTGAGACCCCCGCAAGTGGACGGTAGGAGGATTCGTCTCATCGGGGTTTTAGATTACCAAAAAAAAAAGTATAAGACAGATCCTGCCAGACTGTCTTAATGTAGTTAATGTTCTTTTTATTCAACTTTTTAAAGTAATTTTTATAGTTTTAGTTTAAATATTACACAATTTTTATCTTAAGTCCATAAAGTTCACAAATTTAATGACCCAATTAAATAACTTATAGGCTATTATTTCTCTTTCAGAATTTAATTTCTTTTAATAAAACCTTTTTTTTTGTTTAATATGATGTCAAATCAATCAATGTAAATTATATTTATTTATTTGTAGCTAGTTTTTTTAACATATGATTTCCAATAGCTTTTTAAAATTTAATTTTTCAATAATCTTAGGATGATCATCTTACTATAATATATTTATTACCTTATGTGTCAACATTGTATTGATTTAATAGGTTTTATCACTCATGTTTGTTATCAATGTAGTGTCGATACATGAAATGATAAACAAAATATGATTATTATAATATTATTGTAAAAGTTTAGAAGACAATTACATGAGTTATTAAATTTTGAAAGACAATTTTAATACATTATGGAATTTACAATTTTTTGAGTTTTATATCGAATTTTGGGGGCCATTACATAATATACAAAAAAAAAAAGTTTAGAAATAACATAGATAACTGATTATGATTAACAATTGGATAACACGCACTGTCATAAATAATTGATTATGTTAGTTTTGCTTTATACTCCAAATCACAAGGAGGCTATGTGTATAATTTTATATTTCAGGTGAGTAAAGTATTTTTGAGTAAAATCACAAGGAATAAAAGTATAATTTATCGTAAAATTTATTTTCCACTGCTTTGAGACTTGTCCAAATTTTAATAAAGTTATGGCTGGTCATGGTGAAACCATGAGATGAGCTGATCAATTATCATGGTTAGTACCACCATTACTGATATAGCTACTACAAATGGGAATTCATTTTTGTTTAATAACCATAGGTTACACGACACATTAACAACTAGCGGGACAACTCATCGTGCGATGTGAAAATTGCAAAATTTGATCTGATTAAGGGAGGGAGATAGATTGTGTTATAGGGTCATTTTAAAGACTGTTCTAGTAACTAATTGCGAAACGGAAATTGTGGGATTTGGGGATGTATGGAAGTATTTATAAAAAATTTGGAGACGAATGGCTACGAGTTTGTTCTCGAATAGAATTTTTGAAATTTATATTTGAATAAATTATTCTTTGCATACCTACACTTCAAACGAATTTCCACTTCCGTCTCATATTTTCCAATTAGCATTGAATCCCATTCACTTTTTGGTTAAATAGTTATGTGACCCTTCTGTTAGTCTGAAGTTAAATTGCTTAACAAAAATTGTTAAATTGTCTAAAGCAAGTACAAGGGATGTCAAATTAGGGAAAAAGGAAAAGAAATTGAAAATATAGTCCACACAACCTATCGATTAATTAAGGATTAACAATAGCCAAAAACATGCAAGTAGAAGCCAGAGCAGCATAAAATCTTTGTTTTAGACATGTGAATCATTCAGAAATTTAAATTCTAGCCCTCCCTCTAACCTTCCAAAAGCCCATCCTTCAAAGCCATGGCCAACTATACAATGCAGGCCCGAGTTTTCGAGGGCTAGAGCGAAATCATAAAAGTGGTCTTTTTAGATATTAACCCAAAAAAAAAAAACAAACAAACAAGAAGAGGTTTACCAAAATTTACTTTCATAAGCAGCAAAATCAATTTACAATAACTAAAAAAATACCAAAATAATTTAAAATTTTAATACTAAATAAAAAATTAAACAAATTGTAACAAACTAGCACGAGTATAATTTACCAAATTTCAATCTACAATTCAAAATAAAATTTAACTTACAAAAATTATTGAACAATTGTGTTTGTGCAAAAAATATAAAAATTATATTCTATGGCTAAAACGCAGAAGGTTTTGGGTGATTTGCAAGTGTGTCAAGGCCACAATGCCTAGGTTGATAAAAATGTACTTGAAAAAATCTGACTTTTGAAAAGCAGGAGGTTGTGTGAGGCTTAAAAGGATAAAAAAAAAAACCTCCTGATTCTTGTTTTGCCTCAATTAGATAGACTCAAAATCTCTAATGTTGTGTTTGGTTGGGGGATTTGATGAGGGATTTGGAAAGGGAAAGAGAAAATGTGTGTGAAACTAGGTGAAATATAAACATGTTTTATTCACATTTCACCTACCATTTCCATTTCCCTTTCCAAATCCCTTTTCAAATCCCCCAACCAAACACAGCATAAGGAGATTTTAATGTTAAAAAGAGAAGTAAATAAAGATAAATGAACACTAGAACATATACTTTCATAGATTCATTAAATTGAACAAAATAAAAGCATAAAAATAAGTTTGAAAATATAAAATTGAGTTACAAAATGGATAATCTCAAAACAATGCCTATGAAGGCCCAAAACAACTAATTTGATTTAGTTAAATATCGGGTGATATTTTGGGCTTCCTTGAAGGTAGCAAGACTTCCAATTAATCAGTTGTTATGTTGTCGGTATGACCTGTCACGGTGCTTGTAGGAATTAAAGTTGCTTGATTGTGATATTTTCTGTGTGGAAGATTTGATGAAGCTCAGGTAGAGGTAAACACTAGGCTGCTGTTAATGAAAAAGATTTAGCCTCACTACTGCTTTGCATCTGAAAATCGGGTGATATGTGCTTGAAGTGGTCTGGAATTTACAGCAATTATTTGCTTGAAATGGGCTGGGTTTGTAAATAATTTTATGGTGTTATGCATATAATAACTTTCATAATCCAAAATTGTAGACTATCATAATTGTCGCAAATAACAACATAATGTGAAAAATAAATAATATACTTGTATCAGTTATGTGAAACCTTCGAGTGATCCAAAATTGATTGAATATAAACATAATATCAATATTAATGAAAAAAGTTTTCTCTCTCTTGACCATCTTCAGAAAAATTGACGGGTAATTTAAATATACTTTTGTAGGTAGAGAGAGGACTAGTTTCCTTATTAAATTTTATTCCACTTACCCATCAAAGTAGGAGACTTGGAAACTACTCCATCTATTGGCCAATTAGATAATAGCTTATGGTTTAAGATATGAAACTATAATCTTATTAAATCTATAATTTATATTATTGTATCATGTAGGTCACTATAATAACTAAATAATTATAAATTTAGTCTTATAGGTGATGTATTTTGCTCTTCATGCTTTTTGTCCTTGTTTGGCTTCTCACCAAACATAGCGTGGTGCTAGCATATGATTGGGCATGTATATTGATGCCAACTTACTTGGGATGGTTATATTATGCTATGATGTTTTTTTGTACTTGCCCCTCCCCTCTTCCCTTTATTGATGTTTCTATCACATGTAATTGTATGTTTGCAATTCATCAACAAGAAAATAAGGTTCAAAATTGGTTCAAATGCAGATAAACAAGATAGCAGTGAACTCAGGTTTTGACAGATTTATATATGCAAAAACAGTACACAAGAAGTGACAAATTCATGGACGTTAAGTGATTGTGTCCATGGCAGTGTGCAAGAAACACTAGCAATGTAAATAAAATCAAGAACATGAGGAATGTTGAGCAAATCAGAGGATAAACACGAAATTTGACCATGGATACAGATTTGATGCCAATATATGTGCAATAAGCGATGTGTGTTAGTGCACAACAAATTCATACTCAAGAACAGTAAAGACTGAAATTGAAAAAAGAAGAAAACGGGGACTTACAGATCGAGGCAAACGAAATAAACGCCGGATTCGTATTCGCCGAAGTCAAATGATGATCTTAATCAAAACAGGATGGTGGAGAGCTCGCCGGAGAAGGTGAACGAAGTAGTTGTAGAAGGGAATTAAAGCTTTGGCTATGGAGTTTAGAGAGAGAAAAGCTTGAGAAGAGAGAGAGTTGTAAACGCAAAAGTAAAGAGACAGAGAGAGAAAGAAGAAGTTTTGTCAAAAATTGAAAAGACAGCAAAACGTAATGATCTGCCTTGGACAACGTGCCTGTCAGGTGGCATGGAAAATTCGATGCGATTTGATGGCATGTGATAGGTAGGGGCCAATTGAATGGCGACGCGTAGACAAAACAGTTGAGATAATGGTGCGTGACAGCTCATGCGCATTGGGGGCACTTGAAATTCTTGAACTAATAGGGTAATGGCCTTGGCTAGAGGAGCGATCTCAATTGAGATGTTAAAAGAACTTGGTTCTTGATTCTTGATAAAGTGGGCAATTAAGTCGTTGTTACTTGAGGCCGATGATTAGTGATCTCGGTCGAAAGCGAACCTTCATTCTGGTGCAAAACCGACAATATTAGAAGGTGAAACGATGTAGGTTATATCATCTCAGGTTGTCGAGGTAATAGAACTTAGGGGCAATTGTGGGGAAGTATTTTGAGAATGACACCACGTGGCCAAGGTGATGCTGAGATGTCAGCCGAGGTGCCACGTGGGCTAGTCATGATTGCCGAGGTGATCACGACACTGTCGAGATGTTTTGTGGTAATGCCGGAGTCTCGAGATATTCAGATAGAGGACAAGAGTCCTAGATAAGAGAGGGCACTTAGTTTGGATAAGAATAAGGCTCTTGAGGAGTTTATCCATATCTTGCTAAGAGTTCGAGATGAGCATTGTGCTTGAGTCTTATGAAGTGAGACTTCTGGAGGATTATGGCACTGCTAGCTATAAAAGAAAGGCACCCCTGTGGGTCTCAGGTATGTTTTTTCTAGTGAGTTTAAGTACTGATTTGATATCTGTGAGAGATAAGATTACTAACTTGATCGTTGGAATGCCCTCGGGTGGACAAACCACCGCGGTATTCTCATCTTCTTGTTGGTAGGTGGTTGGCTTAATCTATTCTGCCAGTGCTCTCCAGCTTAGTTTCCTGTTTGGTTGTGAGGTCGGAAATCAATATCCACAATAATCATTTCTATAAAAAAAATTAAGTCAATAAAAATATTTTTTCTCTTTATTCCTTTGTTAAGAGAAAATGAATTTGTTCACGCACTACATGGATTATGTTTGATTCAAAATAGTGGATTTCCTATTCAAAAATATATTGATCTCACTCAAAATTGCGGATTTTATTTTTTTTAAATTGAACTCTTTGTTAATACGGATAAGTTTCAACCGCTTTCTAAATTATTGTCCTCTTATTTTTTTATTATTTTTATTCTTCTTTTACTCTTTTTTTTTTTTTTTTTTTTTTTTTTTTTTTAAAGATTGTGTTAGTTTTATTTTTTAGATTATAAATGTCTAATAGAAAATATGAATTCCAAACCTTTTTAAAAAAAAAAATCTAAAAAAATATCCATACATAAATTTGTTACAAACAACAAATCCTAGAACCAAATAAAAGTAAATTTAATTAATTATTAAAAGTTATAATTAATATTTAAATGTTAAAAGCCTCACTTTAATATTTTGCCTAAGGCCACGATAAGGGTGGGGCCGCCCCTGGCTGTATCCTCCCATCCATCTCCTGAGTATCAAAATGTCGTCTTTTATCAAGTTAAGCAAGTAATCTACATCTCCTATCTGAGCAACCTCATTGAGCTTTCTATCCATTATTGGATGTGGTACAAAAAATTTTGAACCCATAACTGGTTGTCCAGCATTATATGATATGGTGTGCTAAAATATTTTAAATAAAATTACTTTTATTGGTTTGGCAAAAAAATAATGAGATGTACTAAAAACCAAACATCTTGGACTAAGATCAACATTTCTTCTATCTAATTATAAATACTTAATTAGCAAATGGATTGAAAATACTATCAATTGAAAAAATATATTAGAAAAACTTAACGAGTAATTGCACCTTGAAAAGTAAGAAAAATTAAAGGGTAAATTACATCAATTGGGAGTTGACATTTTAGTTTTAAAGTTTAAAAGTTACTAAAAAAGATCAAAAAATCAACAAATTATACAAAAAAAATCAAAGATTTCATTTTCTCTTTACTTTTTTCACTTTTTTTTAAAATTAAAAAAAAAAAACAAAAAATCATTCCAAATATACTAGTTTTTCTTACCTTATATTTTAGCTAAAAAATTAAAAAATTATTAAATAATCTATTCCCAAATGAGTAGTTTCAATTTGAATAATTTGATCCATACACTTTTAATTTTTTTTTTTACAATGTGGCCCCTTCATCACTTAGTGTTAAAATTTAGAATGGAAAAAAATTGTGTAAAATTAGGAGGAGCAAAGTAGATTTAAAACAAACTACAACGATCATCGGTCCTCTAGCTTTATACGTGATTTTTTTTCCATTCAAAATGTTAATAACACATGACAGAGGGATTACATTGTAGAATTGAAAATGTTGGGCTTAAATTATTCAAATTGAAATTGAAATTTCATTCAAACTAGAGGGAATGGTCTCAGCTTATGCCTCTTCATTGTCCCATTGGAATTTCTTCCCCTTTTTCAAGAGACCAAATAGTGGTTCACAAGTCAAGGTTAATTTAGAGATAAACCATCTTATGAATTGCGCTTTTCCCATAAAGTCGCACACCTCCTTTTCAATCCTTGATGGTGGCATTTCTAAGATGGCCTTGATCTTGGATGGATCTACTTCAATTCTTCTCTGTGTAATCAGAAAACCCAATATTTTCCCTGCAGTCACCCCAAAAATGCACTTCTGTGGATTCATCCTTAGCCTGTATAGTGTGCTCATCCAATAATAAGATGTATTTACATGACCTTAAAAGATAAGAACAGTATGAAAAAATAATAAAACATGATTGGTTGGGCATACAACCCTATGCTATTCTTAGAATGCTAGATAATTTTTTTTGTTGGAGATCACCCCATGTGAGGAGTGATCTCTTCTCTATGTGAAGCCAACGTAGCAACACAGCTTGCCAACCGACAAGTCACAAAGGTGGACGACAACTTTTGTGAAGGAACAGCTGGCCATGTGCAAGGCCAACCAACCTCTCCACCTTCTCTTGAGTGTATAAATAGAGAGGCTAAGGAGAGAGTTGAGATAGAGAAAAAAAAACTATCAGAGTGTGTCTCCTTTGTAATCTTTGTATTTCTCTCCATATAGTGAAATCCGCTGCCCATGGACGTAGGCGATTTGTGGAACCACGTAAATCATTGTGTGTTCGTACTTGTGAGATTGTTTTTTACCTCCTTAGCACAACAAATTGGTATCAGAGCATTGTTGTGCGAAAAGTAGAGCAATTTTCTATAAACTGAAAATTTCGAAGTTGTCGAAATTCAGTTTTCAGCCTACCAGGATGACCACCTCGACAAGAGGAGTTCAGATCCAGAAAGACCAACCCACGAGGACATTTCATGCGCCCTCACGCGGTTGCCGGAGTTCTGCCGAAGACTCACCAGAAAGTTCAGTCCGGTGAAGAAGTAAAGGTTGAAGAAGTCAATCTGTCCTAAAGGCTTTAAGTATTCACTTGTGCACTAGTATAGCACAAGTTAACACTTGGCAGAGTGGTTGGAGCCTTGGTTGGAAGCCTTGGGGTCAAGGGTTCAAAACCCTTCCCAAACAAATTTCCAATCTGTTTTTTGGAAGCTGCCACATCAGCGCCAGGTGTCAGCAAGGTCATTAACAAACAAATTTCCAAACAAATTTCCAATCAGCCTTGGGGTCAAGGGTTCAAAACCCTTCCCAAACAAATTTCCAATCTGTTTTTTGGAAGCTGCCACATCAGCGCCAGGTGTCAGCAAGGTCATTACCACGTTTGAACCATGTGGCTGCCAAGTCACTGCCACGCGTCGAGACATGTCACCGACAGCTCACTGCCACGTCATCGCCACGTCAGCACCTCTGCCACGTCATTCACCCCAGTCAGCCAAATTTCTGAAATTACAGGGAGGCCCCTGAAAGTTTGGTAAATTGCATTTCAGCCCCTAATCTTGATGAAATTGTAATTTAGCCCCTGAAACCTCTATTAATTACAGTAAGGTCCCTAGAGTTTTGGGAAATTGCAATTGGACCCTTGGATTTGAAGAAATTTCATTGAAGTCTTTGGAGTTTGGGAAATTGCAATTGGACCCTTGGATTTGAAGAAATTTCATTGAAGTCTTTGGAGAGGTGGAGAAAGTGCCTTCCTAGCTAAATCAACCATTCTGGACACAACCGCGGATTCCATTTTTTGAGATTCAGACCTGAATTTTCAGTGAAGTTTTCGGGAACTTAGAATTTGCCGTGTTCAGGCATTTCAAGTGTTCGCTATTGTTGTAGTGGAGATTTTTTTTTAAAAGTCTCAATGGCAGAATCTACAGAAAGGAGATCAACCGAGTCTACAAGCAGCCTCGCGGCTACAAGCAACTCTAGGTATTGGACCCCGGTGTCCCATGCTAAGTTCGAGGTAAAAAAATTTGATGGAAGCAGCAACTTCGGCATGTGGAGATGCGAAGTTAAAGATATGCTTGTCCAGATAAACCTGCATTTCACTCTGGGAGACAAACCAGATGACTTGGATGTGATAGAATGGGAGAAAGTGAATCTCCTGGCCTGCAATTCCATCCGACTTTGCCTTGCAAAAGACGAGAAGTATGCCTTCACAGAACATGATATTCCGAAGGAGCTTTGGAAGGAGCTGGAAGACAAGTTTATGACAAAGAGCATTGAGAACCAGCTCTACTTGAAGAAGAGGTTGTTTCATTTCGACTATAAGAAAGGTATTTTGATGAACGAATACCTAAACAATTTCAACAAAATTCTTACTGATTTGAAAAACATGGATGATCACATTGATGATGAAAATAAAGCACTGTTACTGTTGAATTCCTTGCCTGACACATATGATCATCTCACCACCACTTTACTGTACGGATAAATAAAAGATCAAGTATGTTGATGTTTCAAACGCCTTGGTAAATAATGAGTTCAGAAGGAAAGATAAATCTGCAAACAGGGACTCAGCATCTGAGGCATTGACAGTCAGAGGCAGGACAAATAACAGAAGATATACAGGGCGAGGAAAGTCTCGCTCAAAATCCAGAGGGAAATCATTAGATAGAAAACGTCTTGCAAAAGACGAGTGTGTTGTTTGTCGCTAGAAGGGGTGTTGGGCAAAAGATTGTCCCAATAAAGACAAAAAAGAGGAAAAGTGAACGTTGCACGAGATGGAGATAATGGTGAAGGATCAGCCTTCACAGTTTTATCACTTGGCCAGTCTGATGAATGGATTTTAGATTCTGGATGTTCCTACCACATGTGTCCTAACAAGCAGTGGTTCTGAGCTTGAGAGTTCGATGGAGGAGTTGTACTGAGGCAACGACCAAGCTTGCCAGACAAAGGGGATTGGAACAATTGACTGAAGATACATGATGGAACAATAGAATTCTTGAAGATGTTCGGTATGTACCAGATTTGACGAAGAATCTTATCTCAGTGGGAGTTTTAGACTACAAAGGTTACAAAGTAACTGTGGAAGGTGGAGTCCTCAAAGTTGTTAGTGGAGCATTTGTTGCAATGAAGGGCACTCAAAAAGGAAATTTATATTTCCTAGACAGCTCTATAGTCACAGGGAGAGTGGCTGTCTCCTCCAGCTCAGAGGATGATGCGTTAGACGCTTCCAGACTTTGGTACATGCGCTTAGGGCATACTGGAGAAAAGGCTTTACAAGGATTGGTAAAGCAAGGCCTGTTGAAAGGGGCCAAAACTGGGAAGCTTGAGTTCTGCGAGCATTGTGTACTGGGCAAGCAAACAAGAATCAAGTTTGGTACTGCTATTCATCGTACCAAAGGGATTCTAGACTATGTTCACACCGATGTATGGGGTCCTTCCAAGAATGCTTCGTTGGGAGGTAAACATTACTTTGTGTCGTTCATTGATGATTTCTCAAGAAGAGTATGGGTTTACACAATGAAGCATAAAGATGAAATATTAGAAATCTTTCTTATATGGAAGAAAATGATTGAGACCCAGACAGGCAGAAAGATCAAGAAGCTCAGATATGATAATGGCGGGATCTAATGTGTTTGCCAGAATGAAGGGATAGTGAGACATTTCACAGTTCCTGGAACACCGTAGCAAAATGGAGTTGCAGAACACATGAACCGCACTTTGGTAGAGAAAGTCCGGTGGGCGTATACTGTCACATTCAGGATTGAGCAAGGCATTTTAGGGCGAGGCATTGAACTGTGCTCACCATCTTGTTAACAGACTACCTGCTATAGCACTAGATGGCAAGACTCCTATGGAAGTATGGTCAAGAGTGCCAGCTACTGATTATGATCAGCTACGTATCTTCGAATGTCCAGCCTATTTTCATGTTACAGAATCTAAGTTGGATCCTAGAGCCAAGAAAGCTGTCTTCTTAGGCTTTAGCGACGGTGTCAAAGGATACAAACTCTGGTGCCCTGAATCAAAGAAAGTTGTCACTAGAAGAGACGTTATCTTTGATGAGTCTACAACGCTGAAGCAACCAAATCCTCAAGAAAATGATGAAGCATTGAAGAAGTCAGTGCAGGTGGAGTTTGAGACTCCAGCAAAGACTATTCAGCCAATCAACCATCCTAAAGAAATCTCAGTGGATAGCTTTGAAGAGAGTTTAGATGAAAATGAAGATCCAGAGGCCCCACAACAATCAGAACTCATTGCAATCAGGAAAGGAAAAAGGGTTACTAGGCAACCCAGTTGGATGACCGATATGGTAGCCTATGCACTTCCAATCATTAAAGACAATGTTCCTTGCACTTTCAAAGAAACCGTGCAGAATGCAAAAAGTGTCACCTGGAAGGAGGCTACGGATGAAGAGATCAGGTCACTTCACAAGAACCAGACTTGGGAGTTAGTGCAACTTCCAAAGGGAAAGAAAGCAATTGGGTGTAAGTGGGTTTACACCAAGAAGGAAGGCATCCCAGGCAAAGACAACATCAGATTCAAAGCCAGATTGGTAGCTAAAGGCTATGCCCAAAAGGAAGGAATAGACTACAATGAGGTATTCTCACCTGTTGTGAAGCACACGTCTATTCGTATCTTGCTAGCTTTGGTTGCACAGTTTGATCTCGAGTTTGCCTAACTCGATGTCAAAACTGCCTTTTTACATAGAGATCTTGAAGAGGAGATATACATGTCCCAGCCAGATGGCTTCAAAGTTGCTGGAAAAGAGAATTGGGCCTGTAAACTGAACAAATCGTTGTACGGATTGAAGCAATCCCCGAGACAGTGGTACAAGAGATTTGATCAGTTCATGATAGAGAAAGAATACACAAGAAGTCAATTTGATCGTTGTGTATATTTCCGTAAGCTTCCAGATGGGTCCTTCATCTATTTGCTCTTATATGTAGATGATATGTTAATTGCATTAAAGAGCAATGAGGAGATTGACAAACTTAAGGCACAGTTAGCAAGAGAGTTTGAAATGAAGGATTTGGGAGAAGCAAAGAAAATTCTTAGCATGGAGATAAAGAGAGACATGAAGAAGGGCACGGTTCATCTGACACAAACTCAATATTTGAAAAAGGTGTTAGACAAATTTGGCATAAATAGGAAAACAAAAGCTGTGAGTACACCATTGGCCCTTTATTTCAGGCTTAGTGCTTTGATGTCTCCACACACAGAAGAAGAACGGAAGCATATGGCACAAGTTCCATATGCAAATGCAGTTGGTGCATTAATATATGCTATGGTTTGTACAAGGCCTGACATCTCACATGCTGTGAGTATGGTAAGCAGATATATGCATGATCTAGGAAAAAGTCACTAACAGGCAGTGAAATGGATCCTAAGGTACATACATGGCACGGTTAATCTGGGATTGAAGTTCGAGAGACATAATCGACTCGGACAGAATTTGGTTGGATATGTGGACTCAGATTATGCTCGTGACTTGGACAAACGCCGATTAACAACAGGGTATTTATTTACGCTTGCTAAAGGGCTGGTGAGTTGGAGGTCAACGCTTCAATCAACGGTGGCTTTGTCTACTACAGAGGCAGAGTACATGGCAGTAATGGAAGCCTTTAAGGAAGCTATTTGGCTACATGGGTTGATTGAGGACTTGGGTATTGTTCAGAAGCACGTTGAGGTGTACTATGACAGTCAGAGTTCCATTTATTAGGCAAAGAACCAAGTTCATCATTCCCGCACCAAGCACATTGATGTCCGTTTCTATTTCATCCAAGAAATTGTGAATGAAGGGGATATTCTGCTTCAAAAGATTAGTACTGCAGATAATCCAGTCGATATGCTCACAAAAGTGGTTTCTGGGATCAAGTTCCAACACTGTTTCGACTTGGTCAACATCTCTCGGAACTGAGCACCTTCGGGTGCATGGCAGTGTTGATCGATCACTATGTTGGATAAGAGAATCCTTGCCAAGGTGGAGATTTGTTGAAGATTGGCTAAAGATTTAGCCAAACTACTCACATGGGTTGAGGGGTGATTTGTTGGAGATCACCCATGTGAGGAGTGATCTCTTCTCTATGTGAAGAACCAGAGCACACATTTGCCAACTGACAAGTCACAAAGGTAGACGGCAACTTTTGTGAAGGAACAGCTGCTATGTGCAAGGCCAGCCAACCTCTCCACCTTCTCTTGAGTGTATAAATAGAGAGGCTAAGGGGAGAGTTGAGATAGAGAAAAAAACTATTATTGTGTGTCTCCTTTGTAATCTTTGTATTTCTCTCCATATAGTGAAATCCGCTTCCCCGTGGACATAGGCGATTTGTGGAACCACGTAAATCATTGTGTGTTTGTACTTGTGAGATTGTTTTCTACCTCCTTGGCACAACATTTTTATCTTCATACTCTTCTAGCCATTGATCACTCAGCAGAAATGGTTGGTTTGGAAATTGATATTTTTTTGTGGCTTTTTAACTTTTTATAAAAATATGTACAAAAAAATAAAAAAAAAATGATTTGACAATTTAAAGTGTTTTTTTATTTTTTATTTTTATAACCTTTTAACGTTTTTGAGTTATCAATTCATATTTTTTTGTTTTTAGTATTTTTTAAATATTTTAATCAATTTTTTTTTTTGTTTTTTTACTTTTTAGAAAGGTACAAAATTCGCAAATTTTTTTTTAAAATTTACTAAAAACAAAAAAAATACAAAAATTCATTACATTTTTGAAATTTTTGTATTTATTAAAAAAATAGATTTCTTCTCAAATGTTTTACTTTTTAATAAATTTAGATTAAGTGCATCTAAAAAAATATGACTAGATACGAAAAAAGTTCACTAAAGTCTAAAGAGAACAAAATATACTACAAGAAAAAAACACAAAAATTATTTTTGAAAACTCAAAATCAAACAAAAGTATCTTCTATTCCTCTTTTGTTTAACCATGCAAACCAGATGCCCCATATGATCTTGCATTGGATACACTGTTTTTCTGTTTCTTCATTTTGTTTTCTAAAAACAACAAAATTCCCAATAAAGATTTAGACCTCTTCCTTAAGAAAATTATTTAGATATATCAATTCAGACCAAAGAATTTTCCTTTTAGCAGCCTCATTCATCACATTGACAATGGAAACATGAAACTTTTTCATCATTTTTTTTTTCTCCCTAGCTTCCATTCCGCGGCTAGCTGGCCAATTTCTCATACTTCAACTAAATATCAATTTGTTGAAAATTTGCTTATGCTAGGTGAACCAAATTATTGATAATTATATGAATCGTATCCCAATCCCTTGCCAGACAATTAAAATAAAGAAAAAAAAAAAAGCGAACAAATTTCTTTAAGAAACATAAATAGTACTTAACCTACCAAAGCAAATTGAATGATAGTACTCTTTTAACTTTCACCGAATGAACTTAATATAGTTTTTCCAAAACTAGTGTCTATCAAGATAATAGAAGTAACAATTCAAAATAACTAGATTTTTATCCTAGCTTACACACATTTGTAGACATATACACACACAAACACACAAGAAGAAGAAGAAGAAGAAGATCAACATTTTCACTTTACACACTTTCTTGATTTCTAGGCCATACTACAGTCCTTGCCTTGTTCTGATAGTTCCTTGCCACCCTGGTTGCAATTGGTATCAGTATCAATAAGAAGGTGGTAATAACAGTAAAGAAAATCCCCAACTTGTCGTTCGATGCAATGGCAGCCATACAAGTATCATATGTTACTATGAGTGCAAACATTGCAATTTGCAATTCCAATTGCAAAGGGAATCCACTTGTGGGGCAATAGATCATTTGAAGAGAGGTAAAGAACCTAATTGAGTTGAATAGAATGAACAAACCATAAGATACCCAATTATTAGAACCCATGATTGCTTGTCCTATTTTGTGTGGTTCAGAAGCATTGTTGTTTCCATTGTTGTTGCTAGAAACAGAATCTTCAGCCCACACACCACCTAGAGGACTATGTACGGTTTGGTAAGTTGTTGCAATAAGTATAGCTATCACGACCATGGTGTGTAATGATTCACTTGGTGAATCTCTATCCATGTGGTACTTGAAGTAGTCTAGCAACTGTTTAGCAGGAGATCGAGGCTGATGATTTGGTATTGATTGGTCACTTGAAGAGTCTTGATTCATTCCAGGTTGATTTTGATTTTGATTTTGATTCATTCCAGGTTGTGTTAAGGAGTGCAGCTCTTCTGCCTTCATAGCTATGGCTTGCCTAAGGATCTCCTTGATTTCTCTATCGCCTGCTTTGCTTTAGAAAAAGAGTAAAACATCAAGAGCTGTGAGACCTTTCTTGTTCAAGGGATTGATCTCTAATGCTCCCTTAGAGACAACATTTTTCTTAAGCACCCAGTCAACCACATGCTCACAATTTTTCAATCTCACTTGTTAGAAAAAAAAAAAAAAAAAAAAAAAAAAAAACAAAAAAAAAACACAAACAAACAAACCAAGAGAAGTTACATAGGGATAGGGGTCAGGGATCTTCTGTCCTTAGAATCCTATCCTCTTATGTCTAATGCAATCCCAATTGTATGATGTGGTGAGAGTCATGAAACGCAGGAATCTCGAGGCACGATTGTGTAACAGAGAGTGCAAGGGTATAAAGATTTGGGGGATGGGTGGGCAAAGGATCTCACCTACCTCACAATTTTCCCTCTCAATTTTTTTCCTGGTTAGAAGGAAAGATAGAAAAACCAAATAGAAATTGTATGGACAAAAACAAAATTTTAAAATGAAAAGTCACATAATAGACACAAGGGTAACTTTTTCATAATTTTTTCTATGTAACATCTCTCAAAATGAAAAGGTGAGAAATAACATAGGTAGACCGGGTATACCTCGTACTGTTTTTTTGAAACTACAAGGTGCAAGAAAGTGTTCCCTTGGTCATCCTTCCTATTTAAGACATCCTCTTTGTTGAATTTCTTAAGATGTTCCACCAAGACTTTGAAGGCTTCAAATTGGTTGTTCTTCACATCCAAGTGAAGAACTATTTCTCCTCTGGCTGTCACGTCTACTACAGAATCTGCACTAGCTAAAATCAATTCTCTTATCACACCGACCCTGCCTTTGATTGCTGCGTAGTGAAGGGGAATTCTTCTTTCTCTTCCTTTAACTAGGCAGAGTTTGTGATCTGCTTTCAAAAGCTCCTTCACAATCTCAACGTGCCCATTAGCTGAGGCAATATGCAATGGACTCAAACCGTCTTCGTTGAGTTCTTAGGAAAATTCTTTCCTCAATTTCATGATCTCTTTCACAAGATCAAAGTGGCCAGCCATAGAAGCAATATGTAAAGGAGTTTCTCCATTTTCAAATGCAGAAGTGTAGAGCAAACGAGGAGTATCTTCGATCAATTTCAGAAAGTTTTTGACATTTCCTGTCCAACAAGCCTAGAACAGCCTTCTATCCATCCTTGTAGATAAATCCCACAACTTGAAAATATATCGACCTCGGATATGCTTTTGGAGAAACAAGATTTTAAACTGTTGATGAGTAGCACTTGTTATATCTTATTTTTGAAGTTTTTGACTATAGATTAATTTATCTAATGAAGTTTGAATTAGGACACCATTTCAACTGATTCCCATCATTCCTTTTGTAAATATTGAAGTCCATGATCACCCAGATGACATTGCTTCATGGAATTAAAAACAAAATAAAATAACTTGAGTATCACAAGCATAAGAATCCTTTATCTCTCTTTCCTATTGAACAATTTTGCCATAAATTACTTGCTAGAGTAACAACTTTCTTAATAATCCAATGTAAAAAAGAAGCACTATCCTCTTGAAAGTTTTGAGGTGTAAATTGTCCCCATATATATGGCTCTAGAACATCTCAAATTATTAGGTAAGAGTCTCCCTTCAATCAGCAAACAATTCTCATTTCTTGTAGGACTTTCAATTTTGATGTTAGCCGTTATCTATTATACTTAGGATTCTTGTATTCTTGTACACCTAGGTTTCTTGGCCTATATATACAAGCTTCTCCAATTGTATTGATTCATTGATTATATATACAATACATATTATTTTCTCTCTCTACTATTCTAACACAGTATCAGAGCCTAGGGTTTTCTCCAAGCCTCCTCTTCTTTTCATCACCTTTTTTTTTTTTCCTTTCTTTCTTTCCTGTCTAGCAGATTGATTCCTTCTCACGTTGGCTTTTGAGTATCTCGTCATTTCCTGTTTCAATGATTGGACTATACTAGCTTCTTCATCTCTTCAAGACGAAGCCAATACCATCAAAATCATCTCCATCCGCCGCCACACGCGTCTCCACACACAACCAGAATATCAGACAAGTGTTGTGCCATTTTCTTTGCGTCTCCGCGCTCCTCTGCTCCTATCCCGCACTATCTTTCACCTCAGCCTAATCTGCTAATGTGAGCCACGTGTTTTGACGTCATCACTAATGTCAACCCTGGTTGATCGTGCACCACTACTGCCTTCTTGCTATCGTGCACTGCGCGCACCTCTGCTAATGTGCGCCGTGCATTTCTGACGTCGGCCCCCTTTGTTGTGACGTCAACCCTAGTTTTGGTTCCCCTACTGGGTCAAACAACTTTGACCAGCCGATTTGCCGCCTTTGTGGTCGTGTTTTTGGCCCATTCAAATCATATCCCACTCTTTTTCGGCCTCTTGAATCCACTGGTGTGTTTTATTTTGGCAAATTCAACCTCTACAAAGCACTTTCTTCTTCTTTTTTGCCCTGTTTGAGCATTATGGATTGTACCGAGCACATCCACTCTATTTCTGTTATCCTTGATGGGCCAAATTATGTTAGTTGGGCTCAAGCTCTCTCTAGCTTCATCAAAGGGAAACGACTTGCGGATCATTACTGGTGCTTTTCCAAACCCAACTAGAAGGAGGATGGGACGGACTTTGCATTCGATGACTGTCTTGACGAATGGGAAAGTAAGAATTATCAAATTATCACATGGTTCCGGGCTACCTTAGTTCCCTTCATTCATCTCTAGTTTGGCCGGTTCCAGGATGATGCTCAAATTGCTTCTCCTGCCAAAGCAATTTGGGATTTCTTGAGGGACCATTATCAGACCACTGGCCATGCTCATCAATATCAACTGTTGCAAACTCTTCATCACATGCGTCAGGTAGTCGGTCAGTCTATCAATGAATTGTTATCCCATATGTCGTCTGTTTGGGACAAGCTAGCTCTTTTTGAGCCTACATGGGCATATTTTGAGGATACACAGCTGTTTATTACTCATCGGAATCATTAGCGATTATTATAGTTTCTTATGGCTCTTTATAGCACTTTTGAGCCTGTGCGTGCTTCATCGCTCCATCGTTTGCCCTTGCCCACTTTAGAGCAAGCCATTACTGAACTATTATCAGAGAAGACTTGTTTTGGGACTCTCAAATCTCAAAATAGGGATTATGTTCTTGCTACGCCATCATCACAGAGTTCCTTATCTTCACAGCCCGCTAGTTCATGCCAGTATTGTCACAACCGTGGCCTGCCAGCCACTCATTCTTTTGTTTAATGCTAGGTTCGCGAATGCTTTACTTGCCACAAGAATGCTTTTGGTCATCTCGAACGCAGTTGTCCTCGAGCCCCCTCCAATACTTCATCCAAGAAAGGGTCTTCTCGTTCTGGGTATCAATCCAAATCTGGCCAAGGTTCTCGTTCTACTGTTATTGCCTCTGAGGGTTCTTCTACTCACCACCCCACTAATTTCACTACTCTTTCATTCTCTATGGATGATTTTGAGTCTATCATCCAACATGTGCTTGCCAAATCCGGTACTCCTCCCTCTGTTACTCTTTCAGTGACTTCAATTAATTCTCCATGGTATTTTGATTCTACATGCTGTAATCATATGACTTATGACTCCACTATGTTTTCTTCTATATCATCATAATCTTCTGTCCCCATCATATACACTGCTGATGGTTCTCATATGACTGTTTGTCACATTGGTCAAATTTCTACTTCCACTGTATCTCTTTCTTTTGCTTATCACATTCATACTCTTCAATTGAACCTTATCTCTGTTGGTCAGTTATGTGAACTTGGCATAACCGTTACCTTTTCTACTAATGGTTGTTTGGTGCAGGACCCTCAGACGAGACAGATCCTTGGGCTTGGCCGTAAGCATGGACGTCTATTCGAGCTTACCCATCTTTACATTCCCCACAAATCATCTACTGCTGCTCTCCACACATTATCTACTGTTGCTCCCATTGCTTCCTCTACTACATCTACTTCTGCCATGTCTTCTTTTCACCTTTGGCATTGTCACTTAGGACATGTCTCTTTTATTCGTTTGAAAACTTTAGCTTCTAGTAGTCAGTTAGGTTGTGTCCGTCTTGAAGATGTCGATTGTTTATCTTGTCAAATTGCTAAACAACCTGCTTTATGTTTTAATAACAGTACTTCTATGTCTACTACTCCTTTTGATCTTGTGCATTCAAATATTTGGGGACCTTCCCCCACACCGACCATGGGGGGGTCAAGATATTTTGTGATTTTTGTTGATAATTTTTCTTATTATACTTGGTATTTCTTCTCAAAAATCGATCTGAACTTAAACAGATTTATTATGATTTCTCTGCCATGGTCCGCACTCAGTTTTCTCGGACTATTAAAATCTTTCATTCTGATAATGCTAAAGAGTACTTGGATTCTGAATTTCTTTCTTTTCTTCGAGCTAATGGTACACTCTCGCATTGCTTTTGTGCAGGCATGTCCCAACAAAATGGACGAGCCGAAAGGAAGCACCATCATATTCTCGACACTATCTGGGCTCTTCTCATTTCATCTTCTTGTCCTAAATAGTTTTGGGGAGAAGCTGCCCTCACTGCGTTCCACAACATAAATTGTGTACCTACACCTGTCATAGCTAATACTTTCCCTTACAAGCGCTTGTATGGTTCTCTTCCTGGCTACACCACTCTTAAAGTTTTTGGTTCTGCTTGTTTTGTTCTACTTCAATCTCATGAACACACTAAACTAGAACCTCGCTCTCGTCTTTGTTGTTTTCTATGGTATGGTATAGAACATAAAGTGTATCGTTATTGGGATCCTATCTCTAAGCGACTTCATATTTCCCGTCATGTGGTCTTCTGGGAACACAAGATGTTCTCAAATCTTTCCCCAAGTTTCACCTACCACAGTCCACCCACTCAGTAATCTTTACTGATCTCTCTATAGACCTATTTTTTGATGACTTTGATGCAAATTCTGACTCCATGATTCCACAGCTGCCTACTCCTATTGTCCATCCTAAGGATTCTGTGTCTGTTGATGGCCCTCCACCTTCTCCTATTGAGGTTCCTCCTACACCAGAGCGTCATTCTACACGGGTAAGGCAACCTTCTGTTCTTCTCCGTAATTATATTGTTGGTTCTACTGCCTTTTCCTCTGATGAACCTACTTCTTATCAAGAAGCTTGTTCTAACCCTCTTTGGCAACAAGCTATTACTGATGAACTACAAGCTGTCGATAAAACTCATACTTAAGATGTGGTTGATCTTGCTCCTAGCAAAAGTACTGTTAGTTCCATTAAGCGTTACAAAGATCGCTTTGTCACCCGAGGGTTTACTCAAGAGTATGGCATTGACTATGAAGAAACATTTGCTCTTGTTGCTCGTATTACTCCTGCTCGTAGCTTACTTGCAGTGGCTGCTGCTTGCCACTGGAGTCTTTATCAGATGGATGTCAAGAAGGCATTCCTCAATGGTGATCTCACAAAGGAAGTTTATATGCAACCTCCTCCTGGTTCTTCTGTTCCATCAACCAAAGTCTACAAACTTCGTTGTGCTTTGTATGGTTTGAAACAAGTTCCGCGTGCCTAGTTTGCCAAGTTTAGCTCTACCATTCTTGACTTTGGCTTTTCCTTCAGTGCCCATGATTCTGCCTTGTTTATACGTAAGACGAAGCATGGTACTATTCTCCTTCTTCTCTATGTGGATGATATGATTATCATTGGAGATGACCCTGCGGGTATTTCTAGTCTCCAATAGTTTTTCCGTCGCCAGTTTGAGATGAAAGATTTGGGTTTGCTTAGCTATTTCCTTGGCTTGGAAATTTCTCAAAATTCATCTGGTTACTTTCTTACTTAGGCCAAGTGTACGTCTGATCTCCTGACTCATGCTGGCTTTACCGATTACAAGACTGCCACTACTCTCGTTGATCCTCAAACTTGCCTTACACCTCTTGAAGGTTCCCTATTATCTGATGCCACTTTATATCGTCAGCTAGTTGGTAATCTTGTCTATCTCACGATTACTCATCCAGATATTGCTTATGCTGTTCACATTGTCAGTCAATTCATGGTCGCTCCCCGTTCTCCATACTATGATGCTCTGATTTGCATTTTGCACTATCTCAAAGGCACTCTATTTCATGGTCTTTATTACTCCACCCAATTTTCTCTATAGGCCCATGCCTTTTCTGATGCAGATTGGACAAGGGATCCTACTGACCGTCATTCCACTATTGGCTTCTGCTTCTTCTTGGGCAACTCTCTCATTGCCTGGCATAGCAAGAAACAAACTGTGATACCCCTGTTCCGTATTATGCTAATTGATCCTCCTTATGCATATGATTATGTGTTTGATATGATTTTGAGTGCCATTTATATGAATATATGTGGTTTTGAATTTCTATCTGTTCACCGTAGGAATATCTGTTTGATTATCTGCTTTGGAATTTAAATTGAAGGCCTTATCGGCCACAGAACCTGAAATTGATTATGCCATCGTGATTGGCATAATTTTTAGAGCCTACGGTGAAATTTGATTAAAAATTGATTCGGATCAAAAAATTAGATTCAGAACGATCAATTAAGTGCCCAACCACCTAATATTAAAATAATTGACTTAGTGGGGCTATATAAAGGGCCATATGCACTCAATCTCTCCTTTGGATTCATTTTGGCTGATTTGGGCTCTTGAGTGTGAGAGAGCCGAATTAGGGGAGAGATAGTGTAGGGAATTGAAGGTTTGGCTCAAGTTTGTGAAGAATTGGAGGATTTAAACTCAAGAATTTGCTATAGATTGGAAGAATTAAGCCTCTAGGTGAGAATTCATGAATTTTGAGTTATCATCTTGTGAATTCAAGTTTGAATAATGGTCAAGAACATGGATTGGTTTGATTATGAGGAAATTGAGTTGATTTTTGTATTGAAGCCAATATGTGCATGCATGTATGTAATTGCTTGAATTTGCATGTTTAAGTTTAAAATACATGATCCATGAAGAATTTTGGTTGAAGCTCATGTTTGTAATCACCAATTGCACCATGTAAGTTGAAATGGGAGTGATATCCCACATGCATGTACAATTTATGAGGAATGAATTTGAAATACATGGAATTGTTGCCATGGTAGCAAGTTTGGGGTAAATTGGAACATGCATGTAAATGGTTTATGAAATTGAGCTTTATAATGTGTTGAATTTGATATTAGTACATGTTTATGTAAAGATTGAGCGAAAAGCATGCATTTAGAACCTTTGAATACCTAGTTGAAGCTCAAGAATGTGTTCTGGAAAACCTAGAATTTTTTATGTCCGCTCGAATAGGGGAAGTTCCGCTCGAGCGGGGAATTCGTGCTCCCAGTATTTTTGCAAACATGGATGTCCGCTTGAGCGGGGAAGTTCACGGTCGAGCGGGGAGCTATGTAGGCAGACCTTCAGCTCGAGCGCCAGACTTCATGCTCGAGCGTAATTTCGATGCATCCAGTACTTTTGCAAACCTCATGGGTCCGCTCGAGCGGGGACCCTGTTTTCTGAAATTTTGAAAATGCATTATGTGTTCTGTTTTCCGTTCCCTTTCACTTCTAAGTACTCTTAGGCATACATTAAGCATTGTAAATGAGTTAGAGAAGATAAGAATTAAGCCTAAAGAGGAATATGTAATTAAGAACGGATTGAATCGGTTGTGACCCATATGTGTTATGTGATGTGTAGGGTCAAGCTCCAGGGAAATCAATCAGCCGATCACTGTGAGTAATATCTTAACAGAGATATCTGAAATATGTTATTGTCCAATTGCTTACGTCCATGTAAGTTTTATAAGATTTGTTGATTTGATTGGTGGACAATGTTTGCTATACCAAATGAACGGGCCAGAGGTCGTTTTGACAAGAACGAATAGATGGGCCAGAGGTCATTTTGACAAGAATGAATGTATGGGCCAGAGGCCGTTCTGACAAGAATGAATGGATGTGCCAGAGGCCGTTTTGACATGAATGAATGGGCCAAAGGCCGTTTTGACAAGAACGAATGGATGGGCCAGAGGCCGTTTTAACATGAATGAATGGGCCAAAGGCCATTTCGACATGAATAAAAGAATGGGCCAAAGGCTAGTTTGATAGAAATAACAGTTTGACACGAATGATAGTTTGACACGAATAACAGTTTGACATGAAAGTATGAATGGGCCAAAGGCCAGTTTGACCTGAATGATACGAATGAATTGGGCCCGAGGCCGTATGATGTGTTTGGAACCGTAGTTACTTAACTTACATATATCTATGTGTGTGTATTAGTTAGAAATATAAATGGGCCCAAGGCCGTTTGTGGAATATTGTTCCAATGTATATTCTTTATTTGATATTATTCACTGGGCTTTCGCTCACGCTCATTCATGTGTTTATAGGTGAGCCAAGAGAGGTCCAGACCCAGCCTCAGTGAAGTCTGTATGGAACAATCAAAGTTTTGAAGAGTCAGCCCTTGCGTCTCATGCACGAGACACGTCTTCGCCCTTTTGTCATTCTGTGTATTTCGTTATGTTGGCGAGGACTTTGGTATACGTCTGTGTATAGTTTGGTTTGGCTGACTTAGATTTGAATGATCCTGTCTGTACAGAACCTTATGCTACTATACTTTCTGTTGTGAGTTATTAACATATGTAAATGTGGAATGTTATGATGTGCATATAAGCACAGCTCTATGGACAAAGTTTTAAATTTGCTTCCGTTTGGCCCCTTTACTCTGATGAGTTTTGTCTTATTTGGTTTGAGGCCATAGGTAATCTCATGATTACTGGCCGGTTATGGCCTTAACCCGTAGGGGCGGGTTCGGGTCGTGACAGAGTGGTATCAGAGCATGAGTTAATAACTCACACACTTGTCAAAAAGAGCAATAAGTGTCTAGATAAGATCTAGGATGCATTCATGTGATAAGTGTGAATTTGAAAGCATCAAGAATACGCTTAAATGTTCAATATGAACGATTATGTATTATAAGTTTGTGATTCGCTTGCATTGCAAAATATTTGAATACGTATGCTCTTTTGTATATGCATACCTGTGAATCTTTTGTATAAAGTAAACGCAAGTTTAATCAGATGGTGAGAACATGTAATTATATGAGATATGAATTGTTGCACTAATGTGTACAACAAGTTGTTTTGTTATAATGCACATATATGAACATATGAATCATGTAAAGTTGCATATGTGCATTCGATTCTACAAATGGGTGTTTATGTGGAATATGATTCGAGTATATGATTACTTAGTAAATGCTCAGCATGCGATGTCTGACAAGTATACAATCATCTATTACGTATGTGATTAATCGTGTCTTGACGGTATGTAAAATGAGAATATAACAGTGTGCCTATGTGCGAATGTACCTATGTGTATTTGTGATTATTTCTGTATCGAGCATTCCAGTACTTGGCAAGGCTTAATAAGAGTTTGTGTACATTGTGGATAAAGTAAGGGCATACGAGTAGGCAGACTCTTCCACAGCCTGACTTGATGGACTGGAAAGAATAGTACAAGAAATGGCAAGGATCTTAAGACAACAACGTCAGTCGCCGCTACGGCAAGAACCTTTGCCACCACCAGTGTAGAAAACGCCGAGGAGTTTGTTATCAGATTTCTAGGGCTTGTTATAGAAGTGGTAAAATGGACGGTATGGTAAGGAACTGTCCCCGAACTGAACAAAATGTGAATAAATCTTCTGCCTCAGCTAGATCTATACCAATGGTAGGAATTGCTAATCAGGATAGAGTAATCACACTCATCCCAGAAAGCGCTCAAAATACTGCGACCGTTATCCAGGTATCTATACTGTGTATAAACGAATGCTTATGTATTGATTGATTCTGAATTAGTACATGTGTACATCTTCGCTTGGGATATTATTTGATTCGGATGCATTCTTTCGTATCTGCTATGTGTATCCAGACTGGTTAGACCCACAAGGTCGAGACCGTATTCATTGAATGTATATGCTCCATTTGGGAAATTTGTGAAATATGTATTGGGATATCGCTTAACTCTGCACATGCACATGTACATGTACATCTAAACCTATGCTCAGGGTGATCTGTTATATTACTGTCTTCAATGACTAAACCACTGGAACTATGACTCTGTGATTGTGTGACTGAGTTGAACACCCTACCCCAAATAACGAACTCTATAAATTGCGAGATCATGTATTTGGATTGGTAGAAAATTGACTAAACCATGTGACTACGTTAAGCTTGACTCGTAAAGCTATGTTTTTGTGACTAATTTGGAAACTCTGCGTGATGAATCCTATATTATGCGTAACCGAAGAACTTTGTTTAATGTGTTACTGTGTACCATGTGCTTGCATATAAGACCTATTTGAGAATTTCTATACTTATTATGATATATACCTCCTGATATGAACGCCTGCATATGCAACTACACCTGAACTTATGTGAACAATGCCATATTGTACGTGATTTGAAATACTTTGACATGAACAGTTGTGATAAATGACTTCGATATGACTTTGAGAACTGATGAACTTAGAACAGTTGTGAAACTATCGACTATGTACCTAAGCAACGAAGTGTGCCTTACAGAACCAAAAATACCCCATTGAGAAAACTTTTATCTAATTCAATCTGATAGAACTTTTGTTTGATTGGGCCTGTTAGAACCCTCATTTGATATAATTTGATGGGATCTTTGCTCGATTTGATTTGGCAAGACTTTTGAGGGGATTAATTTGATGAGACCCTCTATCTGATTTGACCTCGTTAAGAGGAAGTACAGATCACGTATGAATAAATAGCCAGATTATTCTTGGCAGGAAAATTGATAGACCCAAAACTTGAATCCGTTTAGAGTACTTGACTTACTTGAAAGACCTTTTGTGGGCTATCAACAGAATGATCTAACCATGAACACCGTTGAGAACCAACCTTCAACTATTGAGGACATACGTGTTAAAAATGAACCGAATTGTGCAAATCCAGTAATTGGTTGTCTTAAGGAACAATGCTTGTGTATTGTCATGTTCTTACGTATTTGACGCTAAGGAAGCTGGTGACAACAGATTGATTTGATTGTAAACAGTACTGAATATTTATCCTCGACTAATCAGAATATGTCTCATATGTCTGCTTCAGTGTTATCGGATTTTGGAAAAATCAGGTTATGGTGAGTGGTATTGTGTTTGTTTTGATGACATTCTTGAGACGTCCTCTCATGCTAGGGGACGTAAAGCCTATGTAGCACCTTCATTGAGATATCTCTTTTGCCACCGACGGTTTTGTACGGGTGGGTTTGTCTAATTGTTCTCGGGTCGGCCACCAACGGTCGTGAACGGGTGTGCTTTGATTCCGAGACGATTATTCATTTGTTTTTTTTCAGAATGTCATCATTTGGTATTATGTAGATGTTATTAACATCCAAGAAGCTTTTAAAAACCCTGATTGTCCGAAAGTATGTGAATTCAATAGGCCTTGTGTAAATAACTGCTCAGTGCCACTATATTCTGCAATTGGGGCTCTGAGGATGTGTAAATTGTGTTTAACATGTGATTGACTATTTTGATATCATCTTTGACATCATGGGGATTAATATACGAATTGCTTTCTGCTTTTTGCGACTATGAGATAGTGTGGAAAGACTCGAAGGAGCAGGGAATTGAATGTTGAATCGAATTGTAAACTGTAAACTGTTGAATGAATTGAGGACACGTGTATTCTGTTAGAAGTCGACTGCCTCGATGTTATTGTACTTTACAACTGGTACTATGGGGATATATGAGTTACGTATGTCGTGTGGTTGATTGCTTCGTTGTTATCTTTGTTGACTCGGGAATCAGTGTCTAGATCCGCTTTAAATTCCTGTAGACTTTTGATTGACCTTGGATAACTGTGATGAGTCGCTGAACTAAATACCGAATCGGATTGTGAATTGCAGAGTTATTGAAGAATGAATTGAACTTTTGTGACAAGGGAATAGACCGAACTTCTATGGTAAAGTTAGCTGACATCTGAAATAAGTATGTGGTGACCCATTGTGAAAAAGGAAATTGTTGAATTTGTGTCTAAATATTTTCGGTGCCAACAAGTCAAAGCCAAATATCAAATATAGATGGAACTACTTCAACCTCTCCCTGTTTTGGAATGGAAATAGGAATATGTGACTACGAATTTCATTGTGGGGCTACCTTGAGCACCTAAGGTATAAGTCCCGTTTAGGTTATTGTATGTAGAATTACTAAGTTTGCTCATTTCCTCCCTGTAAAATTTTTGTATAATGCTTATAGACCAACCACTGGTTACATCGATAAAATTGCTTGTTTGCATGGGGTCCCAGTATCTATTGTTTTAGACGGAAATCCTAAAATGTGCCCGAATTATGATAAGCCTTCAAGAGGCAATGGGGATTGAATTGTGATTTGACGCTGCTTGCCGTCCGAAAATCGATGTATAATTAGAAAGAACTTTTGAGAGAAATGCTCCAAATATATTCAGTAGATCTTTTAGGGAATTTGGAAAGTCTATTCGTTGTTGGCAGACTCTGCTTACAACAATAGCTTGCACTCTGGTATCGGTGTGGCACCGTGCAAAACCTTGTATGGCGGAAAAGGTAGGCCTCTGATTGATTAAGAACAGAATGTTGCTTGATTTTAAGACCAAGCAAATAACTATCTAAAGGATACCACTGGAACCGTTGAATAAGAAGTATTCCGAATTGTTTTCGACTGAAGGTAAAATAAGTTTGGAGGACCAAACTTCCTAAAGGGGGGAAGACTGTGATACCCCTGTTCCGTATTAAGCTAATATATCCTCCTTATGCATATGATTATGTGTTTGATATGATTTTGAGTGCCATTTATATGAATATATGTGGTTTTGAATTTCTATCTGTTCACCGTAGGAATATCTGTTTGATTATCTGCTTTGGAATTTAAATTGAAGGCCTTATCGGCCACAGAACCTGAAATTGATTATGCCATCGTGATTGGCATACGGTGAAATTTGATTGAAAACTGATTCGGATCAAAATAATTAGATTCAGAACGATCAATTAAGTGCCCAACCACCTATTATTAAAATAATTGACTTAGTGGGGCTATATAAAGGGCCATATGCACTCAATCTCTCTCATTTGGATTCATTTTGGCTAATTTTGGGCTCTTGAGTGTGAGAGAGCCGAATTAGAGGGAGATAGTGTAGGGAATTGAAGGTTTGGCTCAAGTTTGTGAAGAATTGGAGGATTAAACTCAAGAATTTGCTATAGATTGGAAGAATTAAGCCTCTAGGTGAGTAATTCATGAATTTTGAGTTATCATCTTGTGAATTCAAGTTTGAATAATGGTCAAGAACATGGATTGGTTTGATTATGAGGAAATTGAGTTGATTTTGTTGTATTGAAAGCCAATATGTCCATGCATGTATGCAATTGCTTGAATTTGCATGTTTAAGTTTAAAATACATGATCCATGAAGAATTTTGGTTGAAGCTCATGTTTGTAATCACCAATTGCACCATGTAAGTTGAAATGGGAGTGATATCCCACATGCATGTACAATTTATGAGGAATGAATTTGAAATACATGGAATTGTTGTCATGGTAGCAAGTTTAGGGTAAATTGGAACATGCATGTAAATGGTTTATGAAATTGAGCTTTATAATGTGTTGAATTTGATATTAGTACATGTTTATGTGAAGATTGAGCGAAAAGCATGCATTTAGAACCTTTGAATACCTAGTTGAAGCTCAAGAATGTGTTCTGGAAAACCCAAAATTTTTGATGTCTACTCGAGCGGGGGAAGTTCCGTTCGAGCGGGGAATTCGTGCTCCCAGTATTTTTGCAGACATGGATGTCCGCTCGAGCGGGGAAGTTCACGGTCGAGCGAGGAGCTATGTAGGCAGACCTTCAGCTCGAGCGCCAGACTTTACGCTCGAGCGTAATTTCGATGCATCCAGTACTTTTGCAGACCTCATGGGTCCGCTCGAGCGGGGAAGTCCACGCTCGAGCGGGGACCCTATTTTCTGAAATTTTGAAAATGCATTCTGTGTTCTATTTTCCGTTCCCTTTCACTTCTAAGTACTCTTAGGCATACATTAAGCATTGTAAATAAGTTAGAAGAATAAGAATTAAGCCTAAAGAGGAATATGTGAATTAAGAACGGATTGAATCGGTTGTGACCCATATGTGTTATGTGATGTGTAGGGTCAAGCTCCAGGGCAAATCAATCAGCCGATTACTGTGAGTAATATCTTAACAGAGATATCTGAAATATGTTATTGTCCAATTACTTACGTCCATGTAAGTTTTATGAGATTCGTTGATTCGATTGGTGGACAATGTTTGCTATACCAAATGAATGGGCCAGAGGCCGTTTTGACAAGAACGAATGGATGGGCCAGAGGCCATTTTGATAAGAATGAATGTATGGGCTAGAGGCCGTTCTGACAAGAATGAATGGATGGGCCAGAGGTCGTTTTGACATGAATGAATGGGCCAGAAGCGTTTTTGACAAGAACGAATGGATGGGCCAGAGGCCGTTCTGACAAGAATGAATGGATGGGCCAGAGGCCATTTTGACATGAATGAATGGGCCAAATGCCGTTTCGACATGAATAAAAGAATGAGCCCATGGCTAGTCTGACACGAATAACAGTTTGACACGAATAATAGTTTGACACGAATAACAGTTTGACATGAAAGTATGAATGGGCCAAAGGCCAGTTTGACCTGAATGATACGAATGAATTGGGCCCGAGGCCGTATGATGTGTTTGGAACCGTAGTTACTTAACTTACATATATCTATGTGTGTGTGTATTAGTTAGAAATATAAACTGGGCCCAAGGCCATTTGAGGAATATTGTTCCAATGTACATTCTTTATTTGATATTATTCACTGGGCTTTCGCTCACGCTCATTCATGTGTTTGTAGGTGAACCAAGAGAGGTCCAGACCCAGCCTCAGTGAAGTCTGTATGGAACAATCAAAGTTTTGAAGAGTCAGCCCTTGCGTCTCACGCACGAGACACGTCTTCGCCCTTTTGCCATTCTTTGTATTTCGTCATGTTGGCGAGGACTTTGGTATACGTCTATGTATAGTTTGGTTTGGCTGACTTAGATTTGAATGATCATGTCTATACAGAACCTTATGCTACTATACTTTCTGTTGTGAGTTATTAACATATGTAAATGTGGAATGTTATGATGTGCATATAAGCACGGCTCTATGGACAAAGTTTTAAATTTGCTTCCGTTTGGACCCTTTACTCTAATGAGTTTTGTCTTATTTGGTTTGAGGCCGTAGGTAATCTCATGATTACTAGGCGGTTTATGGCCTTAACCCATAGGGGCGGGTTCGGGTCGTGACACAAACTATTTTACTTGTTCTAGTACCGAGGCTGAGTATCGTGCTCTTGCTAACACTACTTAGAAGCTTGTTTGGCTTCGTTGGCTTCTTTCTGATATGGGAGTTTCTCATTTTGTTGCCACCAATCTTTATTGTGACAACCAGAGTGCTATTCAGATTGCACATAACGATGTCTTCCATGATCGCACCAAGCATATTGAGATAGATTGCCATTTCATACACCAGCATGTTACTACGGGCACTATTCGTCTTTTCTTTGTTACCTCTGCTGATCAGACCGCTGACCTTTTCACTAAAGATCATTTTCCAGGACACTTCTCTGATCTCCTCGCCAAGCTCAAGTTGATATCTGCCTTACCACCTTGTGCTTGAGGGGAAGTGTTAGCTGTTATCTATTATACTTAGGATTCTTGTGTTCTTGTACACATAGGTTTCTTGTACACCTAGGTTTCCTGGCCTATATATACAAGCTTCTCCTATTGTATTGATTCATTGATTATATACACAATACATATTATTTTCTCTCTCTACGATTCTGACAGAATCCAAATCCATTAATATAGTGTTTAAATTTAAATTTGAGTAAGGATTTGTGTAGTATAAAAAAATATAAATAAAAATTTAAAGGAATTTTTTTCTCTTTAAATTCAAGATCTAAACACATCCTCAAAACTTAACTTATTTCTAGTGTTAAAAAGTTGGCACAAATTACTTCATATGTCAATGTTATATTTGACTAAGATTTGGGAGAAAAATTCTTACCTACCTTAAACCAGGAATTATTGGAGCATAGTCTTAATGAGTCTGCATTTTGGGATGTACACTGGTTGCTATATTAATGTGTTTTTTTTTTTTTTTAATAGATTGGAACTATATTAATGTGTTGAAACTAGTGATTTGGGGATGTTATTGCCTTGATTTAGTATTTGCCATGTCATGTCACTAGGTCAATGATAATATTAAAGATGGATATGATTTAAATTGAATATTACATTAGGAGTCATCTATTTTTCCATTTCAAACCTATAGGGAATTTGGTAAGGCAGATTAGCCCTGTTTGGTACAGCTTAATTTCAGCTTATTTCAGCTTTCAGCTTAATTTAAGCTATTTTGATGTGTTTGGTTTAGCTTAACAATACAGCTTATAGCTTTTTGTAAGTCAGAAATCAACTTATTCTTTGAGTGGGGCAGGAGAAACTTAATTTTTAAGTCAGAAATTAGCTTATGTTCATAGTTATAAGCTATAAGCTATTAAGGTATAAGTTATAAGCACTTTCCCACAGCGCTACCAAACAGGGCCATTGTCACCTTCCTTTTAAAAAAATTACTATAAAAAAAATAATAATAATTCAACCTCAAGGTTCTCAACAATCATGGGGTAATGCTATGTAATACTTTTTATCAATTATAAATATTTATCATATATTTACTTTTATATATCAATATATATTTAAAACTTATATTTTATTTCTTTATACTTCTCATAATTCATCCACATTGACATCCTTAATCACCTAACTTCTCATTGCACCCGCATTCTTTCAAATCCTAACTTTACTCTATACGCTATCCCCCAACCACCACCTTCAACCATCAGCATAGTCAACTTTAGTGAACATGGATGCGCAGGGAAAGGGGGAGGAGGGAAGGGGGAACTTGTGTACTTGAAACAAATTTCACTACAACAAATTATACTTTTGGTGACTAAATTTTCAATTGCCAAAAGTCATTTTTTAATCGCCATAGATTTTTGCCGACTAAATTTTTTGGTCGTTGACTAATTATCGCAAAATAATTGGCAACTATTTTTTTTAAGTCACCCAAAGTTTTCAATAAATATGCTTTTTTGTTTTAGTGACTAAAACATTTAGCCTCCAAAAACCGTTGGTTTCTTTTTGGCTATCAATTATTTAGTCACTAAAAACGTGGCACTCTTTTTTGGCTACCAATTTTTTAGTCAATCATGATGCTCATTTTTAGCTACTAATTTTTAGTCGCCAAAAACTTTTATTTTTTTTGGCTACTAGCTGTTTAGTCGCCAAAAGCTATATTTATTAATTTTTTTAAAATGCACAAGTTGAATATTTTTCATTAATTTCTAAATTATATGCATTCCATTATGAATGCAACCTGTAACCTGTACATATATAAAATAATACATCTATCAATTATAATCTAAATCCATTATCAATAATACCCATTTAATTATCAACTATCCAAAAACTTTAACTTGTAACATCATATTCCAAATATCATATAAATCCATACCAGCCAAGTATAATCCATCTAAATTAAATATTATATACAAAAATACTAGATTTCCAAAACAGAGGATTGTTCAAAAATAAATGTCTTCCATATACAAAACAAATGCTCTTCATACACAAAAATAAATATCCACAATAGCCCACGCAAAAACAATCAGTAAAAAAAAATAAAATTAAATTAACCATTAGCACTTATTCAATAAATTGACATTTCAAATTATAACAATTATAAAATTAATAATTTTGATATATTATACTCTGCAAATTTTGAACACAAGCTTGTGCCATCCGCATACACAACAACACATCATCAAACTCCATCGATCTCCATAACAAAACCACATATATATAGATACATGTTTATGTATACTAGTTGGACCCCACGCGCTCCGTGAGTTAGGGTCGCGACATAGTGTATTAAGATTAAATTAGTAGCCATTACTCCAGTTTTCTTAATTTTCTAGATAAATGAAACCCATCCACATCAAGAAGAGCTATACTCATGAGCTATGTACAGACAAAGTTATAAATATAATTAATTGTGGAGAAAATACAAGAACAATATATTAGTGTAGTGGGGTCAAGGATCTGCTTGTTACGAACTATACATTCACGTATTGCATTAATGTGTATGTGGATATTGGAGGAGCAAATTGTCATCAAGAAGTCTAAATTGTTACCAACTCACATCTACAAGAAAAAACATAAACCAAAAAAACATGGACAATATCTTCACGGGCAGTCAAATAACATAAAAACCTCACATCTAACCAAAAATAAAATAAAAATACGGCACATAAAATCCAATTCAAAACCAATATAACATACTCCAAAAATACAATTCAAAACCAATAAAAAGTTATATTTTTTGGTTTGAAGGGAATTGGGTTTGTTCAAAATTAGCTATCACCACAAAAGAGACTTTTTTTTTCCTACAAAATTACTACAATTTTGTGTTGGAAATGGTTTAGAAATTCTGGGTTAATAACAGAATTTTTTCTTAAGTTTGGTCTATTTTTCAGGTGGGCCCCAAGTGTCGATCTTCGCGGGTTAAAGTGGTAACGCGTTCTATAACCGCGTTGTGATTCACGTGGTATATTTGGTTGCTCCAAACCATTACCGAGTGAATGGGAAATAGAAGCCAAAGTAGCTCCATGGAAATGGAGTTTTGGTGGAAAATCCTTAAAGGTTTGAATAAGGCTTGTCCCACATTGATTTGGTGGGAAATTTTGAATGGGTTTATAAGGCATGGGATTGGAACTTGGGGTGTGCCCCAAGGGTACCCAAGTGTTTTATAGAGGGAGGTTATGGGCAAAATGGGCTAGATCCATTGGACCCAAAAATCACCACACAAGCGCGCGCCGTCCGTCTGGTCGGGCGGGCTGGGCTGGGCTTGGGTGCGGGTGCGTAGTGTGAGGTTGGGCTTGTCTGACCCAATACCTATTTGAATTCAAATTAATTCCGAAAATAAACTGGTCCGATTTTACTGTACACCCAAACAATTTTGAACCTAACAGATTCAAATCTGTTTAAATTCAAAACCTGCAACCACCAATCCATCTATAAATAGGATAGCCCTCATTTGGATTTTGTAACTCTAATTTTTATCCTTCATAACTCTGCAAACATTCTCTTCATATTGCTGCATTATTTTCTTCTGTGAGAGAGTATAAACACTTAGAGTGTTCGTTAGGCAAACAATTTGTAGTGCTGCTATTGTTTGTAGTTGATCATTTCATCTTGGGAGATTGACGTCCACAGTCTGAAAGCACCGTGGAAAGGACGAATCTGTCTTAAGGACACAGTGTCAAACACTGGACTTAATCAGAATAATATTCAACATATTAATCAAGTAAGTTATTTATTTATTTTCTATTTTATTATTATTTATTTAAATCAGTTTTAATTTTGTTTTGGTAACAAAATAAATATGTTTTTATTATTTAATTCTATTTCTAGTTTGATTTTTGTAATCAAACATTTTTCTCTCCTTTCCTTTATTTCATTTTATTCTAGTTGTTGTTTATTACACAATAGAATTTAATCTATTTAAATACAGTGAAGATTGTCCAACAATCTTAAGACAGATTATTTTTGGTGTCTTCATTGTATTTAATTTTCTGTGTTTTTAAAGTAATATTCTGGTTGGAAAATACAAATAGTATTTATAAACTATTTGACGGATAGTAGTAATATACTGTCTATTTTCTTTGACAACTAGTAGTAATATACTGGTGTCATTAACAATTGCAGAATATTATTTGGTGTTACAGAAAATTATTTTGGTATTTTATTTTTCTAGTTTTAGTAACAAGGAAAATAAAATTATTTTGTGTTATAATTTATTTTTCTGGTTTTAGTAACTAGAAAATTAATTTGTGATTTGTTTTTCTGATTTTTGTCATCAGATATATTTCGGTATTTTATTTTCTGATTTTAGTAACTAGAAAATTAATTTTGTTAATTTATCATAGTTCATCGTGAGTATACATGGAAGTATTTGATTTTGGAGTTAATATTAGTTTTACAAACTAATTTCATTTTTATTACGAAGAAACCTTTGTGGCAAGTTATTTTCTTTATTGGTTTACTGATTCATTCTTTAATTTCTGTGTATGGATCCGTAGTCGTGAATAGTTCTGCACATGAGTCGGGAAATATATTATATTATATATATATATATTCACAAGAACATTTTAATGTGTATATAATTAGTTTATTTATGTACAAATCTAATTGATTAAATGAAGGTATGTTTTGTCATTTTTGGAGTTTAAAATTCAAAACGCGTTGAATTTTATTTATGGGTTGAGAATCTTTTTATTTCAATTCTCATTTCATGATGCAAGTTATGGGATCATGCATGATTAATTTATTTTGTTAATTCATTATTTTTAGTTGATGCATTTGATATGCATGTATTGATATCAACTCAAGTTATTTCTTAAAAAATAATTTCATGTGATTTGGAATGATAAATTAATATGTTAACTTTGTACATAAGCAGATTAATTTGAGTCTGATAAATTTGTATTAACAAAGAGTGGTATGTATGTTGGTAAGGGATACATGAGTGATGGTCTCTTTAAATTGAATGTAATGACAATTGTACCAAAAGTTGCTATGAATAAGAATAACACATCTTTTGCTTATATTCTTGAGTCGAATTTATGGCATGGTAGATTAGGACATGTAAATTATGATGCTTTGCGTAGATTAATTGGTTTGGATTATATACCAAAGTTTGAAATTAATCCTAATCATAAATGTGAAGTTTGTGTAGAAGCGAAACTAACTAAGGCTCCATTTAAATCGGTTAAAAGGAAAATCGAACCTCTAGAATTAATTCATACTGATGTATGTGATCTAAAATTTGTTCAAACTAGAGGAGGTAAAAAGTATTTCATAACATTTATCGATGATTGCACAAGATATTGGTTATATTTATTTACTTAGAAGTAAAGATGAAGCTTAGAAATGTTTAACTCTACAAACAGAAGTTGAAAATCAACTTGGTAAAACCATGAAATGGTTAGAAGTGATAGGGGTGGTGAATATGATGCACCATTAAATGAATTTTGTACACAACATGGCATTATTCACCAAACAACAGCACCTTATTCTCCACAGCAAAATGAATTGCTGAAAGAAAGAATAGAACCTAAAAGAAATGATGAATGTCATGTTACTAAGTTCAAGCTTACACAGAACTTGTGGGGGAAAACAATATTGTCTGCTAATTATGTTCTTAACAGAATACCCACAAGAAACCAACAGCACTCCTTATAAATTGTGGAAAGGTCGACCACCTTCTACAAATACTTAAAAGTGTGGGGGTGCTTGGCAAAAGTTGAAGTTCCTGTTCCTAAAAGACTAAGATTGGACCAAAAATAGTAGATTGTGTGTTTATTGGTTATGCTCAGAATAGTAGTGCATATCGGTTTCTGACTTATAAATCAGAAATACCTGATATAAATGTGAACGCTATTATAGAGTCAAGAAATGTTGTGTTTTTTAAACATGTCTTTCCTTACAAGAAAGGACAGGAATTAAGTTCACAGAAAAGAACTTATGATTGTACTCAAAGTCAAGAGACTAATGACAATCAAACACAGGAGACTAGTAATGGTCTCGACCAACAGGATTTAACTGATGATGAACCAAGACGAAGTAAGAGAGCGAGAACATCAAAATCCTTTGGTTTAGATTTTCTGACATACCTGTTAGAAAATGAACCTCAAAGCTTTAAGGCAGCAATGACAGGTCCTGAAGCACCTTTGTGGAAAGAGGCTGTTAATAATGAAATTGAGTCCATTATGCAAAATCATACTTGGGAATTGGTGGATCTTCCACAAGTTCTAAACCTCTTGGATATAAATGGACATTCAAGAGAAAAAATGAAAGTAAATGGTTCAATTGACAAGTGTAAAGCAAGGCTTGTAGTTAAAGGTTACAGACAAAAGGAAGGTCTGGAATATTTTGATACATATTCTTCTGTGACAAGAATAACATCCATTCACATGCTTATTTCTATAGCAGCGTTGTTTAATTTAGAAATACATCAAATGGATGTTAAGACAGCTTTCTTAAATAGTGTTCTAAATGAAGAGATCTATATGGAGCAACCCGAAGGGTTTGTAGTATCGGGGCAAGAAAAGAAGGTTTGTCGGCTTGTAAAATCTCTTTATGGATTAAAACAAACACCTAAGCAATGGCATGAAAATTTGATCATGCAATGCTTACTAATGGGTTTAAATAAATGAATGTGACAAATGCGTCTATGTTAAAACACTGACCAAGGAATGTCATAGTTTGTCTTTATGTGGATGACATGCTTATCATTGGAAGCAGTCAAAACATGATCAAATCAACTAAGCAAATGCTTAACAAAAGATTTGATATGAAAGATATGGGGGTCGCAGATGTTATATTAGGAATGAAAATTACTAAAACATCTGACGGATATGCATTATCTCAATCACATTATATTGAGAAAATTCTTGGTAAATTTATCAAGGATGATATGAATTTAGCTAGAACACTTGTAGACGTCAATCTTTATTTATCAAAAAATAAAGGTGATGCGGTATCTCAGTTAAAATACTCCCAAATCATTGGAAGCCTAATGTACCTAATGAATTGTACCCGTCCTGATATAGCTTATGCTATCAGTAAATTGAGTAAGTACACTAGTAACCTCGGAGAAGACCATTGGAAGGCGATCATTCAGGTTTTTAGATATCTAAGATTTACTCGTGATCATGGTTTGAACTTTACTCGATATCCAGTAGTACTCGAAGGTTATTGTGATGCCAATTGGATATCGGATACTAAAGATTCAAAATCCACTAGTGGATATGTCTTTACTCTGGGAGGCGCTGCTGTTTCTTGGAAGTTCACGAAACAAACATGCATCGCACGATCCACAATGGAATCCGAGTTTATTGCTTTAGACAAAGTAGGAGAAAAAGCAGAATTGCTTCGTCACTTCTTAGAAGACATTCCAATGTGGCCAAAACCTGTGCCAGCTTTTGCATTCATTATGATAGTCAATCTGCAATAGGCAGGGCACAGAATCACATGTATAACGGTAAGTCACGACATATTCGTCGTCGACATAATACCGTAATGCAATTGTTGTCAAATGGAATAATCTCAATAGATTATATAAAATCTAAGAGAATATTGCGGATCCGTTAACAAAAGGTTTGACAAAGAGCTAGTGTATAGTTCATCGAAGGGGATGGATAAAGCCTATTACATAAGAGTCGTCATAATGGTAACCCTACTTATATGACTGGAGATCCAAGAACTAAGTTCAAAGGGACAACTAAGTTATGTATGGCTTGCCAGAAATCACCAAGGGATTAAACTACCCTACCCATTCCTATGGTGAGAGTGATATCTGCAACATCTGTTGTTTGCAGGGGTATAAGGATAAGCTTTGCTTTTAATGATTACTTATATCTTGATTTAGGTATAAAAATCAAGACAAGTATAAAGAAATACTTACAATGAGAATCACCTATATGAGTGTCGAACTGGGGTCGGTTCTATGAGAATGAAGAGGCTAAATTCTCTAGAAACACTCATGAAAACCAGGAGCGTTCAAGGCCAAAATGAACACAATGGTGAGAACCACGATGTGTTAGAAGATATTTTGTGTGAAATCTATTGTCTTGGCTTACACAAACGGTTGAACAATTCAAGGCATCGTGTCCATTGGTTAGCCAGTAAGTCCGATAGGTTATCACTAGGGAAGGTTCAAGGCCAAAAGCTATCTATCCTGATGTAAGATATTTTCGACTTATACTCTTTCGATAAAGTCTGCATATTGTTGCATCTCCGTTGTCATCAATTTCCATTCATGTGGGGGATTGTTAGAAATGGTTTAGAAATTCTGGGTTAATAACAGAATTTTTTCCTAAGTTTAGTCTATTTTTTAGGTGGGCCCCGTGCATCGATCTTCGTGGGTCAAAGTGGTAACGCGTTCTATGCCGCGTTGTGATTCACGTGGTATATTTGGTTGCTCAAAACCATTACCGAGTGAATGGGAAATTGAAGCCAAAGTATGCTCCATGGAAATGGAGTTTTGGTGGAAAATCCTTAAAGGTTTGAATAAGGCTTGTCCCACATTGATTTGGTGGCAAGTTTTGAATGGGTTTATAAGGCATGGGATTGGAACTTGGGGTGTGCCCCAAGGGGTACCCAAGTGTTTTAGAGAGGGAGGTTATGGGCAAAATGGGCTAGACCCATTGGACCCAAAAATCACCACACACGTACGTGCGCCGCCGTTGCCGTCCGTCCTCTCTTTTTAGGCCAAAAGCATTTGAATTTATTTTTATTTTTTGGTAAAATAAAATCCTGAATTCAAATTAATTCCAGAAATAAACTAGCCCGGTTTTACTGTACACCCAAACAGGGCCTTTCCCGTTTTTTATCTGTTTGAATTTTGAACCCAACAGATTCAAATCTGTTTAAATTCAAAACCAAACAGGTTTCATACCTGTTCAAACAGGTTTGCACCTGTTTAATTCAAAACCTGCAGCCACCAATCCATCTATAAATAGGATAGCCCTCATTTGGATTTTGCAACTCTAATTTTCGTCCTTCATAGTTTTGCAAACATTCTCTTCATATTGCTGTATTATTTTCTTCTGTGAGAGAGTATAAACACTTAGTGTGTTCGTTAGGCAAACAATTTATAGTGCTGCTATTGTTTGTAGTTGATCATTTCATCCTGGGAGATAGACGTCCACATTCTGAAAGTACCGTGGAGAGGACGAATCTGTCTTAAGGACACAGTGTCAAACACTGGACTTGATCAGAATAATATTCAACATATTAATCAAGTAAGTTATTTATTTATTTTCTGTTTTATTATTATTTATTTAAATCAGATTTTAATTTTGCTTTGGTAACAAAATAAAATCTATTTTTATTTATTTAATTCAATTTATAGTTTGATTTTTTGTAATCAAACATTTTTCTCTCCTTTCCTTTATTTCTTTTTATTCTAGTTGTTGTTTAGTACACAACAGAATTTAATCTATTTAAATACAGTGAAGATTGTCCAACATTTTGTACCATTCAAAACCTTTGAATCTAGAACTATTTTCTACTCATCTAAAATGTGGATTGTTTAAATGGGAAATACAACAATGTAATCTAATACAACAATGCAGATTTTCATTGGATCACAAATCTACACTTCAATTACTTAAACAGTCTCAATGGGAAGTATTCGAAGTTTTTGAACTTTCAAGACCCACTACACAACTTCATGTCTTCATCACTCCAAACTATATTTTGGATTCCTACATGTAATTTAAGAAATGAATATGCATGTGTAAGAATGTATGCTTTAGAAAGTGAGATCAACTATTTGCTTAAAGCAACTACCAAACAGCATGCTCATACACATGTTGATATCTGCAAATAAAAGAAAATAACTCATTATCAAGAGAAATGAAAAGAAACCTATATATGAAGGCTCATAACTCTGTATAAGCTATAAGACCAAACATTTGAATTCATAAGTGCCCTGACAAATTATCAAACAAAAACCCCAGCAGACTTCATTTTGGTTATGAGATGAAATTATACTTCTATTTTGGTTTTGAGGTTCTATGTTTGATGGAGAGAATCACCCTTGATATAAATGTCAACAAACTTGCATGTGCTCACAACATTACAATGTTATTATTAGTATCACCAACACCAATCAGAACAATAGATTAGGGCTAAAAGTGCAAAGTAATAATTGGAATCTATATCTTACCTTTGAAATAATTTATGGATAGGCACTCCCCAACAAAAAGATACATTTGATTTGGTGAATCATATGTTGGGATTTTTTTTTTTTTCAATTTGGGAAAATAATTTCACATTCTGATTGTCAATTTCTGTATGTTTATTTATTTAAGCATACGGTCAAGAACATGGTGGATAAAAAGTTTCACATCTGATTGTCAATTTATGTGTGTTTCATTTTGGCATATGGTCGAGCACATGGTGGGCACACCATTAAACAGTTGTGAGGAACAGGAGAAGAGCTCGAAATAGACAAGTTAGAAATAATTGCACAATAGACAAGAGGAAGAGGTTGAAAAACAACAACAATTACAAGCATAGATCAAAAAAACAAGTTATATATAGGTTATATATCATCAATTTTCAATCAAAGATCTATAGATACACAAATATACTTATATATATATATATATAGAGAGAGAAAGCATATGCAAGACGGAGGATCAATGGAGCAAAGTTCTTCTCAGCGATGAAGCCTCTGGATCTTGCGGCGGTGGTGGTGGATCTGTGAAGATCGATGGAGGAAGAAGAGACTACGATGGAAGGTAAAAAGAACAGGAAAGGAGAAGAGAGAAAGAGAGAGAGAGAGAGGGGCAGCGACGGAGGTGGCAACAGTGGCAGTGGTGGTCGCAACAGTCATGATGGCGATGGTGGAGAAGGAAGAGGTGCTCCGGTTGCTGGCGAACGCGAGGAGGAGCAACGGTGAGAGAGTGAGAGGAGAGGAGTAGCGGAGAGGGAGAGGGACAGGGAGAGAGACGCTAAAAATAAAGAGAGAGAGAGAGAGAGAGAGAGAGAGAGAGAGAGAGAGTGGCGCTAGTTTATTTAGGGTTTGGTTTGGAAACAAAATATATATATCATTTTACACAATTCGTGACTAAATATTTTGGTCACCAATTAATTTTTTAAATCCCTCCAAAATTTGAAATGTGTCCCTCCAAATGTTTTAGTTCTTTGACGACTAAATGTTTTTTAGTCGTTGAAAATAAATTTTTGGTGACCAAACTTTTGGTCACCAAAGATAAAAAGTAAATTTTTGTTTTTCATTCGGCGACTAAATCATTTTAGTAGCCAAAACTAACTATACAACGATTAAAAAAAAATTTCATCGCTGAAAATAAATTTTTGGCTACCAAACTTTTGGTTCCCAAAGATAAAAAATAAATTTTTTATTTTTCATTCGGTGACTAAATAATTTTAGTAGCCAAAACTAACTATACAGTGATCAAAAGTTTTTTTAGTTGCCAATTGTGGCATTTTTAGCGACTAAACTTTTTTTAGTCGCCAATAATCAATATACCCTAACTAAAAAAAATTAGTAGCTAAATATTGTACTTTTGCCGACTAATATAATTTTTGATCGCTGTAGACGTCCCCGAACGTCCCGAGAGGGAATCCCGTTTTGTTCATTGGGCTCACTACAGTTCAGGACTCAATGTCACGGTCTTGTATCTAATCTCGCAGAGTGCAATGCAAGATCGATGAATCATCAAAGAGTCCAAATCCGGCAAATCGTTTTTGAAAACAGATTTTTTTAAAAGAAGTGCCAAACATGGACTGCTTTGCCAGATACAGAGTCGCCACCTAAATATTTATTTTGGGGGAATTTAGGAAACCCTGACTCGTTGCCTAAGGCCACGTGTCTATTATCACCAAAGTTACCTCGGCTTGGGAACTTGGGTACGATTGCGGAAGGTCACTTCGTGAGCACCCCTGCTCGCCCGATCAAAGATCAGCCTCTACTAACCATGATACCAAGTTTTGAAAACGTTATGTGCTCTTATTCCGGTTTATTAGCCTAGAATTACTATGTGATGCGCGCAGCATACAAGTATAGACTGGATCGCCTGAGTTGGAACAAAACATTTCATGTTTGTTTTTGAAAGCGGTTTGCTACTCGCAAGTAGGCTAAAATGCGGATTTTGCCACTCTCAAGTGGGCTTAGAAAACATGGTGATTGCCACTATCTAGTGGGCTTAAAACTCACAATCAATGAATTGTTCCAATTCAGATAATCCAACCTTCACCCACAGGCATACAGGCAGTTATATCACATAAGCAAATAGCTTCATGGTAAGCATGCTATCATGGCAGTCACTCACACGCATGCAAGGGTGCTAAGGCATAAACACTCACCGAGTACTCCAAGTCAAAACAGAAACTAGTTAGCAATCAATGCATGATCCTAGTTCATGTTAAGATGGCTAATGCAACACATGCAAAATGCAACTAAGATAGGCTCGACTATTCTAAACATGGCATATGAAATGCAATAGATAACATGTATTCAACTTGGAATTGAAATACAATGCAGTTAGTATGATGCGCCAAGCCCGGTGCATGCAATACAGATGAATGAATGCAAACATGCGAACATATAGATGCTAATTGAAACATGCCCTAAAACTAACCATCATAAGTTGGTAAATAAAAGGGAGAAAGACGTGGGGTTGGAAGACATACATCACACACACGCACACTTATTACAACATTGCCCTCTCTCGGAGGGTCCGAATAAATAATACAGACCGAATAAATAATTAACTACTCTAGCTAATTAAATATTACATAACCCTAATTAATTAATAAATTAACTAAGAAACGAAATAAACTAGTATGCAGATCTATGGACCGCCTCAGCTCTGTTCCGAATGATGAAAGATGCATGCATGCTCGAGTCGCCTTGTCGGGAAATTCCTCGCGATGCCCCGATTTGCCTCTGTTTGCAATTGATCCCAGAATATTGTACAAAGCTCTAGAAGGCCGCTGGTTTTTGGTTTGCTGCAACAGAGAGCAAGAAAGGGGCATGGCAAAGAATTTTCAACACATGTGCACACGACCACTCTCCCCGTCATTGCACAAGCTCTAGGGAGTGTAGTCTTCGATCCTCGTGCCATCAATCACGCATCTTGATGCATGATGGCCGGGGAGTCGAATTGCACGACTCAATGTGAAATGAATGCACATATAAACACAACAAGGCCTAGACTTCATCATGGGTAATCCGGAGTGTCGGCGACCGGAAATTGAGACACGTTTCGTCACTTTGAGTACGAAACGCCCCTCATTTCCCGTGTTTGGACTAACCCTACTCCAAACACAATGCAATGAGATGGCATACACAATGCGACTAACATGACATCCTAAATGCAATGCAACCTAATCATGCTGGCATGCGAGGGATGATATGCACACATGCAACCTAGCATACGCAATGCTATGGACTAAAATGGCATATACAATGCACATGAGCATATGGCATACACAATGCACACATACGAAGATGGACATACACAAAGGCATAATCAAAGCATACACAATGCGATGGTCAAACATGCAACAACATGAACCAAATGGCATACACAATGCAAGGTGGACTTAAACCAATATGAGTGGACCTCAGCCACACTCAAATCAGTGGCCATACACAATTGAAATTAGACAAGAACGCTCATGCAAACATGCCCAATGCAAGGGACCGAACCTAAGGCATCGAACGCCACTCTACCAAAGCATGGCAAGGGATGACACATGGCATACAATGACACAAATTTCAGCTCTGAAATAGCATACAAGATGGTCCCGAAACATGTAAACACCTCACTCGATGCATGCTAGATGACCCGAATACCGAAACTAGTGGAATGGATTACACTATGGGTATGCAAAACAATGCTCAAATGATGAAACCAACCCCAAACAGTCCCTATGCAGACCAAAATCAGCGGCTAAATGTGTTGGGATGGTGGCTCGAAATGCATTCAAATGAAGCTCATGCAATGGCCGGTAAATGAGGCATTCAAGCATAACTCTCAAACGCATTTAAAGAGTGAAAATCATGGGAATATGGCATACATATAAGTTCTGAAATATGATGTGCAATGGCCCCAAAACATGAAAACACCTCAGTATATGCATGTAATAGACCTCGAAACTCAAAGCTAAGCATGGACATTGTACTACAAGCATGCAAAACAAACATCATTCGACCATGAGACCCAAAAACAGAGCTAAGGCAGTCCAAAATATGCACAAAATCAGTTTAAGGCATGGCCAAAAAGTGCTAGAATCAATGGTCAACATAGCATGCAATGTAAGCTAGTAAAGAGGATTTGCACTACAAGTATATGAGGCAATCAAGAGGTCACCAAACCAGAAAAATTCAGAAGTATGCCATGTCACATAATGCCCAAAAACTCATGGAAACATGGTCAATGCATGCAAGAATGATATGTTCCTTTGAAAGACCAAAAGGAGGGTTATTCTACACATGCATAATGGATATCCAAAAAGACAAAACCACCTCTGGACAGAGGTTACGAAGGCCCTAAAACTCATGAAAACGGGCCTGAAATGAGGCTAGGAAGCATGCAAGTAAAGGCTCCTTTGAAAGGCCATGAAGATGGTTACTCTACACATGCAAGATGGGACATCCAAAATGGAAAAAATGGCTTGGAAAGAGCCTATGAAGGTCCTAAAACCCACAAAAATGGGCTGAAACATGCTCAAGAAGTATGCAATACGGGCTCCTTGTAGGCCAACAACAATGCTAGTAAACAAGACAAGGGGTGAGAGGGTCACCCCTCTCTGATTTTGGGGCTCAAAACAGTATTCTAGCCATTGAAAATCTACTGGATTTCAGTGGCTAGAAGGCCAAACAAAGCTCACTACAAAGGCCTTAATGCATGACTCAAAACAAGATGAAAACAAGCATGCAAGGGGGTAGATGACCCCTAACAGAAAAACAGCCTTAAACAAACTTCAAGAGAAGCTCAAAATAAGACTTTTTTTAGTTCATGAAAAAACCCAAAAATGCTTGCAAATATAGCTAAGATATGAAGCAAAATAGGGACCAAAAGGGGACAGCAGCTTCTGGACCAAGAAAGTGGCTCCTCAACCTCTGAAAATAAGCTCCAAGGTGCTTAGATGGATGATGGAGAAGTGTGGTTGTGAGGTGTAGTGCAATGGGGCAAAGAACCTAGCACTTTTGGGACCAAAATAGAGAGTGTGTATAGAGATAGGTGTATGTATGCCTTGGCCAAAAATCTGAACCTTTGCTAATGAGGGAGAGGGTTTCTCTTATAGAAGAACAAAGGTCCAAGCTTCTAAGAAGCTTGAGCAAAGGTCCAAGCTTCTTGAGGAATCTAAAGCAAAAAGGGTCAAGCTTCGAGGAAGCTAGAGCAAAGGGTCAAGCTTCCTCAAGAAGCTAAGAAAGGTTCAAGCTTCTCTTAGAAGCTTGGAGCAAAGGGCCAAGCTTCTTTAAGAAGCCAAAACAAGAGGGTCAATCCTCCATACACGTGTATGGAGGATGGAGCAAATGCCTCCCAGCTGGCACAGCTGGAAGCAACTCAGAGAGACAAAACTGCAGAGAGCTGGCCGACCAGTTCAGGTGGTCGGCCGACCACTCCCCCTGGTCAGCCGACCAGGGTCAAAAGGGTCAAGCTCATTTAGGTGGTCGGCACCCCCTAAGGAGGGTCTCCACACTTAATGCAAGCAAGTGGTGGTATGGGAGACCAGCAAAAGTGGCTCAAAAACCAAGGAGACCAGCTTCCTGACAAGAAAATCGGCCGGTGAGAGAAGAGGTGGTCTCCAAGAGAAAAGTGGTCTCCCACCCTTGTACCACCTTCCAAACAATGAAAATAGGGTCCACACCAAAAATGAACCAAGACGGATGCAAAACGAGGGTTCGGGAGCCAAAACGCAGCCGGGTGCCCCGAAAACTGACTGTTAAGCATCGAAAGTGGCGCGCAACCACGAAGGTGGTCTCCCGGCCACAGTGTCCTCTAGAGAGAGGAAACAAGGTGTGTGCCAAAACCGGAGCAAACGGAGAAAGTTAACCGTCCCGAACCGAGGCACACGGCCGACGGCTGCTCCGAAAATCGGAAATTGGTCTCCAAACGGAACAGTGTCTACGACCACGAAAAGTAGCCTACGGCCACTGAGAGATGGTCCACAAGACCTCTCCCGCCTTCGGGAAGAGAAAACAGAAACCTGGTTCGCAAACCGAGGCAAAGCACAAAAGAGTCCCGAAGTCCGTAGGCAAGGCTCTCAGCCGAGACTCCGTAACCTCAGAACGAGCACAACATGCACAATCACCGAGCGTTCAATCGATGACGTCTGAGTCTTAAGGTCGGTCAAAAATGGTGTGTCTACAATTGCCAATTTTACAACTTTTGTCGACTAAATTTTTTCTAATCGCTAAATTTGATCGCCAAAAGTGCATTTTGTTGTAGTGTTTAATTGGCTTGAAAACTAATTCAAACAACAATTGGTGATCTCTTAACACAATATCTTCAACTTAAATAGACTCCAAGTAATTCCATGTTGCACAATTAATAATTATATTGTTGGTGCAGAATACTGTTTTCTATGATTGTTCTAAAAATAGATTTGTGGAGTACGATGTCGAATGTCATAAAAGGTATAAGTGAAATCTTTCCCAACACCAATTGATTTTAGAAGATATGGTGGAACTCGGTTCGACAAGTGATTTCAGAGCTTAGTTGTCATGGGTTCAAGTTGCAAGAGCATCATCGTGATCTAAAAATAAGCCTGTTGAGCGCGATGCCGAATGCCATTAAAGACATAGGTGAAACCCTTACCAATTCATTTTAAGAGAAAAATGATAAACTCGGTCCAACAATAAATATACGTGATTTGTTCCTATGAGATGGTTTAAGAAATACATACATCTTAGATTTATCATTTAAAATACAAAGATTTGAGTAATAATCATACAAAGAGATAGTTTAGATGGATTTTAAGATTGAATTTGAAAATTTTACCTTGACGGATTATGATAATTTAAAATAACAATGTAAAATGATTACTTAAAATCCTTCATGCTATAGTTGTAAAATAATTATTTTCCTGTTCTATTTTATCTTTGTCTTTAGTTTTTTAATCTATACATATAGGAAGCCACGGATAGGTCTCCAATCTTTACAAGAATAATGTTAGAATGATGAGGAATTATTTAATTTTGGATATAAATTTTTTTAGAGTAAATAAAAATAAAAATAAAAAATTTGAAATATGAAGAGGCAAAATAAAAAATAAAAAATTAAGGGACAAAATGAAAAATATCAAATATATAATTTACCCATTTATTGATATGTTAACTTTAGCTTTTGCTTTTTTTCTTTTTTTGGATAAATTACAAATACACCCCATGAGGTTTGATTAAAATACGAATCACCCCTTATGATTTTAGAAATTACATTCCACCTTTGAGATTTTTAATTTCATAACAAATCGTCCTTTTTATTAATAAATCATCAAATCAATTAACAGTATTTAATGATATTAGAAATATGTTTCAATTAATAATTTAAGTAATTTTATTGTTGTATAGGAGAGTGATTATAAATTTCATTTTTTTAGTTAATTTTGTTAAATAAATTTTTTTGACAATGACGTATTTATAATTTTCCAAATCACAAGAAACAATCTATACTTTAAGCAAACTTCAAAAGGTGTATTTGTAATTTATATTTATTTTTCTTTTCACTTTCACTTTTGCTTTCTTTTTAGCTTTTGCTTTCTTCTCTTCTCTTCAAATTTTTTTTTTTTTTTTTTTTTTTTTTTTTTTTTTTTTTTTTTGGTCACTTCACTTTAGCTTTTGCTTCTTCTTTTTTTCCGTTCGTATTTTTCTTTTATATTCCATTTTTCATTTATGTTCCAAGTTTTTGTTGCTCTGTCACCATTCTCAACTTACATCATCAAAAACAGACACACAAATTCACAAAAGTGGGCAACATAAATAGAAAAATGTCATGATTTTTCTTATCACTAGAGAAATCAAGTGTTTTAGGGTTAGGGTTTTGAAAATGGGTGGAAAAAGTGAAAGAGAAATGAACTTGATCGACTTTTAAGTGAGCTATCCCGAACAGTCCGCTCGAGCAATAAACGCAAGGTTTCAAAAGTTTTACAGAGTTATAGTAAAAATACTGGAAGTCTAAATTCTATGCTCGAGCAATCTTGCTTGCAAACAGGCAAACTACTGGGAGCTACGCATCTACGCTCGAGCGACCAAATGACTGCTCAAGCGGTCCGCCTGAACAATCTATTACAACCTACCCTCCTTAAAGAATTTCGTCTCTGAAATTTCGTAATTCCTGCCAAAACAACTCCAACAATTCCCAAGTAAGATAAATACTACACTTACGATAACTCCAATTATCACAACATCATCAATTGAAAACCAAAATCAGATCAAATTTTACATCAAGACACAAAGGTTCAAGTCTTTGAGAAATTAACACCTATTCATTATTTCACTAACCAAAATACATAATATCAAGACAAACTATAAATTAACAAGATTACACATCATTAAATAAATCTGGATATTTCTCACGGACCTCGGCTTCCTTTTCCCAAGTAGCTTCTTCTACCTCGTGATGATGCCACAACACCTTGACTAAGGGGATGGTTTTACCTCTCAAAACTTGTTCTCGATAGTCTAGGATCTTCACAGGTCTCTCCTCGTATGAAGCGTTTTCATCTACTTCCAGACTTGTCCAATCTAAGATATGGGAAGGGTTAGGTTCATACTTTTTTTTTTTTTTGAACGGCAAAGAAAGAAACTATATTGATATAAAAACGAGTACAAGGTACACAAATACACAAAGCAACAAACAGAAAATGGGGGGGGGGGGTGCAAAAGCATCACAGTGAGCTATTTCATCCCAACAAGGTTGGCACCAAATAGCCCACCCTATCATTTGCAAGCACCCCAAGTTGGCGAGGGACCAACGCAAGGGACAGACCAAACACCAAACCAGAATTGCCAACCCCCAAGCCAAGTCTGCTGCACACACCAATCAGATCAGAGCACCAGCTGAAGCAAACCAGAACTGCCTAACACAATCAGCATGCATACTCAACTGAAGCAACCCAGCAAGCTCAATTCAGAACAAATTAGACCAGAAGAACACATCAGGCCAGATTATAACAGATCAACAAACTCAGTTCAGATCCCAGATAGTGAAACACATATAAATGTGAAACACGTCATGTATCCCAGATAGTTGTAGTGGTAAGGCAAGACGATAGGCTACTTCTCTCACCTGTTCGATGATATCAAATGGACTAATGAACCTAGGTGACAACTTTCCACTTCGCCCAAATCTCATTAAACCCTTCCTAGGCGATATCTTTAGAAACACATGGTCACCCACTTCGAAAGATAGAGATCTCCTTCTTCAGTCAACATAACTCTTCTGTCAGCTTTGGGACGTAATTAACCTCTTTCGAATGAGAGCTAGTTTCACGGTGGTCTCACAAGCCAATTCTAGTCTAAGCATGGGCAAATCTCCCATCACGGTCCAACAGATCGGTGACCTATAAGGACGCCCATAAAAGGCTTCAAAATATGTCATTCCAATGTTAGCTTGAAAGCTGTTATTGTAGGCAAACTCCACTAGAGGCAAGTGCCTCTCCCAAGAACCCTTGAAGTCTAATACACAAGCTCTCAACATATCTTCCAAAATTTGGATAGTGTGCTCAGACTGCCGTCGGTTTGAGGATGGTAGGCGGTGCTAAAAGTCAAATGAGTACCCATAACATTTTGTAAACTCTGCCACAATAACACGGTAAAACGAGGATCTCTATTTGAGAGAATATTCACCGGAACCTCATGAAGTCGGACAATCTCCCTAACATAAAATTCAGCTAGAGACACTGAATCACCCATACACATTGCAAGAAAATGAGCCGACTTAGTTAATCGATCCACTATAACCCAATATAAATGGTTTGAATTATTGAAATATATCCAATATAAACCTATAATGGATTGAACTGAACCTCTCCAGCTTGATGAAAGACGGGAGAGGAGTTGCTGCCTTTATTTGTCATCTTTTAATATTCCTATAACAAGAGTATAAAAGTCCTAACAACATTCACTACAAGAAATTAAGGTTTTAGAGACCAAAATTTAGGGACAAAATTATTTTTTATGGACCAAATATTTTTGTTACCAAAAGTGTCGTCATTATATTTTTAGCAACAAAAATTGGACATTAGTGATGAATTATTATCTTTTTAGGACCAAATTATTTGCTCTATAACAGTGTATTTATTAATAACATTTTCAAAATTTTGCCTCTAAAAGCCTTATTTTTGACTTTTCGGGATGACCTTTTAGCGACTATCCTCACAACGATAGAAATTAGTCCCTAAATGTCTTTTGCAACAAAATTTTCACTTTTAGAGACCAAAAAATTTGGTCTCTAAAACTCTCATATGTTGTAGTGATTCAAATGCCAATCTGGTTATGGAATTGACCAGTTACAAGTAATTGTTGTTAAATTACTTCTATTATTAAACACATAGCATATTTCATATTATATAAATTGTTTAAAATTGTTCAAGCTGAAACGAATTGAACTGGTAGTTTGATTTTGATTCGATTATATAACCTCAACGATTTAGTTACAATTTTAATTTTTTTTAGACCATAAAAAACGGTTCAATTTTTTATTTATTTTAAAACAAAACCAATTTGATCGCTGAATACTCCCATAACATACGAACAAACATACCAACTGAATAAAATGTTAGGTGCATGGGACTCATTAAGAAAACCCACAAGCATATTTTGACTTAGGTGTTCGGGGACATTTAAAAAAAAAAGCTAATTTTTTACCAAAAAAATTTAAAAAATCACCAAACTCTATTTGTCATCATCAACTAAAAAGGTCAAATGCCACATAAACTTAGATCATATTTGTATTTGTGAAATAATTTTAAAAATATTTTTGGAAAGAGTTTACAAAATTTGAAAATTTATTTGGTTGTATGTTTTAAAAATAGTTTTGGAGTTTTGGAATTTGGGATGATTTATTTATGGGAAAGTTTAAAATGTGTACCTTCTAAAAGGGCATATGATATGCACTTATTGTATGGTCCATATCGTGCCACATCATAAAAAATGACCTGTTAAACCGGTCATCTAATAGGTTACATAAAATAATCATAACTTTTTTGAAATATCATAACAATATTACAATAAATCATAACAATGTCATAATATACACCACAGTATCATAACAAAAACACTATCAATCATAACAATATGACAACGACTCATAACAATTGTAGTTATTTTTAACAAATTATCATAACATTTGAATCGTAACATTTTTTATTATGATTCACCATGACAAATCATAACTTTTGGTAGTACAAATCATAACTTTTACTAATGAATCATAACCATGACACCTTTTTTTTTTTCTTTTTTCTTTTTTCTTTTTTCTTTTTTATCAAAGAAAATTAGAAAAACAAGAGAGGCAAACATGACTACGCCGAGATACTGATCAAACCCGATCATAATCCTCCATCTGGGTAGGTGCTGCGGAATAGATTCAAGACCTAGGAATCAAGTGGTGTGGTATGGGACATGTTGGCTTTTGCTTATTCAAGGTCAGAGATAGTCCATGATGCTCTCTTTGTTCTTGCCAAGATGAAAGACTTAAAAAGCCAAGCTTCAATCTTGACCTACAACAATTTGTTGTACAACTTATGGCACACTGGTATCATGTGGGATGTATATGATGAAATCAAAGCTAGTGGGACTCCTCAGAGTGAACACACCAATTCGATTCTAATAGATGGCCTATGCAGACAATCATTGCTACAAGAAGCAGTAGTCTTCCTGCGAGAGAATGAAAAGAAGCATTTTGGGCTCTATGTTGCTTCATTCAATACTCTCATGTCAAGGTTCTGTAAAATGGGTTACGTAGATGTTGGAAAATCTTTCTTTTGTATGATGTTTAAGTATGGACTATTTCCAGATGCATACAGTTACAATATTCTTATTGATGGGTTATGCATAAATTTTCAGATGCAGATCTATAGATGGAACAATCAGTAAAACAGGAGCAAAAAAGATCGTCGGAGTTGCACTTCGCGGGATGGTCTTCTGGGGCGGAGAAGATCACCGAAGTTTTGTCTGAAAAAATGAGGGTTTCAGACCAAAACAAGGTGAGGCTTTGTGGGATGAGAACAAGCAATGAAAAAAAAAAAAAAAATACCAGTTGAACAGGTATTCAAATTTTCTAATAAAATTATTTAATGATTCAGATTAATTTATATATATTTAATGGTTTAAAAGTAAGGTGTATATGATGTGCATAATTTAATCACGTGCACATCCTAACGCCACCTTTATTTATTTATTTGTAGTTGAATAGATAGGTGTGGAAAAAAATGATTAATTAATATGTAGAGTGTGAGAGAATGAGAGAAGAGAGAGACAAAAAGTGATTGATTCATGTATAGTAGAGAAAAAAATGATTTTGAATTTTTTTTTTTCTAAATTTTCAACTAAATAAATTTTTGAATTTTTTTCTCAAAAATTGTCTCTCAAGAGACAAATCAAACAAGGCTTTAAACTCTCACCAAAAAAAAAAAAAATTGATTTTTTAACAATTTCTCAAAAACATTCACTTTTTTAATTGGGAAGTGACTTTTTAAATTTTTAACTAAAATATGAGGTGATATGTTTAGGAAGAATTTTTTTTTATTTTTTACAAAAAAAAAAATGACATAAAAAAATTGAGTAAAGGACAATAAATCTTTAATTTTTTATGAGTTGAAATTTTTAAAATTTTTGTCTTTTTTAATAATATTTTATCATTTTAGCTAAAAATCTTGTTCTCAAATGGCACCTTAAAAAAAAATCAAAAAAATCATTATAAAAAAAAAATTTAAATCTTAAACACTCAACCTCGTTTGGAACCTTCTTTTTAGCATAAGGTTCTGGCTGTTTTAACATAAAATATTTTTATCAAAAATATTTTATTTATTTTTTGTTATTTAGTTGAACAAAAATGTGAGTAAAATATTTTTTAAAGAAAATATTTTTGCATCATTTTCTAAAAAATGACTGATTTTTAAAAATTTTGTAAGCTAAATTTTACAAAATTGACTCTCACTCCCTATTTTTTTTAACATTTTTAACTTTCTCAAATAAATATCTTAACTCACTAAAAAATCATAAATGACACTTTATTGAATCAAAAATTTTCTTTTAGTTAATAAAATATTTTCATTCCCAGTGTAAACCAAACCCCGAAAAGTAAAGTAATTTTTTTGTGTAAAATCAATTTACAATAAAATAATTTTTTGTGTAAAATATTTTACGCTGAAACAAACAGAACCTAAAGTCAAAAAGTCACTCAATTAGCCAAAAAGTCAGCAAACTATACAGAAAAGTCTAAAATTCTCTTTCTTTTGTATTTTTTGTACATCTTTTTGTAAAAAAATAAAAAAAAAAATATCCCAAGCATAGCCTTCATTTGGGAAGAACTTTTTTAACTTGGTTTTTGAACTTTTTGACTATTTTAGCTTGATTAAAAAAGTTTCGTTTGAAAAGAACTTTTGACTTTTTTTATAGTTTTGTGAGAGAAAAAATGAAATAATTATAGTTTACATGTGACATTTTATCTTATTAATTTTTTAATTTATTTTATCTTTTAATGGAAAATTAATCACAATTCACTTGTCAAACCAAGCCATATTCATCTTGTTTGGTTCCTATTTTCAGGATTCACTTTTCAGAAAATTGAAATTTTTTATTTTCATTTTTTCTTCATTGATTTTTTTTAATATTCTAAGCAATTTTTTTTTTTAATTTGTAGATACACCTAACATAAATACACTTAAAAACTATAAAATTTGTGAATTTTTTTTTTAAAAATTCACTAAATATCAAAAATACAAAAAAAAAAAATTACTGGAATTCAGTACATTTTTCGTATTCTTGTGTATTTATTAAGTTTTCAAAATATATATATTTCAAATATTTTACTTTTTAAATACATTTAAGTAAAGTGTATTTAAAAAAGTAAAAAAAAAATTACTTAAAATTTTAAAAATATTCACTAAATTTTTTTTTAAAAAAAAAAATCAATTTTCAAAATTTACTTCATATTTTAATAAATAAATAAAAAATAAGTAAAATAGTTTGTTCGAAAAGAGGTGGACCCTAGTCTGTTTGGCATTTCTGTCACTTTGACAATCCATTTTCGTTCAGATTTTTCATTGCAATTGTGTCAAGTTGAAATAGCTGTCAAAGAATCAATCACTTTGCTTGAATTGGATTTTCTAAAAATACTTTTGAAAATTCTATCTTCTTATTTTTTTATATATTTTTTATTTTTAATAAATTTTTTTAATATTTTAAGTAATTTTTTTAATTTTTGAACACACCTAACATAAATACATTTAAAAAGTATAATTTTTGTGAAATTTTTTATAAAAAATTTACTAAATACCAAAAATATAAAAAAAAAAACGAAAATTCAATATATTTTTCATATTTTTGTATATTTATTAATTTTTATAAATATTTTACCTTTTAGATACATATAAGTAAGATGTATTTAAAAAGTAAAAAAAAGACTGAAAATTTTAAAAATATTCACTAAAAATTTTAAAAAATACGAAAAATAAAAAACTTCAAAAAAAATTTAAACTAATCACACTAAAGTAATTCATTAATGGAAAATTGAACTTGTGCTTTTTCGCTACAGCTTTTATTGCTCTAATCTTGCATCATCAAACACAAACAAAAACCACATAGAGAGAGAGAGAGAGAGAGAGAAATGGAGCTTCAACATTTTAGCCATGAACATCCATTGATTCTCAGTGAAGTGAACGACGATGGTGAGGCAATTGTCTGCAACGTGTGTTGGGAAAAGATCCCTGGTTCTGCATTCAGTTGCAAAAATTGTTTTTTTTTTTTTGCACAAATTGTGTGCAGAATTTCCCGAGGAGATGAAGCACCCGATCCACACCCATTCCCTTACGCTCCAACATTCAGGGTCTTCTAGACGTTGTGATGTTTGTGAAGACATTTCACGCGGATTCTCCTATCGATGTTCTCCCTGCGATTTTGACGTGGATATCAGATGTACTGTTAGAGGCCAACATTTTAGCAGTAAACATCAGTTGATGATCCTCAATGAAGATGAGAAGAATGATGTTGATGAGAGGGTTTCTTGCGATGTGTGTTTGCAGCAGATCACAGGTTCAGCAGCAGCATACAAATGCACAAATTGCTGTCTCTCTATCTATTTGCACAAATTGTGTGCAGAACAACCCGCAGAGATGGAACACCCAATTCACCCTGATCACCCGCTTGCCCTCCTCCAAGTGAAGGCTAATAAATTCAGTTGTGATGGCTGTGATATAGGTTTGAAAGAATTCATTTATCGTTGTTCCATCTGCAATTTCAACCTCGACAGACACTGTGCTTTGAGAGCACACAAGGTTAACCATGAAAGTCACAACCACCCATTAAGCCTCGTGTCCAGCTCGGCCTCCTTCAAATGTCATGCTTGTGGCACAAAGCGTGAAGGCATGTCTTATATGTGTGACACATGCATTTTCAGGATCCATAAGGACTGGGGCAAGGATCCTCTAGAGTTTTTTTTCCCTAAAATTTCCTAGAGTGGTGCATTGTATGGTTGAGATTTAATGACAAGTCACATCAATTTTTCAGCATTAAATCTCAACCACACAATACACCACTTTAGGAAACTTTAGAAAAAAAAACACTCTAGCTTCGTGTAAGGGACTGTGCTTCATTAACACCCACCTTCAAACACCACAATCACATTCACCCTCTCACCCTCATCTTTCCTACTCATGAAAATCATTCCTATTTTAGTAAGGGCTACTGCAACATTTGTGAAAATTCAGTATTGAGAGGAAGGTTTTGGTTATATGTTTGTATAGGATGCAGATATTGCATTCATGTCAATTGCTCAAGAAAGACAAAGTATGCTTTCACATTGACCCTGATTTTGATTTTTATTCTCTGTTTTTTGACAAGAAAAAAGTTTATTGACAATGCTTTTCTCCTCATTTGATGTGTGTTCTATCGTTATTTTGTGGATTTAGGGAAAGAGAAAGTGCAATCAAGGTTGAGAATATTGACGAGGCCAATTTGATTCACTTGCCAATGGCAGATGACTCAATTAGTGCAATTGACCTATTTTTGAAGCAAATTAGCATGGGAGACAACAAGAGAGAAGCAGAGCTCAAACATTTTAGTCATGATCATCCATTAACCCTTTTCGATGCGCAAGGAGACAACAATTTGTGTTATGAGAACGAACTACTTATCTTGAATGAGCTGAATAAGGACAAAATATGCAATGCGTGCGTGCAAAAAATTTCGGCTCCATTTTACAGTTGTGGTCTATGTGATTTCTTTCTCCACAAATGGTGTGCCGAGCTACCAAATGAAGTGGAGCATCCATGTCACCCACACCAGCTCATCCTCCTCAAAAAGCCCCTTGAACCTAGAGGATTGTTCGTTTGCAACGGCTGCGGATATTTTTGCAACGGATTTACCTTCAGGTGTATGGAGATGAATTGTTACAATTACTCTCTCGATGTTAAGTGTGCTTTTCTACCCAAAGCCATCATTCATAAAGTTCATGAGCATCCCCTCTTCCTAAAGGAAGATTGTCTCGACGCAGGCTGTCCTACATGTGATCGCTAGATTTATATGTTCTCATTTGGATGTGACATTTGCATTTTTATCTTACACTACACATGTGTCGTGCTACCAGATACAATTAAGCATAGGTATGATGAACATCATCCCTTCACCCTAATTTATGCACCTATTAAGGATGGACCCGATGAGTATATCTGTGAATTTTGCGGGGAAGAAATAGACCCAAAGTGGTGGTTCTATCACTGCATCCATTGCGTTCTGTCTGCTTGTGCCAAATGCATTTCTACGGAGAGAAAGGAAGTTCAAATTTCAAGTGGGGAAGCACCCATAGCTTTGACAGTCCCTCACACTGTCTTATCAATGTTCCAATGACAAACAAGAGCTTTAACTGTGCCTATTGTCACAAGCATATCAATTCCCTGCCTTTTGATGAAGTACACATTGCGAGTAAAATAGGATGCAAATGTAAGCAGTGTAACATTATGCTCCATCCATATTGTCCCCATCCATAATATCTTAAGACATGTTTGTTTTGAGAATTTGATGAGGAAAATGAAAAGAGAAAGAAAATATAATCTTATTTTTTGTTTGATTATAATGGAAAGTATAAGAGAAAAGAAAATGAGAGGAAAATGTAATTCCACTTTTTGTATTTTGAGTGCACTTGGCTCTTTTCTTTTTTCATTTCTCAACTCAACCAAATATAATTTAGACTTCAAATCTTATCAATTGTTTTTCCTTTTTATTTTTTTTATTTCTCTCATCAAATCCTCCAAGTCATAATTGAAAAAAAATTCAATATGATTATTCATGCTTTTAAATGTTTAAATAAAATTACCTTCAAGTTTGTAGATGCAATGGCTAATATTAGATCATTATAGGGAGTGTTTAGTTCAATTCCACTCTCACATTGGTCGGGTCATTAAGAAATACTCTGTTTGGTTTTAATTTTAGTTTTCAAAAATAATTTATTTATTTATTTGTGTGTGTGTGTGTGTGTGTTTTCTTGTTTTTTGTAATTTTTTTTAATACTTTAAGTAATTTTTTTATTTTTTAAATGCACATAATATAGATACAAGTATACTGAATAAATACAAAAATATATTAATTTTTTTGTATGTTTTAGTATTTAGTGTTCTTTTAAAATCTATTTTTTTTCACTAATGATTTTTTTTTTTCAAGTGTATCTAAATTAAGTGGGTTTAAAAAGCATATAAAAAAAAATTTGCTTAAAATATTAAAAGTGTTCTCAAAAAAATAAAAATACACATATAAAATGTTTTCAAAATTTAAGCTAAAAATATAATTTCCTAAAAGTTGAGGAAAGGCATGTGCCCCTCTTGGTCTCTTGCTCCTCTCAACACTTGTCGGCCACTTACCTAAACATGTCTTATTTTTAAAAAATTTCTACACTTAGATACGCTTTAAAGACACTTTGGAAACACAAGCATTACAAATTTAAAAAAGTAATTTGAAATCAATAATAAAAGAAAAACAATATAAAATTTTCATATCGCTATGTCTAAGCTCTTAGCATAATACCTTAGTTACTTATTTAGGTTAATTTTATCACCCTTATTTTCAATTTATTGTTGTTAATTAGCTTGATTGATAATTGTTGGCAGGTAGGTAGTCAGCTATGCAATGAGCATTATTGATCATGAAATGTATAAAAGAGTTTCACAAAGAAACCCAAATATTACAGATATGAACCATTTGCCTCTATTTTACAGCAGGATTTAAACTACACAATTGACCCCAACTTCCCTCTGGAATCAAAACACCACCAAGGTTTGCATTATCAGTGCCTTGAGAAATAAATGTAGTTGGGTTTTCTGGGCATCAAGCTGGGCTCGCACTCCAAAAATTCCTTGGGATTCAGCAAAAATGGAAACGCATAAAGCGTGCGAGGCAGCTGCAAAGAAAACTGCCTTCGGAGCAAAATTAGCCGCACTTGAGTACTTCAATTTATTTATTTAGGACTTAAAAAGATAGTTTTATTTTGTGGATGAAACAGATTTTGATAACTTCTCTCCCCTAGGGATCAATTGATGTCTATGATATAGTTCCTATTCATCCTGTTAGTGATATGTTTTTTGTTGATCACTCAGGTTTTTATGATGATATGCTTCTTTCTATCCATGATATGTAATCATTTTCATTAGTTATATCATTCAATTCCTTTTGAAAACTTCACACAAAAACTTCTATCGACATAGAAATACAAGTAATATGTGTAAAGTCATAGTCCAAATTTAAAAATATTTAGATGAGCACTGTGGAAACATGAAATTAGTTACACCAATCCCATCCATATAAATTAGAAGTCTTTTGAGCATACACCCTACTTAGGAGTTTGTATCATTTTGTATCAAAATCAGCCATCATGCCGAGTATGGAATATACACACCTGTGCGTACCGGATTCCGCACTAGATGAAAATGGATCGGGGCTTTGCACTCAGTTGGACTATCCAGGGACCAGGACTCCTGCCACAAGAAGCACCGTTAGAGCTGCCCGGCCGGGGTTGGCCAGATAACCCCTCCGGTGTGGGAATTAGTGATTGGTAAAGGAGTGTAGAGTTAAATTTGTATGTAAGTGTGGTTTAGATTGGAATTGTTCAGTTACCTTCAATGTGAAGTTCATGTTATATATATATAGTGTTCCTTACTTGCTTCTCAAGGTGAGTTCATGGAGTATAGATGCTACCAGGTGTCCTTTCAGCATTGCTCCAGGTGGGGGACCACTTGATAGTTGCCATTGATTGTATATTCTCATTGTAAGCATGCTGATAACAAACTACATTCCTTTGGCTCAACAACTTCCGTGATTTTAGGTATGGGGGACTAGCTGAGGTGGCAACCTGCACATGCTTGCACTCACAGACCCCACGTTTCCTTGCGAGATTTCTCCAGCTCAGTACTTATGTTCTTCAGTTCGGTAATGGTGTGCCTCGGCTCGGCCTTTTCCAGGCTCATTTATGGAGATGGGCTGGGTCATTATCTGTTCGGCCCACAAATTCCGTCCCGCAGCTCGGCCCAGACCAGCACTACGGTTGGGCTGGCCTTTCCGCTACGGGTTGGGCCCAAGTGTTGGAGGACTTGGGCGGGCTGTTGATCATGAAGTTGGGTTCAATTGATCTGTCCATATACTCATTTGACCCACTTGGATTTGGGCTTTGTCAGATTGGGCCGGCCCAAGGCTTGGACCTGACCCATTTCACATTTAGCCCCTTCATTTGCCCCCTAGCTCGCGCTAAGGTTCCCCTTGGGGGGAGCTATTGTTCTGCCTTCCAAGCGTCGCGTCGTTTTGGCTCCTTCCCAGTTCGGCCTTGGTGACGGTTCAATCCTGACACACGACTCCTGCATGCGTCCTTTCACGTGACACGTGGCGACGTGCGATAGGTGTGCAAAGATAATGTGTCGACTCCATATCGAAGGTCGTGATTTGTATGCCTGCGCGCCGACTAGTGTAATAAATGCTCAGGCTATCAATTCAAACCCCTCGATTTGATTTTCTCATTCCTCTAGTGAGTTCCAAAGAAAGAGAAAGAAAGAGAGAGCCTCTTCCCATTCCTCTGGACCGATCTCGCTGGTGCTCCGCTTGGGCTTCTTCGCCGCTGATCCTGCTTTGCTATCGCCGCTGTGATTTCTGTAAGTCCTCTTATGACTCTTCTTCTCTTTCCCCTTTCTGTTTTAATCATCTGGTTTGGTGCACTTGCTGTCTGTGTCCCATACCCTGTTATCTGAATCCCACTTCCTAGTTTAGTCAAATGGGGAAGTTCCGTTCCTTGGTTGATACCCCAGAGGCCATGGCCATGTTCCGTCTGGATTACAATATTCCTTATAACGTTACCCTTTCACTGGCAAAAGTAGACTCCAAACGCATGGGTACGAGGAACACCGTTGCCTTTCCCATCGCTGCGATTGTCGAGGGAGGGTTCGGTTTCCTCTTGACCCGTTAGTGCGCCGTTTTTTGCATCAAGTCCAGTTAACCCTAATGCAGGTGTCTGTGAATCTTTTCCGTGTTGTTTGTGGCGTATCTGCCCTCAATAGACGACTAGGCCTGAACCTTGACATATGGGATATTTTGGGATGTTACACCCTTTCGCATAACAAATACCATAGTACATACTACCTGCGTGTTCGCTCCGCTGATTGTCACTTAGTTACTAGATTACCTGATTTGGATAAACACAATGACGATTTCCTGCAAGTTGGTGGAAATTGGGAGTTTCCCGCTAGAACCGAGTTTCAGTCTGAACGGATGCCACAGAAAGACGGCTACCCAGGTCCGGGCCTTTCCTTTTAGTGCCTTTGGTGTTTCTTACTTTATTTTGAATATTGCTCTGATGGGTTGCTTTCTTTTTGCAGAGCCTTCCCGTTTCCAGCGAAGGCCGAATCGGGAGAATGCTGAAGCCATCAAGGCTGCCTTGAGATATAAGAAAAGATCTGCACCTGAGTTGTTGGACTACCAGTCAAGTTACCGTTCTGTTATTCCGAAGAAGGCAAGACTCGCTGCTGCCCTTCTGGACTTTGATACCGAGATTGACATGTCTCTCACCCCGCTGGTCCCGAGACGTCGCAGTAGTCAAGATGCATTTCCTGAGAGAGCGCCCTCCCCTGCCCCCAGTTTCGCAGGGAGCGGGTCTGTGGCAAAGAGAAGGGTGTTGGTAGATTTAGAGGCCGAGGCCTTCGGAGCCTCTGGCGCTTTGCAAATCCCTCTAGAGAAGACCGAGGCGAAGAGCCTCATGGAGGTGAAGATGGAGGTTGGAGCTTCTGGGACCCCTGTAACTGCTGCCAAGCCCTCAGCTTCAGTCGCTGCACGAGCAAAAAAGAGGAGAAGGGAAACTGGCAAAGCAGTGGTGGGGGAAGCTTCTCAGGATCCTGCTGAGGATGATACTTTTGAGAAATGGGAGCCGCCGATATCGTATGAGGGCAGGCCCATTTCCACCTCTGATTTAGTTGTCGCTTCACAGGATTTTGCCTTTAGTTTGACCAAGTTTTTGTTGATACCGGTTGATACGGCTGGCCATAATGGGCCTCGTGACATTCCTATCTTGAAGGGGACCCTTCAGATGCTGACTGCTGTAAGTTTTTTCTTCGCTTTACTTAACTTCACTGTTGCATTGCTGTCTTCCTTTTCTCTAAGTTCCTTGTCGTCCTTTGCAGTGTATCCAGAGAATGCACCTGTCCATTACCCGTGCTGAAGAGCTGGAAAGGGCCGTGCTGGAGGCTGCAATGAACGTAGAAAGACTGACAGTAAACTTGGAATCGGAGAAGGAAGGACGCCGAACCGCTGAGAGGGAAGCCTTCCGTTTGAACAAGATTGTCGCTTCCGCTGAACAATCGAAGGAGGCTGCCATTGAGACCCAGGCTCAACTTGAGGGGAAGGTGGCCGAACTGGAGGCCGTTATTGCTGTGATGGCTGCCGAGCGTACTGCGCTGGAGGCCAAGCACTGGCAACAGGGCTGGGATGAAGCTGGGGCGGCATAGAAGGAGGAGGTTCTATGCTGCGAGACAAACTCTTTGTGAAGGGTTGGACGAGTGCCTTAGCCGCTGCGATGGTTCCTGAAGGCTCTTCTCTGTATCATGATGTCCTTGTTCCTTCGAAATCCTCAGGTTTGAAGACTACTCCTACCCCTGCTATTCTGCCAGACAATGTTTCCTCAGAAGATGATTCTGTAAGCAAGACCCAGAGCATGAACGTTGCCACTGAAACGGTGGACGTTGAAGGGGTTGAAACCCTAGAGACCGAAGCCATGGGAGATGTGGTTAAGGTGGCTCCTACTTCTCAGGAAGTTGGAGCTTCCTCTACTGTTCCTTCCGCAGATGGCCTTGACAAAATTGCTGATGCTGCTCCTGAATTGCCCACTGTTGATGGAAGTTGATGTTGAAATGATTTGAACTTTTTGCTTTTCTGTTCTGGTAAAGACAATTTTTTCCCTTTCTTTTTTTTTTTTTGCTGGTTGTGGGGTCTTCTGTGCCCTTTGCTTGGATGATATGATTTTCTCTTTGAACTTTGCAATTTGATGTTGTTTAGCTTCTATGTTTGAACATTTCCTATACTGCTTTCCCCCGGCCGAGCATTTTTGGGACCTCGAGACCGAATAGATGCTCGGTCTGGTTCTGTATTGCCTTTTAATGGATGTTCTGTCTGATTCTGTACTGCTTGCCCCCGGTCGAGCGATGTTGGGACCTCGGGGCCGAACTGATGCTCTGTGGCATTGCACTTATTTGCCCCCGGCCGAGCACTGTTGGGACCTCGGGGCCGAACTAGTGATCGGCGTGGTTAACGGATATGTGGTATGGCTGTGCTTTGAGTTCATAAGTGGGTCTTACTGTAGACACCCCATTTTTGACCATCCTCAAGAATTGGACGTCACCGTTTGAACACTCGGTGATTATCCATGTTTGTGTTTGTTTGGAGTTCCCGGAGTTCTCGGCTACGCGCCTTGCCTCAGGATCTCCGAACTCGACTATTTTGTGTCTGGTTTTGCACCAAACACTTGTGTTTTGCCTTGGAGGGGCAGGGAATGCCTTGTGAGGCATCCCCACACACCACCGGCAGTAGCTAGAGGCCACCGGCTGGTTTTTGTTGCCACCGGCAATATATTTTTCCGGTCGGCACTCTTTGTTGCCGGTCGGCACTCCATTTTGTCAAAATGACATTTTGGCCAGCCGACTACTGTTCAGCTGCTTTTGGAGATATTTTGAAACAGCTGGCTGGCATTTGCTTCCCCTCCATACACGTGTATGGAGGGATGCCTCTCTTGTTAGCTTACATTGTAAGTTTACAAGATTGGCTCCTCTATAAGAGGAGCCCTCCTCTCCCTTGCTCAAGGGTTAGAAAAATTAGGGCTTTTTGCTTAGAAAATACAGAGGAAGCTCTGGTTTTAGGGTTAGGGTTCAATATACATCCTATCTCTATATTACTCTTGTATGTGTTTTAGTCCATACTATTGCACACAAGCACCTAGTGCTTCACCTTCCTTGGGCTACTGAGGTTCTAAGGACTTGTTCTTGCTATTTTTGACTGGATTGAAGCCTAAGGAGGCAACAAGACCACCATTGTTGAAGAAAGGCTTCAAGGGTAAGAAACTAGTTCTTTTTACCCCATTTTTGCATCCTATTTCTACCTATCTTAGAGCTGTTTTTGTGCTTAGTGTTTAATACAAAAAAGTTCTGTTTTTAGGCCCTCTTGATAGTTTGTTAAGAGTGTTTTGTGCTTTGGGGAAGTTTGACCCCTCTTAGGCCTTATAAGGCCCTTATTTTGTGCCATCTTGTGCAAGTTTCGAGACTTTGGTGTTTGGGCCTCTTCACCACTGAAATCTTGAGGGATTTCAGTGGTGGGGATGGTGCCTTGAAGTCTCCAAAATGGGAGGGCCACCCCCTCTCCTTGTTGTCCTTGAAAGAGACCATTTTGGTCTCTTAAGGGAGCTTATGTTCAAGTGTGTGTTGAGCATGCCATGGCTGTATTTATGCTTATATTGCCATGTTATAACTTTGTATTAAGTTGGTTTTGGTACACCATGCATGCTTAGCATACCTACCATGTAATGCCTTGTAATTGCCTTAATATGCCTTAGGTTGTTAGCCTTTGTTCGAGCATGTTTTAGGCTTAGCCTTGTGAATGTTTTGTGCTTATTTTGCCATGCTTTAGGTCTGTCCATAGTTGTTTAGATCGATTTTGGCATACTTAGTATAGCTCCTTTGCATTTGTGGCTTGTCGGGCTTGTATGCCTCAAGTATGTGAATGTGTAGCATGTGTTGATTGCATCATTTTGGTGGTTTGGAACCATCCAACATGTTATTTCAGTCCCTTGGACATGCTCATATGCTTGCCTTGGATGCCTCTTTGTTGCCTTAAAAGCATGTGTTGTATGCCCTATGTTTTGACCATTGTGCATGCCTTTGAACTTGAGTCATTTAGATGCCATCTAGGTGGTCTTTTGGGCTTAGTTTTATGTGTTAAAACTCTGTTTTTGGTCGCCTAAGTCTTGCCATGTGTGGTTGTACTAAGTGTAGTTCATTGCCTCTTTGGTGAGCCTTGAATACTTGGGCCATTTGCATGCTTTTGTTTATCTTGTTTGAGTTGGTTTGGCACCTCTTCTAACATAATTTCAGAGCTTAACTTGCATGCTAATTGTTCATATTTGTGCCCTTTTAAATGTGTTTAAAAGTTGCCCCATTATGCTTTAAGTATTGGACCATGAGTGCTTGCATGTGTGTGTGCATTTTGGCCTTCACTTCCTTGGTTTTGGCCACTGATTTTGGGCCTATTTGGAGTTGCCTAAGTCATGTTTAAGTCCACCCCTTTGCTTGGTTTGCATGCTTGCTTGTATGCTTGTATAAGTGCCTTGCATTGTCCATATTGCATGCTAGCCAACATGTCTAGGATTGCATTGCATTGTGCATGCTTGGCCTCTTGAAGTGAGTGTGATAGAGGTTAGGCTTCCTTGTGTGATTATATGGTTTGCATGCATTTTGAAATTGAAGTGTATACTCGATTCTTTAGGCCATCATGCATGGGAATGCGTGATTGGTGGCCCGAGAATCGAGGCACATCCTCCCTTGAGTCATTAACATGATAGGGAATGTGATTGGTGCATACATAGCTTGAATAGTATTGCCATGCAAGATTTTGCCCTCTGCTGCTGTGAGTTGCAGGTTCTGCAGGACCTTATTGCCGGCCGGCAGTATTTAGTGCCGACCGACAGTCAATCGATGGCCGGTGGGCTCATTTTGTGCCGGTGGTCATTTCCCCCAGCCGGTGGTGATTCCCAGTGTCCTGAGAGGCATTCCTGAGACTTTGGCAGTTTTCAGAGGAGCAAAGCAGGGAAAACAGAGGCAGACTATGCATGGCAGTGCGATTCTGAGCAAGTCCCGAGCATGCGCTGCATCTGACCCGCTTCCCGAGGGCTTTACTGTTTTAATTAGATTGATTAATTTGTTTAGTTAATTTAATTAATTTGTAATATTTAATTAGCTTGCGTAGTTAATTAATTTGTATTATTTATTTGGTCCCTCCGGGTGAGGGTAAATCTGTAATAAGTGTGGGTGAGTGGTGTGCATGTCTTCCAACCCCCACTTCTTTCTTCCCTTTTATTTACCCGCTTACGATGGTAGATTAGGGCACGTTTATTTTAGCATACCTTATGCTATACATGCGTGCATCCATGCATTTGTCTTACAATGCACCGGGCTCGGTACATCATACAAACCGCATTGTATCTTCAAATCTAACTTGAATACGTGCACCGAATGATTGCATTTCACATGCCATTTTAGGGTTAGCCGAGCCTATCCTAATCACATTCTGTATGCGATGCATTAGTCACTTAAACATGAACTAGGACATGCATGTTTGCTAACTAGTTTACTGTTTTGGCACGGAGTACAATGTAAGTATTTATGCTTTAGCATATCGCATGCGTGTGAATGTTAACATGACAGTATGATTACCATGTGGCTAAATGCTTATATGAGATAAACTGTTTGAATGCCTGTGGGTGGAGGTTGGATTGTTTGAGTTGGAAAAACTCGTTGAAATCCGTGTTTTAGCCTACTTGCGAGTAGCAAATTCCGAAGCACTTTCAAAACGAACGGATATGCAATGCTTGTTTCCAAATTAGGCAATCTAGTCTATACTTGTTTGCTGTGCGCATAACATAGTAATTCTAGGCTAATAACTGGAATAAGAACACATAACGTTTTCAAAATTGGATATCATGGTTAGTAGAGGCCGGTCTTCGGACCGGGCGAAAGGGGGTGCTCATAGCTGACCTTCCCCGATCGTACCCAAGCTCCCGAGCCAAGACAACTTTGGTGATGACGGACACGTGGCCTTCGGCACCGAGTCAGGGTTTCCTAAATTTCCCATTTTAAAAAAAAAAAAAATATTTAGGTGGCGACTCTGTATCTGGCAAAGCAGTCCATGTTTGGCACTACTTTTCAAAAAAAATCTGTTTTCTCAAACGATTTGCCAGAGTTGGACTCTTTGGTTCAGATTACGAACCGCAACAAACAAAAAAGGGGAGTCCGAACTATAGCATCGAGGTCCCACGCGGGCGCTGTTACACTTACTTAGGTCCAGGTTGGTTTCGAAAGAAAACAATTGTTTGCCCCCACCTGGAGCTAAGTAAGATCGATACTGAAGAGTTGTCCCTTGATAGAACTGCTTGAGTCTGTTTCAACTTTGATAGTACAAGTTTTGAATGAGAGAAATGCAAAGAGAGATGTCTTACTCAGGTCCAGGTAGGTTTTTTTTTAAAAAAAAACAATTGTTTGCCCCCAGCTGGAGCTGAGTAAGGCTGATGCTAGAAGTTTGCTCTTGGCGTGTGGTTGAGTTTGTTCCAACTCTGCTTGTTTGAATCAATACTGAAGTGTTTTGTGCTGATACTTAAGAAGTTCTGTAGGTGCAGGATGTGTGCTTAGATATGTCAGTGTAGTTTCCACCAAGCAATTCCACTTGGCTAAATAGATGTTTACTTAAGACATTAGTGCGGTTTCCACCAAGCAATTCCACTTGGCTAAATTCCAATTCAGTTGCCAAACATTTTCCACCAAGCTATACCACTTAGCATGTTTGAGTGCTAACAAATTTAAATTCCGTTCAGTCGTTCTGAAACTGGGCCATTTGGGTTAAAACCAAAGTTAATTCCGTTTGATAAACATCAAAGCTAATTCCGTTTGGTAAAGACCAAAGCTAATTCCGTTTGGTAAGAACCAAAGCTAATTCCGTTTGGTAAGACCAAAGCTAATTCCGTTTGGTAAGACCAAAGCTAATTCCGTTTGATAAACATCAAAGCTAATTACAAGAATTGGATAAATCTGAGAGGAGTGGGAAAACATTTGTATTGGTCAACAAATAAGTGCCTTTACATCCTGATAAAGAGGTTGGGAATGACTCTATTGGTAGTATTTCTTGAGGTTTGCTACGTTCCAGGGCCGAGGTATTGCTTTGCCATTCAGATCCTCTAAGTAGTAAGCTCCATTTCCAACTACGGCTGTGATTTTGTAGGGACCCTCCCAGTTCGGCCCAAGTTTGCCCTCACCAGGCACCCGTTTTGGATCCATGACTTTCCTCAAAACCAATTCTCCTGGTATAAATTGCCTTGGGAAAACTTTTTGGTTGAAACTTCTGATGAGCTGCTGCTGATATGCTTCGAGTCTGATCAGCGCTGCCTCTCTTCGGCCCTCTGCCATATCCAGTGCTTGCGCGATAGCTTCCTCATTACTGGAGCTTTCAAATAATTCAGACCGAAGGGTTGGGAGACCTACTTCGAGTGGGATGATGGCCTCCATTCCATAGGTTAAAGAGTAAGGTGTTTCTCCTGTGGGGCGTCGTGCTGTAGTTCGGTAGGCCCATAATACGTGTGGTAACTCCTCAACCCATTTGCCTTTGGCATGCTCAAGCCGCTTTTTCACTCCGTTGATGATGGTTTTGTTCGACGCTTCTGCCTGACCGTTGCTCTGTGGGTACCCTGGAGAAGAGTTCCTATACTCGATTCTGAGGTCGGCACAAAATTTCCTGAAGATCTTACCATCGAACTGTGTTCCGTTGTCCGCGATCAGTACCCGCGGAATGCCGAAACGCACTACCACATTCCTCAAAACAAACCGCTTTGTGTCTGCCTCCTTGATGTTTGCCAGTGCCTCAACTTCAACCCACTTGGTGAAATAGTCGGTTGCAGCAATGAAGAATCGCCTATTCCCAGTGCCTCGCGCCAATGGTCCAACAATATCCAGCCCCATTGCGCAAAGGGCCATGGGCTGGTGAGTGGAGTGAGAGTTTTGGCTGGCTGATGAATGAGTGGAGCAAACCTCTGACATTTGTCGCACCTTTGCACGTACTGCTGTGCATCTTGCTGCATTCGTGGCCACCAGTACCCGTGAGTTAGGGCTCGGTGCGCCAGTGACCTCCCGCCAACGTGGCATCCACAAATCCCATCGTGAATTTCGTAGAGAACATTCTCGACGAGATTTGGATGCACACATAGGAGGTAGGGGCCAAGGTAGGAACGTCTGTAAAGCTTCCCAGACGGTGAGATCCAGAATCGAGCTGATTTATGCCTGATCTTGTTGGCTTCCTTTCTGTCTTCGGGGAGTTTACCAGATTTCAAAAAGACCAATATTGGATCCATCCAGCTCGGCTCTAAGTTGTTGCAGAGGACTGGAGATGCAATACTTGGTTCTGGTATGAACTCAACCCAAACTCTTCTGGCATCCTTTGTGTCCACTGATGAGCCTAGGCATGCCAGAGCATCTGCGTGGCTATTTTTGTCCCGACTGATTCGTTCCACTCGTATGGATTGAAATTTTCTGAGTAGGTCTCTGGCCTTGCCTGCGTACATAGCCATTCTTTCATCTCGAGTTTCATAGACCCCGGAAAGCTGGTTTACCACTAGTTGTGAGTCGCTGAAAACAAGAAGCTGTTCTGCACTGAAGTGTTCGGCGCTCCGCAAGCCGGCCAATAACGCTTCGTACTCGGCCTCGTTGTTTGAAGCTTTCCAGCCTAGCCTGAGAGCCTGTTCCCAGATAAATCCTTCTGGAGAAATAAGAACTACTCCTGCCCCCGAGCCTCGGTTATTGGACGAACCATCGACGTAGAGTTGCCAGATGTTTCCAATAAAGAGTTTCCATGCTTCCGAAGCGCTGGGTTTTCTTGTTCGGCGGCGCATGGCACCTGTGCCGAACTCAGATTCCCGGTTCGGTACTCTGGGTGGGAGTGAATTCTGCGACAAAATCCGCCAAGACCTGGGCCTTGATTGCTGTCCTGGGTTGATACCGAATGTCAAACTCACCAAGCTCTACTGCCCACTTTGCTGTTCGGCCAGAGAAATCGGCTCGGCTGAATACAGATCTGAGGGGGAATTCAGTGAGGACATTAATGGTATGCCCCTGGAAGTAATGTTGCAACTTTCTTGAGGCAATAAGCAGCGCGTAAGCTAACTTTTCCAGTGGTAGATACCGTGTCTCGGCATCTAGTAAAGTCTTGCTAACGTAATATACTGGTCTCTGTCCTTATCAACTTCTCGAATTAATACTGCGCTCACGGCATGATCTGAGACTGCTAGATAGAGATACAGCTCCTCTCCCGGTTCTGGAGTGGATAATAGAGGGGGTGTACTGAGGTATCTTTTGAGATTCTGCAGTGCTTCGGTACATTCGCTATTCCATTCAAATGCTGCCTTTTTCCTCAAGAGCTGGAAGAAGGGCTTCATCCGATCTGAGGATTTGCTAATAAACCGATTCAGTGCGGCTGCCATTCCGGCTAGTTTCTGCAGTTCCTTAGACTTTGTTGGCACTTCGAGGTCCTGTATGCCCTGATCTGATCCGGATTCGCTTCAATTCCTCTATGAGTGACCATGTATCCCAAGAACTTCCCTGTTCCTACCCCGAAGGCGCATTTCGAGGCATTGAGGCGAAGCTGGTGGTTTTTCAGGATGCTAAAAACTTCTCTCAAGTCTGTGAGGTGGTTTGTAGCGAACTTGCTTTTTACTACCATATCGTCTATATAGGCTTCCATGGTTTTCCCCAGTTGGTCTTTGAACATCCGAGTGATCATTCGCTGGTAGGTCGCCGGCGTTCTTGAGGCCGAACGGCATTACTCTATAGCAGTAAGTCCCTCTGGAGTGATGAACGCTGTCTTTTCTTGATCCGGACCGAACAATGGTATTTGATGATAACCGCTATAGCGTCCAGAAAACTCATGCGCTCATGCCCTGCTGTTGAGTCTACTAGTTGATCAATGCGAGGCAGTGGAAAACTATCTTTAGGGCAGGCTTTGTTCAAGCAAGTGAAATCGACACAAACTCTCCATTTTCCGTTCTTCTTCTTGACTGCAACTGTGTTGGACAGCCATTGCGGGTACTGTACTTCTCTGATTGTTCCCGAGGCTAGGAGTTTTTCGACTTCGGCAATCACTGCTTCGGTGTGCTCAACTGAGAATCTCCGACTTTTCTGTACAATGGGTCGAGCTGAAGGATTGATGTTGAGCTTGTGGCAAGCAAATTCTGGGTCCAACCCTAGAGTATCATATGCTGACCACGCGAATACCTCCATATTTTCCCTCAGCAGTTCCAGCAGCTGAAGTTTCTCATCAGCGCCTAGCGTGGTACCGATAAGGAAGTACTTTTCCGGGTCGTCCTCTTTATTAAGACTTTTTCCAAATCCTCCACCATCTTTTCCTCTGGAGTTCCTCCCACATCTTCCAAGACTGGCTGTCCGGCCACTTCTACTGTCTGTACCCGGTTGCAGAGTTGCTTTGCCTTTAATGCTGCCATGAAGCAATGTTTGGACGCAACTTGGTCCCCGAAATCTGCTCTACTCCGTGTTCCGTTGGGAAACGGATGAGCTGGTGATAGGTTGAAGGGACTGCTTCCATTCGATGGATCCACGGGCGGCCAAGTATGGCGTTATAAGGGGATGGTGTATTAATAACTAAGAACTCTATCTGGAGGGTTTTTGTCCCCGCTACGACTGGCAATACTATTCGGCTGAGCGGCCATTCCGGCTGTGAATTGAAACCGACCAACGGGGCTGCCGCTGGGGTGAGATGCTGCTCGGAGAGGCCGAGCTTTCTGAACAAATCATAATACAGTATGTCTGCTGCACTGCCCTGATCTACTAGGACTCGTTTCACATCAAATCGTTTCCCAATCCCAACAGTTATGATCAATGCATCAGTATGTGGGTGCTGTATGCCTTCTAAATCTTTGCTAGTAAATGAAACAGTGCACAGGGGGATTTGGTACGGTACGTACCTTTTTCGATGCCGGCTCCACTGACATGATTCGCTGAATTTGGGCAGCCTTAGCGATCTCTTCTTTCAGTGCCTCCTCAGATTCCTGAGCCGCTGTCCCATGGATCACATTTATTATCAGCCGGGGCGGATGCTCAATGTTTGCTTCTGGAAGTGGGTTCCCCAGCTCGGCCACCTCCTTACCCTGATCAATGTATTCCCTTAGGTGCCCAGCTGCCACCAGGTCCTCCAAGTGTTGCTTCAGTGCCCTGCAGTTCTGAGTCATGTGTCCCCTGTCTTGGTGGTAGGTGCACCTGAGCTTCTGATTGCGCCGAGCTGGATCTCCCAACATTTTCGGCGGCCAAACAAAGAAGGGTTCTCTCTTGATCTTCTCCAGGATTCGATAGATTGGCTCCTTGAACACAGTCACAACGGCTTCATGGGATTTGGACTTATCCACCTCATTCACTGCAATCCCTCGGTGTTCTCCTCGATCCGTTTTCTTCTTCTGCCGGGCTGCTTGTTCTGCTGATACTACCTCAATGGGGATCTGATCGTCCTCGAGACGAGCATACTGCTCAATCCTGGCGCGCAAGTCTTTCAAAGCTGTGGCCGGGCGCTTGGTAAGTGATTGTCTCAACTTACTTTCCGGGCGCAGACCATGCTTGAAGGACATGACGGCCATTTGCTCGCTGCACACATTTTCTTCCAGATCGTTATACTCTTCCCAGTATCTCCTAGCATAACTGCGCAGCGTTTCCTCTTGCTCCTTCCTGAGGCCGAACAGTGTATCCGGCTCTTTCGGGATCTTAGTATTGGAGACGAACCTGGCCAGGAACTCTTCGGAGAGCTGCTTCCAGCCATGAATTGATCCAGCGGGGAGTCGATCGAACCATCGGAGTCCGGTTTCTCCCAAGCTGGATGGGAAGACTTTGCACATCAGTGCCTCATCTCGGCTCCAGAGGACATCATCTGTCTGAAATGGCTGATATGCGTCAGAGGGTCCGATTTCCCATCGTAGGAAGTGAACTTTGGTGGAGTAAACTTCTTTGGAGGTCTCATGGTCTCAATCTCCGGAGAGAATGGCGAAGAGACGAGTCTGTCCAGCGCTCGATGTTCTCTCTGGTGAACAGTACGGTCCAGATGATCTCGATGTTGCTCGTTCTGCCTATTGCCAATCAGCCAAGTGCGAAGGTCCTGAGGAGGGTATTCAGTTTGTTGACTACCCGTCTTCTGCCTCTTGGCCCTCCTCCGGCGTGACCCACGGGTGTGGCTACTCGCCGCTTCGCTCTGTTGGGATTGGTTGGCTTCGTTGCCCGGAGTCATTCCTGGGGAATTTCTTCACTGGTAATTCTCTAGATGAGCTCCTTCGTTGCAAACGAGAGGGCTCTGCTTCCGTCCTCTTTTCCGTCGGATCACCCAACACCTTCTTAAGTTGAGCTTTCAATTCCTGTATCTCCATTCCCATGGAATCTATAATTCGATCTCTATAATCCTTTTCCAGAAGGAAATGATGAGAAGAACCTCCGGCGAAGGGCAATCGATGCTCGACAGATTCGGGGGTTCGATTATTGTTTCCAGTTTGCTCCTCCAGAAACTGTCGGGAGTGCCAAAACCTTTGTCCTTCGTCTTTTTCGTCTGCGGAGTATGTGATGAAGGCGGAACGTCCTCAATCCCCATTGCCGGAACTGAATGCAGAGCTCAGAGATGAAAATGATCCACGCTCACTGCACCAATTGTGCGTACCGGATTCCACACTAGATGAAAATGGATCGGGCTTTGCACTCAGTTGGACTATCCAGGACCAGGACTCCTGCCACAAGAAGCACCGTTAGAGCTGCCCGGCCGGGGTTGCCGGATAACCCTCCGGTGTGGGAATTAGTGATTGGTAAAGGAGTGTAGAGTTGAATTGTATGTAAGTGTGGTTTAGATTGGAATTGTTTCAGTTACCTTCAATGAAGTTCATGTTATATATATAGTGTTCCTTACTTGCTTCTCAAGGTGAGTTCATGGAGTATAGATGCTGCCAGGTGTCCTTTCGGCATTGCTCCAGGTGGGGGACCACTTGATAGTTGCCATTGATTGTATATTCTCATTGTAAGCATGCTGATAACAAACTACATTCCTTTGGCTCAACAACTTCCGTTGATTTTAGGTGGGGGACCAGCTGAGGTGGCAACCTGCACATGCTTGCACTCACAGATCCCACGTTTCCTTGCGAGATTTCTCCAGCTCGGTACTTATGTTCTTTAGTTCGGTAATGGTGGTGCCTCGGCTCGGCCTTTTCCAGGCTTATTTACGGAGATGGGCTGGGTCATTATCTGTTCGGCTCACAAATTCCGTCCCGCAGCTCGGCCCAGACCAGCACTACGGCTGGGCTAGCCTTTCCGCTACAGGTTGGGCCCAAGTGCTGGCGGACTTGGGCGGGCTGTTGATCATGAAGTTGGGTTCAACTGATCTGTCCATATACTCATCTGACCCACTTGGATTTGGGCTTTGTCAGATTAGGCCGGCCCAAGGCTTGGACCTGACCCATTTCACATTTAGCCCCTTCAACACCTATGTGAGTATGGGATCAGATGGGTGTAGCATTGCGGTTTAAGCCATGGAGAGGACGACTCATAAGCTGCCCGGATTAAGATACCTACCAAGGTGTCAGAACTAGAAAGCAAAGGGCTACCATTGGGTCAAGGGAAAATTATATTGACCACCCTTTTATTTCTCTAAAATCACACTGACACACCTTTATCACGAAAATCTCACTGCCTTCCCTCCCTTTTAAAATATGTAAACAGTTAAGTCCATTTATTAGTAAACCGTCAGTCACCCAAATAGAAAATGATGACTTCAACAAAAGAAAGATTTGAAATGCCAAAATTACCTTCTTATCGCTTACAGCTTCTCTTCCAATCCTTAACCTTACACCTTACACATCACCACCATTACAAAACCCAACATCAAATCACAGCCACAGCCACAGCCACAGAACTTCATATATATCTATATTTATATATACACATCACTAACATGACAAAACCCACCATAAAATTAAACAACTACCATACAGAAATTTTGTAGAAGGCAAAAGGGTTTCAAAGAGAGAGAGATAGAGAGAGAAAAAAAAAAGGTTTCAAACAGAGGCAGAGGTTGGGAATGGCAGGAAGGTCATGATTTTTTCTAAACCAGTCTGACACAAAAGCTCTATGAATATATGAATTTACAGAGCTTCAAACACAGTAAGCTTAAGTGTATATGAATATACAGTAAGCATGCAAACCTAACAACAAAACAACTCCAATCACTGCCTTTGTAATTAGCAACAACCAACCATCCAATTCCATACTACAAAAGGCAAAATCTAATTTCAACAATTAATGAGTTTCAACAATTAAAGAGCTTTAAACTACAACAAATATATGTACGCATATCAAAGCTTCAATAATTAAATGGAATTTTATTCTACAATATCTAGCTTCAATAGATACATTTTTATAGACACACAAAATATATACTACCCTCCTGCATTCAACCCTTCTCCACTTGGTTGCAATCTCAGGCCCCAGACCATTACCCCTTTATAACCACTACAAACCCAAAATCAATCCCCCCATACTTTGCGTCTCATTCCCTCCATACATAATCAATCACTACTATAAATCCTCTCCCAAATCCAATCCCCCCATACATTGCAACTATAATTAAATCGAAAGTAGAGATATATCTCTACTTTTGATTTAGTTAAATCTCTTGGCACAAATGTAACTAAAATTAAATCAAAAGTAGAGATAAAAACAAAAGTTATAGTCAAACTCCTTTTTTTTTTTTTTTTAAAAAAAAAAAAATCAAAAAACCAATACCATAAAAAGATGTAATGACAAATCTTGGTTACTAGTTTGTAAAAACAAAATAAAAAACTACAACTATAATTAACTTATGAATTTGCCTTTTATAGCTATAATTCATTCATCAACCTCAAAGTGCTCACACCATACCTGTAAATCAAAAATCACAAAATGGAAAACAATTCTAATCGTAGGAACCTTTATAAAAAAATTAAAAAAATAAAGAAAAAGAAAAGAGAAGCAAAATGCATTGCCTTCACATGTAGAGATGTAAGATGAAGAAGAATGATGTTATCAGCCAAAAATTACTTTGATCAGTTCAAACACTTCCAAGAATTTGTTCATTGTGAATTAAACTACTCCATCTAAATTAAACTATAAGCCTTCCCCAAACTATGAACTTTTAAATCAATGAATTGTCAACCCACTTCTTGCATGATATTTGGAGGATTCAATTTGAAGCATCATACCAAACCAAAACAAAATCGTCTGTGAGAAAGGATGAATGAGAGAAAGTAGTTGTGTGTGTGTGTGTGTGTGTGTGTAGGTGGTGAGAGAAAGAGCAGAACGCCATCGAAGAGGAGAGAGAGAGAGGAGAAGATGAGAAACGTAGGAGGATTAGGGCAAAATTTTTATTTTTTATTTTTTTATTTTTTGGGGGGGGGGGGTTCCCAAATTTTGAGTGGGAATTTCAATTAAGGTAAAATTTTGTGAAAAAATTTGTTCCTAATTTTTGGTAGATGTAAAAAATAGGTTATGCTGGTTAAATTCATATTTTTTTAATTATTATTTATTGTTTATAATTTTTATTTTATTACAGTTTTAGGACTCAGTTTGAGAAAAAAAAAAAAAGAGTACAAAATTTAGATACATTTAAAAGTATAAATTTTAAAAATATACAAAAAAAAAATCATTTATTTTTATATTTTTTGTATTTATAGATTTTTTATAAATATTTTAATTTTTAATTATATTTAGATCAACTGAATTTAAAAATTAAAAATTTTAATTAAAATATTAATAAAATTCACTCAAAAAAAAGTATTGAAAATTCAAAATTAATTTTTGCAATTCTAAATCAAACATAGTATTAGTTTTTCAAATTTTTTTAAAAAATTATTTTTTATTTTCATAAATAAATAATTGAATATCCATCACGATTGTCCATTATCATGCAAACTCTGTCTCAAGATTGTCCATTACCATTGTTGCAACAATAAGATTTTAGATCTACTAACACTCATCTAGATCCATCACGAGCCACAACAACAAAAAAAGCCTTTGGTGATAAACTGATTTTGTCTCCAAACATCAAATTTTCGTCACCAAAGTGATCTGTGACGAAAAAATTGTCACCACGTTTGTTGCCGATATGTTGTTGCTGAAAGTACTTGGTGACGAAAAATAGCTTCGTCGCCTATTTTTCATTTTTGGCGACAAAATTTTTCATTTCCAAATGTTTCATTTTTCGTCTTCTATAACATCAATTTCGTTACTAGAATTAGATAATATTTTATTTTAATTGTTTTGGCGACGAAATATTTCATTACCAAATAGGTTTTAGTGATGAAATTTATTCTCACCAATGATATAGATCAAGGTGACAAAAAAATTTGTCGCTAAAATAAGCACCAAAGAAAATTCTTCAATGACAAAAAATATTTTGTCGCCAAATATTTCAATTTAGCGACGAAATATTTAGCAGATGTGACGAAATTATTTGTTTGGTACTATATCATTAGTGACAAAATTATTCGTCATGTTGTTTGAAAACTAATAGTGACATTTTTTTTCGTCGCTAATAATAATTAATTTTTTTTAAATGGGGGTAATATTTTCAATTTAAAAATTTTCTTTTCACTAAAAATTCTTTGCGCATTTCAATAACCTGTTCAATAAAATATCTATTACAAATCAATACAAAAATCTGTTAATTTTCATAAACACCACAGTCGAATTTCAGCACAATATCCACAAAAATACAATATCAATTGCATGCGGATTGCCAAACATGTCTCCTAATATCCACAAAAAACATGCCTACTAATATCCACAAAAATACAATATCAACCGCATGCAGAGTACCAAACACGTCTCCTAATATGCACAAAAAATATGTCTACTAATATCCACAAAAATATAATATCAATTGTGAATTACCAAAAATGTCTTGTAATGCCCACAAAAATATAAAATTTACGACGCAACTAAAATACATGTAAGGTAATGTGAACAAAAATACAAAATGAGCTAGCTTCTACTCTCTAGATTACCAAACATGTCCATATCTAATCTCGAATCTGCAACAAAACAAACACAAAAAAAAAAAAAAAGAGAAAAAAAATGCAAGTTAGACAATTATTATCTTATCAATTAAATATACAATTTAACATGCATTTTTTGACATATTTTTCAAATCGGGAGTCCCGTGCAAGTTCCGTAAGTTTCCACAACTTATATTGGTCCCTCTCGAGGTGTTTGAGGTATTCCTCGGGCCTTCATGTGCCTGTTACACGATTTTGGCCCCCGAGACATATTTACAAGCTTAAGTGTTGGGAAAATACATTTTTTGACTTAGTTTTCAAACCGAGAGTCCCGTCCTAGTTCCGTAAGTTTACACAAGTTATAATGGTCACTTCCGAGGTGTTTGAGGTGTTCCCCGGGCCTTCTCGTGGTTGTTTAGCAATTTTGGTCTCCAATGACCTATTTTCAAACTAAAGTGTTGGAAAATTGCATCTTTTGACTTAGTTTTCAAACCGAGAGTCTCGTGCTAATTTCGTAAGTTTCCACAACTTACATTGGTCTCTCTCAAGGTGTTTAAGGTGTTCTCTAGGCCTTCTCGTGTCGGTTACATGATTTTAGCCCGGATGGCCTATTTTCAAGCTTAAGTGTGAGAAAAGTGCATTTTTCAACATAGTTTTCAAACTGGGAGTCCCATGCTAATTTCGTAAGTTTCCACAACTTACATTGGTCCCTCCTGAGGTTTTTGAGGTGTTCCCTGGGCCTTCTCGTGACTGTTACACGATTTTGGCCATCGATAGCCTATTTTTCAAGCTTAAGTGTGAGAAAAATGCATTTTTCAACTTAGTTTTCAAACCGGGAGTCCCGTTCTAGTTCCGTAAGTTTCCACAACTTAAATGGGTCCCTTTAGAGGTGTTTGAGATGTTTGAGGTGTTCCCTGGGCCTTCTCGTGACTGATTCACGATTTTTGCCTACAATAGCCTATTTTCAAGCTTAAGTGTGAGAAAAGTGCATTTTTCGACTTAGTTATCAAACTAAGAGTCCCGTGCTAGTTCTGTAAGTTTTCAAAACTTACATTGGTTCCTCTCGAGGTGTTTGAGGGGTTACCTAGGCCTTCTCATGACTGTTACATGATTTTGGCCCCCGATGGCCTATTTTCGAGCTTAAATGTGAGAAAAAGCATTTTTCGACTTTGTTTTCAAACCAAGAGTCTTGTTCTAGTTCCATAAGTTTCTACAACTTACATTGGTCTATCCCGAGGTGTTTAAGGTGTTCCCTGGGCCTTCTCATGGACCTTCTCATGACTATTACATTATTTTGGCCCCTAAAGGCCTATTTTCAAGCTTAAGTGTGAGAAAAGTGCATTTTTTGACTTGGTTTTCAAACCGAGAGTCCCATGCTAGTTTTGTAAGTTTCCAAAACTTACATTAGTCGACACAATATGCAAGGGGCTGAAACCATCTCGGTTCAATTCAGCAGCAAATTCTTTCACCAACACCAGGCCCACAGGCTACCTAGCCCATAATTGGTAAAAGTTGAAAGGCCCACAAGCTTCCTTACTTGAGCATTGCTCTCCTGCTACCAAATATTATATATATCTAGTTGATGTGGTATAGATAATTGTGAGACAATCAAAAGAAATATAAATGACCGCATAGGCGGGAAGGAGCAGATAAGTCAGAGCATGGTGGTCGGTCGAGATTAGTGTATTGGGAGTGTCTAGGCTCGGGCTCTTTTCTCTTGTCTTTGGGTTGTGAGGGTTTGGGTGTAGAATCTTGGCGAGTTGCCAAAGAGTCTTCAGCATTCATGTACTTCTGGGCCTTGGCGAGCAGGATGACCATGGTCGTTGAAGGATTTTTAGAGAGGGAAAAGGGAAAGTCTGACGGGCGTAGTCCGGCCATGAAGGCTATTAGAATGAATTTGTCATCGTTCTCCTCCACCTGTATGGCTTCTGAATTGAAGCAAATGACAAAGTTACGTCGTGATTCTCTTTCCACCTGTCGTATACTTAGCAGCTGAGTCGCTGAGCAGTGCAGACGTTGAGCGCTGATGAAATGGCTCAGAAATGACTCACTTAGCTGGTTAAAAGAAGCAACCGAGTTCAGTTGGAGCTGACTGAACCAGAGTCGCGCCAACCTCTTCAGTGTAACAGGGAAAGCCCGATACATGATCTCATCAGGGCAAGCATGGAGGACCATAAGCGTCCTGTATGCTTCCAAGTGGTCGACTGGATCAGTTGTACTGTCAAAGTTATCGATCGATGGCATTTTGAACTTTGGGAAAGAGGTTTTTCTCTGATAGAAGCGGCAAAGGAAGAGTTGGTAGTGGAGGAAGGTTTGTTCTGCATGTTCTACATGACCCCTGAAGTTGGAGTTTCATGGCTCGTAGCTCCGCATCCCAAATGGGAACATTGTCTCCTCCAGAAAGAAGTAGGGGTTAAACATTGCTAGCTTCGCCTTTATGGACAGCAGTGTGGTGTGGAGGATGACGATTATGGAAGGGATGCGGCTTGTCTTGATGAAACTGTGACTATAACGATTTCGGTTTTGACCCGACTCTTGTTGTATTCCGGACTCGGGTTTAATGGTTTCATATTGTAATTCACATCTTGCTTCCCTTGTATCTCCTTAAATTTGGCTTTGGGATTGTTGTGGTTGCGTTTGGGACAGGTTGGTTGCTTAGTTTCCAAACTTTTGTTGCCCAAAATTTTGCTCCTCCACTCGAGCGCATCTTGTGCTCAGGCGGGCTTTGTGAACTCTCAATACTTTTGCAGGTTTGCAAAACTACTGGAAAAGTGTATTCTACGCTCGAGCGGGTAGGCGCTCGAGTGGCCTTTCTTAAGCTCGAGTGTTGGTCTGTTGTCTGCAAAACTACTTGAAGTGTGCATTCTGTGCTTGAGCGTTACTTCTTGCGCTCGAGCAGAACAACTTATTGTGTTTGACGCTCAAACGGACTGTGCATATATCAGTTCGTAACAGCCACTTTCACATCACTTTTTCATCTCTTTCTCTCTCTAAAACATTCCAAAACCCTAGATCTAGAGTCTCTCTCTAAAACTCACCTTCTCTCTATAATTTCACCTAGATCAGTTGGTTTCTCTACCCTAGTGTCATTGGGAAAATGGTAGAGCATCTCAAGAGCTCCATTTTGATCCAAACAAAAGTCGATTTTGGCGTCTTTGAAGTTTTCTCCTTGCTTTGCTCATCTTCTAGCTTTGAGGTAGGGACTTTCTACACTCTGCTATGATTTTTAACTTAGTTATTTGTTGATTGTGTAAACGATGTTGCGATTTGGAGGATTTTAGACAAACCTAGGGTTTTGGTTTAAAATCAAGAGAAGGGGTTTCAAATGAAGGTATTGAAAATGGTTATGGGTATAGATAAGAGGATGTGTTATGTTAAATTTATTGATTTTGACACATGGGTTGGATTTGGAAAAAATGGAGTTTTGCCCTAAAATGTTTCAAATGATTATTTTGTATAAATAATGAAATTGCTATTGGGAATATGAAATTAGATGAATGTTTATATAAATGGCGGGGTTGGATGTGTTTTATCTCTCACCTATGGGAATTTGGATAATTTATCTGTCTTGGAGATTGTATATTTGTTTAGAAATATCTGTTTTGGGCTATCGGTGGAGGATAACTATGATTGTTGTCGAAATTGTATGAAGATTAGGTGAATTGAAACTAATCTCTTAACTATTGTCATTGAATATGGCTGTGTTTTAATACATTGTATATGTATGATATTTGGGAGGAGGAAGAGGATGTACTCTATGTTTAGGAGAAGAAAATGGATGGACTCCATTGAATTAAGTTGGCCTATGTATCCAGGGTGAAAGTCTCGAAAACCGCGCGTATACATGGGTGTCGAATTCTGCAGACGAAATTTTCGTAAAATGGCAAATTGAAGTGTTTGTGTAATGGTTGTATTGATTAGAGAATCACTGAGTTGTAGCCTCAGATAGATTGTCTGGATAACAATGGATTCGACTCATGAGTTAAGGTGAAATGAATTGACTTGAAATGAATTGAGATAAAATGGATTGAGATATAAAACTTGGCATATTATGATCTTGTAGAATATGATTGATTTTATCACAGACATTGTACATGCACATTATACCCATATCTTTGTTAAGATTCATATATTATGTTAGATTGTTTCTATTGAGCTTTGGCTCACCTTACTTGGGAAAAACTATTTTCAGGTGATGGTGATATGCCTCCGCCAAGGACTTAGCTTAGGAGGAGTATGGAGCTGAAGGCTCAATTTTGTTTATTTTGTATTTACCTTTTGTACAAGCCTAGGGCTTTATTTGTATTGAGCTTATGACTCATTTGGTTGTAACCAAGCACGGTCTTGGAAAGATGTAAGCCTTTAAGGCATGTGAATATCTGTTTAGCTTTCATTCCTTATTATTTCCCGTAACACATGCTGTAGATTTGGGATGAACAATTTGTGAATGTATATCACATGTGTCACCTTTTGTATATTAACTCTGATTAATGAAAGCTTTTTACTTTATTTGTATCACATTGTTTTAGTGTTTGGAGTTGGTTTATTGTAATTATTTTTGGGGGTGTTATAGTGACTCTAAGTTCGACGACTGAGCTTATGAGGTGAAGGCTGGGGGGAGAGGTCCTTAGGAACCATGGTGTTGGTGTGAGTACTAGTGCTTTAGAGGAATGCCTTGAGGTGGCGGGCGAGGAGGAACATGGAGATCTCGCTAGAGCAAAGCCTTGATCAAGGCCTAGTTTTGCTCTGCCAAACGGTTGATGCTGTTAGTGAGCTCTGTAAAATACAGAGGTGGGTTGTTTGGGTTGGAGGACTCAGCCTAAGGGTTGGTGGCATTGTGTTGTGAAGCCATAAATCTCGTTGTAACTGTAGCTCAACTTTTTCGCGCCCCCTTTCGGAAGGTTTGAAATAAAGCCTTACAGTTCGGACTCCAACGGTTCTGAATCTAATCTCACAAGTGCAATGTGAAATTGATAATCACCAAAGAGTCCAAATCCGGCAAATCTTTTGGAAAATTGATTTTAGGATCAAAAATGTCAAAATTAGACTACTTTGCCAGATACAAAGTCGCCACCTAAATATTTTTCTTTTTTGGGAAAATTTAGGAAACCCATGACTCGTGCCAAAGGCCACGTGTCCGTCATCACCAAAGTTGCCTCGGTTTGGGAACTTGGGTACGAGAGGGGAAGGTCATGAATTGAGCACCCCCGCTCGCCCGATCAAAGATCGGCCTCTACTAATCATGATATGATATTTTATAAACATTATGTGATCTTATTCCGGTTATTAAGCTAGCGTTACTATGTGATGCACACAATCAAGTATAGACTAGTTTGCTCAATTTGGAACAATTCAACTCATGTTTGTTTGTGAAAATGGTTCGAATTTGCCACCTCAAGTGGGCTTAAAGTTTGCGGATTTGCCACCAAACATAGTGGGCTTAAAACATGATTTGCCACTCAACAAAGTAGGCTTAAAACGCACATTCATTGAATTGTTCCAATTCAAACAACAAGCCTTCATCCATAGACATTCAAGCAGTTTAGCATTTAAGCACATAGCCTCATGGCAAGCATGCTAAATATGACAACATTCACATTCATGCAAATATGCTAAAGCGTAAAAGCTCACCTACTACTCCAAGCTAGGAAAGAAAACAAAGTTAGAAAAATGATTTCTAACTATGTTAAATGACTAATACAACGCATGCAATAATGCAACTAAATAAGCTCGGCTATTTAATTATGGTATTTGCAACACTTTGATAGCATGCTTTGAAACACGTATTCAAAGAAGTATTGAAATGACAATGCAGTTTGAATGATGTACCGAGCTTCGGTGTATACAAGACAAATGAATGGATGCAAACATGCAAGCATAAGGTATGCTAATTGAAAATGTCCCTAATCTAACCATCAAAAGCGATTAAATAAAAGGTAGAAAGACATGGGGTTAGAAGACATACACACGTACGCACAATTATTACAACATTATGCTCTCATGAAGGGGGGTCCTAATGAATAAAGTGAAAACTAATTAGCTAAGCTAAGCTAATTAAGCTAATTATTACAAAACTTGAATAAATAGATAAACTAATTAACTAGTTATTACAACACTTGAAATGAATAATTAATTAACTATCTAAGCTAATTAATTAAAAGAAATTAACTAGAGTAAGCTAATTAAATATTACAACACAATTCATTATGCTAATGAAACAATTAAATTACAACGCATTTAATATGAACTTCAAGGAAGATGGATGGAGAGTGCATGCGTATCGCTTGAAAGCTGCTCAGTTTGCCCCAAAATGCCTCTGTTCCACCTTCAGTCATTGCCTCTGTTTCTGCAAAATTGCATTGCTAACCAAACACCAAGGGCCGGCCGTGCATCATTGAAGCCCGGCCGGGCCTACAGAGGGCCGGCCGTGCATTGATTTTGTGTACAGTTCTGTTCTGTGCTCTGAGGTGAAACAGGGCAGATAGAGCATTTTCAAGCTCTGTTTGCCCTTCCTCCCTTCTCTGTCATAGAAAGGCCTCAAGAGAAGAATGGAATCATTTCTAAAGACATTAATGAGCAATTGGTTGCTTGATGCTTTAGGACATGATTTTGGACAAAATCAATAAATGTAATGCAAATGACCACCCCTCCCTTTTTGTCATGAAATGAACACAAAAAGGGAAGTTGAGACGTTTCAAGGACATCAAAACACCATGGATTCATACATGATGGCACTTGACACAAGAAGCTTGGCATGACGTCTGGCCAAGTTCAAGCTATTCAAGCCATTTTCTTTAAGTGTGTTGAGCCAATTTTTAAACCAATTGATTTAGTCATTGCCATTCATTAGTCCATTTGTCCAAATGTGATGTTAAGTCCTCTAATCAAGAAATAACGTCAAACAAAGGTCTCTCTAAAACATGAGAGGAAGGCTACCCCATTGACAATGAATCTCCTAAGAGATTAAGCCATTAAGTGTAGGCCATTCTTACATGTTTTGAGCAACCTCGATCGGTTGAAATCATTCTCAAAAACAAGTGATAGATGGTTGATTAATTGATTATTACACTTAGACTTGGAAATGAATAAAGAAAGCATAACAAGCAACAAGAATGCCAACTTATGAGATCACAAATGTACTAAACAAGGCATAAACCAATTGAAAAGGCTTGGACAATCTCAAAACAACCCTTAATACCTGAAAAACAGAGGTAGAACATGCATGAAATGAGCTTGAAAAGCTAAATAATAAAGAAGAAAAACAAAGCTAATAAAGAAGAACAAAGAGGGGGTGGCTAACCGCCCCCCCCCCCCCCAAAAAAAAAATTTTTTTTTTTTTTGAAGCTTCAAAACATGATTTTTGGCCTTGTTTTAACTCTGAAAATCAGTTTGAAAACAAGGAATAAACGTGTAAAAACACAAGGTTTTAAGCTACAAGAATAGATACAAGTGAGGGTATTAAACCCCACTACCTTTGTTGGCTTATACAAAACCAAGATCCAACACTTGTGATAGGCACAAAACAGTCCAAGAGTATAAGAAATAAATATAAATGAAGTAAATAAGAGCAAGGGTAAGAATTGCAAGCTTATACCTCTCAAAGATGGATAAAGCTTTTGGTGATATTCAAACTTGATATCTACACACTCTCAAGCTTGAATTATGGTATTCAAGACTCAACCAAGGCTCTAGGGTGATAAAACCAGGTTGTGTATGGTGTGTATGGTGGAAATAAACAAGCTAGGTTAACACAAAGCTTGCTTGCAATGGAAGAAGGAGGAGACAAGGCTCTCTATGTATATATCTCTTCTAGATTTTTTGTTTAACCCTCAAAACAATCCCAGAGCTTCTCTTTTATAGAATTCGAGCTCAGGAGGTGGTCAATATCTTCGAAAATGGACAGCTGGCGACCTCCCGCCCAGAATAGAGTTTAATACCATCGAAGGCCGGCCGGCCATCACTGATGCACGGCCGAGCCTTGATGGCCTCTCCTGTTTTTTGGTTCAAACTCAGCTCATGAAGGGAAAAGGTCCAAAAATAAAGCTCACAGGTTCCAACAAGGTAAATGTTGAAGATTTGAGGTTATTTCGAGAGTCTGATTGATTCCGAATCGCTGTGAATTCATAATTTAACTTTCATCATTGAGTGCATTGAATCAAGTTTCTAAGTCTTGCGGGCGATCAAAAATGGGGTGTCTACAGTAACCATTCACCTTGACGTAAAAAAAGGGGGGTAATGAGAGAAATGCCTCCAGCGACAATGAACAAAACTATTAATTGGAGTAGTTCCCACAGACGGCGCCAACTGATAATGCAGTTTGGTCGGGGTTGGGCTGGGTCGGACTGATCCAGGCGCTCCACAGGTCGTCTTTGTTTTGTCTTCCCAGATTCACCTATAACAAGCCCAGTAGGAAGGTTCCGAAATGGGGTGGTTCCTTCCCCTAGACCCTCTGACGATCAAGTTAGGTGGTATCGAATAACAGTCTAGGGAGAAAGAAAGAGAGGGGTTTCTTCTTACCAACAACATAAATTAGAGGCCTCCTTATATTGTTCATTAATCATTTCCTTATCCATTCATGTTGTCCCATTGGCCAAAAGCCTACCATTTGCTTACTATCGGCCATTGTGGTTTTCACATGTCTCAGAGCGAGAGGTCTTGTTGTGTTTAATGCTTTTACAGTCTCATTTAATGCTTGGTGTAAGGGCTTAATAACTTTCCAAAATCTTTGTCTGCCACGTGGCCAACCCTACTTGACACATAACTAGCTGGTGCCTGGGCCTGATCATTGTGGGTTCTCTACTGGGCTTAGTGTTGGGCCTGTCTTGCTGGGCTTCAGGTGAGTAACTATTTGGGTAGCCCAAGACAGCCCCCTCTGGGCCGTGTCCATCAGTATTAGTAACACATCTAGAGCAGCGAGGCCTCTTTTGTTGATAGAATTCAAATTCCATCACCCCTCTTCGTACATTATGTTAATTCAGCATGAAATTGATGACCTGCATAAAAATTTTGGCCTTTTAATGCTATATCTTTGTAAAATGGGATTCAAATCCTCTCGATTTCATGGATGGAATGAAAATTTCTATTTCATTCGAGACACATCATTTGTTCAAGATGCAACAGATGACGCTAACACACTTGGGATTCCTAAAACAAACCAATGCTAAGTTGTTTTGGAATTTTTGATCCTTTTTGTTTCATAGATTAAATGAAGATCTCACTATTGAATGCAATGAATAGCTCCATCCAATGAAATTTGAGATTACTTCAAATTAGAAGCAATAAACTCAACTCATTTAATTACCATCCATTTAAATTTTGCTTAAATTTGTGTATATTTACAAATAAATTACATCTTACAAATTTAATTAAATTCAAATTTAAGTAGGTTGGATATGAATACCTATTTAAACTCATTTAAATTTAAATAGAAGGGGTAAAGAGAAAGAACATGCGATGTCTATTAGGCACTCATGTCAAAGGTCTATTTCAGTAACTTTTTGTCCAAAAAGATATTATATGTCCAAACAAATATCTATTTGTTCAAAGTTTACCTATCTATCTGTCCAAATGTCATCTATGTGTACACATGTCACTATTCTATCCATCTATTTGTCTAAATGTCACTTATCTATACACATGTCACATATTTGTTCTATCTCATTCATTTCTCTACCTCATTGCCACCAGTTGTCGCTGTTAGCACTGCTGGTGACTTTTTGATGAAATTTTCGATAACTTTTCAACGTTTATCATTTTTACAAAAAAAAAAAAAAAGATTAAACTTTAGACCAAATAACATATGACCCCATATGAATGGACTGTTCACCAATTAACCCATGTTTATTTATAGTCACCCATAAAAGAATGCACACTCAGACCAAGGTCCATTTCTGAAACTTTTGGGACACTAAGCTCAAGCTTAAACTTTTTGGCCCAAAATGACATTTTCTGTCCAAAAGGACACATATTTGTTTATCTATTTAAATCTCACCTATTTATCTATCTGTCTGTCTAATTATTTGTTCAAATTTCCAACTATCTATATATGTGTCACTTATCTATCTAATGTTACACCTCACTGCCACTGGCCGGCAACAGCGGCCATTGGTGACTTTTCTGACCAATTTTCAACGTGAGTTATTATCACTAAAAAATTTTATACTTTGGACAAATAACATCTGGCCCCACAAGAATGACTTTTCACCAACTAACCCAAAAAGAATAATGTTAAAACTAGCAACATTATTAAAACGCCACTGATGAAAAATAATTGCCTCATACTGTTTTCTTGAGATTGCAATATGTAAGACAATGTTGCCAGTGTGTTTGTCCTTCATATTAAGGAAATCGTCCTTGTTGAATTGCTTGAGATGTTCCACCAACACTTTCAAAGCTTCAAATTGGTTGTTATTCGCTGCCAGGTGAAGAGCTGTATGGTTGTCCAAATTATGAAATTAAATAAATAGATTTATGAATAAATCAAAATTATATACCAAGAACATATGCTGATAATTACAACTAAATTTCAACAGAAATACACAAAACAATAAAATGGTAACGAAACCAAACCGAAGCCTGCATTGTAGCAGTTTCCTTAAAACAAATTTTGCCGCCTCACGGGTCGAGTGCTTGAGGAATCTCGGCGTCTGTCTCCCAGGATACGACGGTCAAAAACCAGCTATGGCAGAAGCACTCTCTGTCTTGCTTAGCGAACAAAAACTGTGGCAGCACTCTCTCACTGTAGGAACTTTATGGCAAACTGACTTGTAAAATGGAAGCAAAAATTTCTATTTGAGACTTAACAGGAGGGTCTCAATTTATACATGTATAGGGGAGAGAAGAAGAGCCTGCAGCCTTTAAAGCTGGTCATTAAAACACCATTAAACAACATCCATAGCCGTTTTTCAAAAATTTGAAAAGTTTGGATGCCCAAAAGATTCACACCCTTTAGCCAAGAAAAAGGATTTAAATACCCTTTAAAATCCTATTCATGAATCTAACATCATGAGGCAATTTCTTATTCAAATCTCAATGGGTTTTGGCTCACTTGGACCCAACACAATAAATGGTTGGGACCTACTTTAATATTTAATTAAAGTCACCACACTTTAATATTAAATTAAAGTCACTAAAAAATCATTTTTTCCAACAATCCCCTACATGAATAAAAATTGACCGAATGACTCAACAAATGGACACCGTTCAACAATAATGACTCGGAAAGAGAGTATAACGAACTAACCCCGACATCAGAGAAGATAGCTTTCGGCTTTGAACCTCTCCCAGTGAAAACCTATCGAGTTTACTGGCTGATCAGTGAATATGACATCTTGAACTGCTCTGCCGTTTATATAAACTGAGACAATAGATCTCACACGGGAATTACTACCTACTACCATTTCTATTCTCATTGGTGTGCCCTGTATGGCCTTGGGCACTAGCCTAGTTCAGCGAGTGGTTTCAAAGAATTTTGGCCTGCCCAATTCTTCTAGAAGCGGCCCCACTTCAAACTCGCATAGGTGACTCTACTTTAGTATCCTGCTATACTTAGCTCAACAGCTTAACACACTAGAGTCATTAAAAGCTCAGCTTAACCTCCACACTTGCAGTTATCACTGATAAAAAGAATGGTTAGAGGTTTAACCTCCTCAGTGTCATACCACCGTTACACGCAATTAGGTTGTCCCATTAAACCTAGATCTTGGGATCTCCAGTCAACTAGGTTAGGTTTCCATTCCGGTAACTTCCAAAGGCCTTAACCCCATTCCTTTTGACGACGTTTCGACTAACACTCGATTTAACCCTTTGGTTAGTGGATCCGCAATGTTATCCTTAGACTTTACATAGTCTATAAAGACAACTCCATTCGAGAGGAGTTGTCGTATGGAATTATGTCTACGACAGATATGTTTAGACTTTCCATTATACATATTTACTCTGTGCCCTGCCAATTGCAGATTGACTATCACAATAAATACAAATAGCTGGCACAGGTTTAGACCAACGTGGAATATCTTCAATGAAATGGCGAAGCCATTCAGCTTCTTCCGTTGCTTTATCTAAAGCAATAAACTCTGATTTCATCGTTGATCTAGATATACACGTTTGCTTGGAAGATTTCCAAGACACGGCTGCCCCACCAAGAGTGAACACATATCCACTAGTGGACTTTGAGTCCTTTATATCTGATATCCAATTCGCGTCACTATAGCCTTCTAGCACCACTGGATATTGAGTATAATGCAGCCCATAATCCCGAGTGTAGTGTAAATACCTTAACACTCGCACAATGCCCTTCCAATGAGAAGCATCGGGATTACTTGTGTATCTACTAAGCCTGCTAACTGAGTAAGCTATATCCGGCCTAGTACAACTCATCAGATACATTAAATTTCCAATTACCTGAGAATATTCTAACTGAGAGATACTCTCTTTATTATTCTTGGTAAAATGTAGACTTAAGTCTACAGGTGTCGATGACACACTCGTATCTGATCCACTAAACTTCTCAAGTATCTTATCAACATAATGAGACTGAGAAAGTACAATTCCGCCAGATGTTCTGGTAATCTTAATTCCCAGAATAACATCTGCAATGCCCATATCCTTTATGTCAAACTTAGAGTTTAACAACTTCTTAGTAGTTTTGATCATTACATCGTTACTACCTATAATGAGCATATTATCAACATATAGACAGAAAATGACATAACCTCTGTCAGTGTCTTTGACATAAGCACACTTGTCACATTCGTTGATTCTAAACCCACTTGACAACATTACGTTGTCAAACTTCTCATGCCATTGTTTAGGCGCTTGCTTCAAACCATACAATGATTTGACAAGTTTACAGACTTTCTTGCTTTGCTCTGGAGCTGAAAACCCTTCAGGTTGCTCCATGTCGATTTCTTCATTCAAATCCCCATTTAAGAAAGCTATCTTTACATCCATCTGGTGAATTTCTAGATTGTGCAAAGCTGCTATCTCAATCACCATGCGAATGGATGTTATCCTAGTTACAGGTGAGTACGTATCAAAGTAATCCAGGCCTTCTTTTGCCTGTACCCTTTGATAACGAGCCTCGCCTTATACTTGTCAATTGACCCATCGGCCTTCATCTTTCTTTTAAAAATTCATTTGCAGCCTAAAGGCTTACAACCTGGAGGTAAATTTACTAACTCCCAGGTGTGGTTCTGTAAGATGGAGTCAATCTCACTTTTGATCGCTTCTTTCCATAAAGGACTCTCAGGAGAAGTCACAGCTTCGTGAAAAGTTTAAGGTTCGTTCTCAACCATATAAGTCAAGAAGTCTGGACCAAAAGATTTGGACATCCAAGCCCTTTTACTCCTTTTAGGCTCATCTAAAACCTCAATTTGATCATCACCTTGATCATCAACATGATCATCATCACTAGCAAGCTCATCAAATTGCTCCAAAGACCTCGGAACCCCTTCATGGGTTCGGCAAGCAAAAATGTCTTCAAAGAAACATGCATTCCTTGACTCCATGATAGTATTCCTGTGTGAGTCTGGAATTTCAGATTTATGTACAAGAAACCGATATGCACTACTATTATGTGCATAACTAATGAATATACAATCCATGAATTTTGGGCCTATCCTAACCCGTTTGGGTGTAGGAATCGCCACTTTTGCAAGACACCCCCACATCGTAAGAATTTATACGAAGGCTTAACGCCTTTCCATAACTCATACGGCGTCTTGTCCACCTTCTTCCGGGGTACTTTATTCAGAATGTAATTTGCAGAGAGAATTTCTTCCCCCCACATGTTCTATGGCAATCCAGAACTTATCAACATTGCATTCATCATTTCCTTTAGCGTCCTATTCTTCCGCTCAGCAATCCCATTAGATTGAGGAGAATAAGGCGCCGTGGTTTGGTGGATAATCCCAGATTGAGCACAAATCTCAATAAACGGAGATTCATACTCACCACCACGATCACTTCTTAGAGCCTTAACCTTGCGGCCTACTTGATTCTCAACTTCATTCTTATAAAGTACAAACTTGTCAATAGCCTCATCTTTGCTTTCGAGCAAATAGACATAACAATACTTAGTGCAATCATCAACAAAAGTAATGAAGTACTTATTGCCACCACGTGATTATATAAATTTTAAGTCACACACATCACTATGCACTAAATCCAACGGTTCTGAATTTCTTTCAATAGAATGAAACGAAGATCTTGTCAACTTCGCTTCAACACAAGTTTCACACTTGTGTTTCAAATTAATCTTAAAAGGTGGTATGTGATCTAACTTGATTAATCTACATAAAGAATCAAAGTTCACATGTCCTAGTCTACCATGCCACAAATTGGAAGACTCAAGCATGTAAGCAGAAGAAGATGCACCTTTATTCATCTTTGGGATAATAGTCATTACATTGAGTTTAAACATACCCCCCAACATATAACCCTTATCGACATACATTCCGCTCTTGGTTAGAACGACTTTATCGAACTCAAAAACCATGCAAAAACCATGGTTACTGAGAAGAGACCCTGAGACAAGATTCTTACAAATGTCCGGAACATACAGGACTTCATTCAAGGTCAGCTCATTTCCTGAGGTTAACTTCAGGACCACCTTTCCATTCCCCTCAATAATAGAGGTAGTAGAATTTCCCATAAACAACTTCTCACCGTTTGTAACCGGCTCGAAAGTTGTAAGCAGCTTCTTCTCGGAGCAGATGTGGCGTGTAGCTCCAGTATCAATCCACTATTCTCTTGGGTTTCAATCCACCAGATTCACCTCAGAGACAACGGCAGACAAGTGCATATCATCCTCCTCATGGGAGTGCTCTTGTATATCTGTCATATGAGCACGAGGTTTGGTCTTGTATGGCTTCTTCTGCTTGCGGAAGTCACTAGCCCGATGCCCCTCGCTACCACAGTTGTAGCATTTTCCTAAGAACCGATAACCAAATTCCTGCAGCTTGTAAGCCGACTTCTTTGCAACACCACCTCTTGGCCCCAACTTTGAGCCTTTGTTCACATGAGGCTTCTTCCTAACCCCAGAAGATTTGCCATGCTCAATGACATTGGCCTTTACTGAGGAGGTACTCCCTCATTTCTTTCTATTATCCTCCTCAATTTGGAATTGGACAATCAGGTCTTCAACTGACATTTCCTTGCGCTTGTGCTTCAAGTAGTTCTTGAAGTCCTTCCAACCATCAGGAAGTTTCTCAATGATCACAGCAATTTGGAATGACTCGTTCAAAGGCATCCTCTTAGCATGAATTTCATGCAAGATCACTTGGAACTCCTGGACTTGGCTTATCACAGTCTTTGAATCGATTATCTTAAAGTCCAAGAACCGGCCAACTACAAATTTCTTTGCCTCGGTGTCCTCAGTCCTGTATTTCTTGTCTAGAGATTCCCATAACTCCTTTACTGAGCCCTTGGCACAAAACACATTGTATGTGAGTCTGCCAAGCTGTTGAACACATAGTTCCCGCAGAGATAGTCTATCTGCTTCCATGTGTCAAGCGCCATGACTTTCTGCCTGTTAGGTTCATTCTCTGCCACGGCTGGAGGATCCTCACTCAGAACCTTTGCAAGGTTTAGCGTGGTCAAGTAAAACAACATCTTTTGCTGCCATCTCTTAAAGTTTACCCTAACAAATTTTTCTGGGCGCTCATGGTGACTAAGCGGTCCTCCCGAAACAGCCGGAATAACGCCAGGGTTGACCACAGAGGTCACAGCAGTAGCGGTTGGCAACCCAGTTGCCCCGGGGTTCAGATCCCCACCAACATTAGCAGTAGCAGCAACATCAGTGATAGTTGCCATTTCTGAAAATTACACCAGAATATCACTTCTGTGTTTCCAGAAATTAAACTTAACCCTTAGAAAATTCCTTAGATGAAAAGTTTATTCAAAATTAGTCTCACCACAAAACCTAGAATCGAACATGGTTAAGAAAGTTCTCAGGAAGACTGGAGGGGTCACATCGGTCCCACTTAAAACCCAGTTAACCTTTTGACAAAACTTTCAAGAGCATGTTGACTCCTAGTCTGTGATAAACAATTTTAAGAATTAAATTTTCTTAGGGATGAACTAGGTTAAAACAAACCAAGGTCCAAAAATTTTACAAGCAATGTAAAACAATTGCTACAACAATATAAGCAAATAAAACTTGTTACTACAAATTGGTAAACAAACCAACTAAATCTCAAGCGAAACATGCTTCAAACATTTAAATAAAATAGCCAATCCATAAGGATTCTATTTAGTCCAAAAGCCTTTCCATGCTTAGGAATTTCTATTCAACACAAAGGTTAGTAGTCCAAATATTTTTGTTATTACATCCCAAATACTATTCATTTGGTTTTGTATTTGTTTTTCCATTCCCTTTCGCATTGGTATGCCTACAAAGAAAGTTAGTAGCAAACCACAACAAAATACAAACAAATAATCTAAGGAAAAAGTAAATTTAATAAATTAAATGACACCATCTAGCCAACTATTAATTATATAAGTAACCAATTAATATAAGGTACCAAAACAAAATACAATTTGTAACTTCAAAATTAAATTATAACTTAAAAATAAAATTTAATAATCATGAGTTATTAATTCACAACAACCATGTAAACTTGTAACTCCAAATAAATAAATTAAAACAAAAAATTAATGCACGCAATTAGATAATTCAAATTAATGCACCCAATTAAATAATTCAGATTAATGCACTCAATTAAATTTAAATTAATCATGTACACAATTCATAAAACTCTATAACTCCAAAATACATTAAACTAAAATTAATAGGCAAGAGTTACAAACCAATAACCATTTAGCAATTAACATATGCAAATAATCCTAAAAAAAAAATTTAATTATGTAATCTAGTCTAGAAAATAATAAGCATGTAACAAATTAAAAACTAGAATAGAATTAGCATGTCAAAATTACAACATCCATAAATTATATTTTATAACCTTAAAATTCATGCAAATCATGGTAGGGGAATGATGAACCATACGCATAAAATAAGATCATACTAATACAATTAAGTATACAAATTATGATAGAGCATTCTAATTAAACTAAGCAATTAGAGAATAACATAACATAATTTACAATCATTGAATTTTCAAAGGAAAAACAAATAGTGGACTTTCTCTTTAGTACAGGTAGTCTATTTAAATAACAGAAGCAATAACATGTAATATGTCTAAAACACACATGGATCTATTCATATAAATTACTTGAATCTCTAAACATGCAAATTTATATTTTGTATCATTGAAACAACGAGCAATTCCACAACAGTTCCTAGTAACATTATACAAAGCTAACCTAATTGTCTATATAAATCTATTTGATCAATTTCATAGAAAATATATAAAAATCTGTTTTAAGCTAGTTGTCCAAATTGTGAAATTAAATAAATAGATTTATGAAGAAATCAAAATTATATACCAAGAACATATGCTGATAATTACAACTAAATTTCAACAGAAATACACAAAACAATAAAATGGTAACGAAACCAAACCGAAGCCTGCACGGTAGCAATTTCCTTAAAACAGATTTCGCCGCCTCACGGGTCGAGTGCTTGAGGAATCCCGGCGTCTGTTTCCCAGGATACGACGATCAAAAATCAGCTACGGCAAAAGCACTCTCTGTCTTGCTTAGCGAACAAAAACTGTGGCAGCACTCTCTCACTGTAGGAACTTTCTGGCAAACTGACTTGTAAAATGGAAGAAAAAATTTCTATTTGAGACTTGACAGGAGGGTCTCAATTTATACATGTATAAGGGAGAGAAGAAGAGCGTGCAGCCTTTAAGGCTGGTCATTAAAACACCATTAACCAACATTTATAGTCCCTTTTCAAAAAGTTGAAAAGTTTAGATGCCCAAAAGATTCACACCCTTTAGCTAAGAAAAAATGATTTAAATACCCTTTAAAATCTCATTCATGAATCTAATATCATGAGGTAATTTCTTAGCAATTTCTTATTCAAATCTCAATGGGTTTTGGCTCACTTGGACCCAACAAAATAAATGGTTGGGACCCACTTTAATATTTAATTAAAGTCACCACACTTTAATATTAAATTAAAGTCACCAAAAATCATTTTTTCCAACATGTCTCTCCTCTCGCCATCACATCTTCGACAGAATCTGCACAAGCCGAAAGCAATTCTCTTATGGCAAGAACTCTGCCTTTGATCACGGTGTAATGGAGGGGTATCCTTTCCTCTCTTCCCTTGAGCTTTCACATACTCTTGTCTACTTCCAACAATTCCTTGACAATCTCGATATCTCAATTAGTCAACGCAATATGCAAGGGGCTGAAACCATCTCGGTTCAATTCAGCAGCAAATTCTTTCACCAACACCAGCCTAGCCCATAATTGGTAGAGGTTGAAAGGCCCACAAGCTTCCTTACTTGAGCATTGCTCTCCTGCTACCAAATATTATATGGGTGTGGCTTCTGTCCAGTCCGCAATCGGACTGGACCGTACTGTTGGGCTCGTGGAGGCCCACCACGGGTCCCGTTTTGATAATCTGACCCGTTCAATGTGTAGAACTCGTCGAGTACTATATGGCTGTAAAAAATCACGTTAATCGGATATCGATAACTATGTGATCAAACCAGTTTTGTATAAAAAAAATGAACGGTGAATAAATTAACGGTTGACAAAAATCTGTTTTGATCACATAGCTATCGATATCCGATCAATGTAATTTTTTACAGGCATATAGTACTCAACGAGTTCTACATATTGGTCGGTTCAGATTATCAAACGGGACCCGTGGTGGGCCTCCACGGGCTCAACAGCACAGTCCAGTCCGATTGCGGACTGGACAGAAGCCATGCCCATATTATATATATCCAGTTGATGTGGTATAGATAATTGTGAGACAATCAAAAGAAATATAATCATTTCCATAAAAAAAAAATTAAGTCATTAAAAATATTTTTTCTCTTTATTCCTTTGGTAAGAGAAAATGAATTTGTTCACACATTACATGGATTATGTTTGATTCAAAATGGTGGATTTCATATTCAAAAATATATTGATCTCATTCAAAATTGCGGATTTCATTGTTTTAAAATCTAACTCTTTGTTAAGACGGATAAGTTTCAACCACTTTCTAAATTATTGTCCTCTTATTTATTTTTACTTTTTTTATATTCTTCTTTTAATCCCTTTTTTTATGATTGTGTTAGTTTTATTTTTTAGATTATAAATGTCTAATAGAAAATATGAATTCCAAACCTTTTTAAAAAAAAAAAAAAAGGCAATCTAAAAAAATATCCATACATAAATTTGACAGCAAATCCTAGAACCATATAAAAATAAATTTAATTAATTATTAAAAATTATAATTAATATTTAAATATTAAAAGCCTCACTTTAATATTTTGCCTAAGGCCACGAAAAGGTTGGGGCCACGCCTGGCGGTCTCTCCTTCCATCCATCTCCTGAGTATGAAAGGGTCGTCTTTTATCAAGTCAAGCAAGTAATCTACATCTCCTATCTGAGCAGCCTCAATGAGCTTTCTATCCATTATTAGATGGGGTACAAAAACTTTTGAACCCATAACTAGTTGTCCAGCATTATGTGATATGGTGTGCTAACATATTTTAAATAAAATTACTTTTATTTGTTTGACCAAAAAATAATGAGAGATGTACTAAAAACCAAACATCTTGGACCAAGATCAACATTTCTTCTATCTAATTATAAATACTTAATTAGCAAATGGAGTGAAAATATTATCAATTGAAAAAATATATTAGAAAAACTTAAATGAGTAATTGCATCTTGAAAAGTAAGAAAAATTAAAGGGTAAATTACATCATTTGGGAGTTAACATTTTAGCTTAAAAGTCCAAAAGTCACTAAAAAAAATAAAAAAACTAACAAATTATACAAAAAAAATCAAAATTTTCATTTTCTCTTCACTTTTTTCATTTTTTTTTTTTTTTGTAAAAATCAAAAAGTCATCCTAAAATATACTAGTTTTTCTTACCTTATATTTTGGCTAAAAAATCCAAAAATTGCTAAAATAGCTTATTCCCAAATGAGTAGTTTCAATTTGAACAATTTGATCCATACACTTGATTTTTTTTTTTTGCAATGTGGTCCCTTCATTACTTAGTCTTAAAATTTAGAATGGAAAAAAAAAATTTTGTGTAAAATTAGGAGGACCAAAGTAGATTTAAAACAAACTACAGCTACTAGCTCTCTAGTTTTATGTGATTTTTTTTTTTTTTTTCATTCAAAATGTTAACAACACATGACAGAGGGATTATATTGCAAAATTAAAAATGTTGGGATTAAATTATTCAAATTGAAACTATGAACGAAAGTGAAATTTCATTCAAACTAGGGGGAATGATCTCAGCTTATGCCTCTTCATATGAGTAATTAACTGGTCTTTTAAGATTTTTAAGATGATAGTGTGCTCATCCAATAATAAGATGTATTTACATGACCTTAAAAAATAAGAACAATATGAAAAAATAATAAAACATGATTGATTGGGCATACAATCCTATGGTATTCTTAGAATGCTTGATAATTTTTTATCTTTATATTCTTCTAGCCATTGATCACTCAGCAGAAATGGTTAGTTTAGAAATTGACATTTTTAGTGGCTTTTTAGTTTTTAACAAAAATATGTACAAAAAATAAAAAGAATAATTTAACAACTTTTAGTGATTTTTTGACTTTTTAACAGTTTTGGAGTTCTCAATTGATATTTTTTTTTGTTTTAGTATTCTTTTTATATTTTAATCCTTTTTTTTTTTTTTTTTTTTTTTGCTTTTTAGAAAGGTACAAATTTTGTCAAATTTTTTTTTTTAAATTCACTAAATACAAACAAAAAAAAAATACAAATATTCAGTACATTTTTAAATTTTTTTGTATTTACTAAAAAAAAATAGATTTCTTCTCAAATATTTTACTTTTAATAAATTTATATTAGGTGCATCTAAAAAATTTAAAAAAAATTAACTAAAATATGAAAAAAAGTTCACAAAAGTCTAAAGACAACAAAATACAAAAAACAAAATACTCAAATATTATTTTTGAATAATCAAAATCAAACACAAGTATCTTCTATTCCTCTTTTGTTCAACCATGCAACCCAGATGCCCCATAGCATTAAGATCTTGCATTTGATACACTGTTTTTCTGTTTCTTTATTCTGTTTTCCAACAACATTAAAATTCCTAATAGAGATTTAGACATCTTCCTTAAGAAAATTATTTAGATAAATCAATTCAGACCAAAGAATTTTCCTTTCAGCAGCCTCATTCATCACGTAGACAATGGAAACATGAAAAATTTTCATCTTTTTTTTTTTTTCCTCCCTAGCTTCCATTCCACGGCTAGTTGGTCAATTTCTCATACTACACATAGGTGAACCAAGTTATTGATAATTATGAATCGTATCCCGATCCCTCGGCAGACAATTAAAAAAAAATAAAAATAACAAATTTCTTTAAGAAACATAAATAGTACTTGGCCTAACAAAGCAAATTGAATGACAGTACTCTTTTAACTTTCACCGAATGAACTTAATATAGTTCCTCCAAAACTAGTATCTATCAAGACAATAGAAGTAACAATTCAAAATAAATAGATTTTTATCCTAGCATACACACATTTGTAGACACACACACACACACAAAAAGAACAAAAAAGAAGAAGAAGAAGAAGATTAGCATTTTCACTTTACACAATTTCTTGATTTTTAGGCCATACTGCAGTCCTTGCCTTCTTCTGATAGTTCCTTGCCACCCTAGTTGCAATCGGTATCAGTATTGGTAAGAGGGAGGAAATAACAGTAAAGAATATCCACAACTTGTCATTCGATGTAATGGCAGCCATACAAGTATCATATGTTACTATGAGTGCAAACATTGCAATATGCAATTTCAATTGCAAAGGGAATCCACTTGTAAGGCAATAGATCATTTGAAGAGAGGTAAAAAACCCAATTGAGTTGAATAGAATGAACAAACCATAAGATTCCCAATTTTTAGAACCCATGATTGCTTGTCCTGCTTTATGTGGTTTAGAAACATTGTTGTTGCTATTGTTGTTGCTAGACAAAGAATCATCGGCCCACACACCGCCTGGAGGACTATGCACGGTTTGATAAGTTGCTGTTGCGATAAGTACAGCTATCACAAGCATGGTGTGTCGTGCTTCGCTTGGTGAATCTCTATCCATGTTGTACTTGAAGTAGTCTAGCAACCGTTTAGCAGGAGATTGAGGCTGATGATTTGGCGTTGATTGGTCACTTGAAGGGTTAATTGCAACAATAGCTTGATTTTGATTCATTCTAGGTTGTGTTAAAGAGTGCAACCCTTCTGCCTTCATAGCTCTGGCTTGTCTAAGGATCTCCTCGATTTCACTATCACCTGCTTCGCTTTGGAAAAAGAGTAAAACATCAAGAGCTGTAAGACCTTTCTTGTTCAAGGAATTGATCTCTAATGCCCCATTAGAGACAACATTTTTCTTAAGCACCAAGTCAATCACCTGCTCACAATTTTTCAATATCACTTGTTAGAAGAAAAAAAAAACAAAACAAAACAAAAAAAAAAAAAAAACAAAAACAAAAACAAAAACAAAAACAAAAACAAAAACAAAACAAACAAACAAACCAAGAGAAGTTACATAGGAATAGGGGTCAGGGATCTTCTGTCCTTAGAATCCCATCCCCTTATGTCCAATGCAATCCCAATTGTATGATGTGGTGAGAGTCATGAAATGCAGGAATATCGAGGCACGATTGTGTAACTGAAAGTGCAAGGGTATAAAGATTTGGGGGATGGGTGGGAAAAGGATCTCAGCTACCTCACAATTTTTCGTCTCAATTTTTTTCCCAGTTAGAAGCAAAGATAAAAAACCAAATAGAAATTGTATGGACAAAAACAAAATTTTAAACAGAAAAGTCACAGAATAGACACAAGGGTAACTTTTTCATAATTGTTTCTATGTAACATTTCTTAAAATGAAAACGTGAGAAATAACATAGGTAGACCCGGTATACCTCATATTGTTTTTTTGAAACTGCAAGGTGCAAGAAAGTGTTCCCTTGGTCATCCTTCCTATTTAAGACATCCTCTTTGTTGAATTTCTTGAGATGTTCCACCAAGTCTTTGAAGGCTTCAAATTGGTTGTTCTTCACAGCCAAGTGAAGAACTGTCTCTCCTCGGGCTGTCATGTCTACTACAGAATCTGCACTACTTAAAATCAATTCTCTTATCACATCGACCCTGCCTTTGATTGTCGCATAGTGAAGGGGAATTCTTCTTTCTCTTCCTTTAACTAGGCAGAGTTTGTGATCTGCTTTCAAAAGCTCCTTCACAATCTCAATGTGCCCATTAGCTGAGGCAATATGCAATGGACTATTATTGGGAAAATTCTTTCCTCAATTTCATGATCTCTTTCACAAGATTAAAGTGGCCAACCATAGAAGCAATATGTAAAGGAGTTTCTCCATTTTCTAACGCGGAAGTATAGAGCAAACGAGGAATATCTTCGATCAATTTCAGAAAGTTCTCGACATTTCATGTCCAACAAGATTTTAAATTGCTGATGAGTAGCACTTGTTATATTTTATTTTTGAAGTTTTTGACTATAGATTAATTTATCTAATGAAGTTTGAATTAGGACACCATTTCAACTGATTCCCATCATTCCTTTCGTAAATAAAGTCCATAGTCACCCAGATGACATTGCTTCGTGGAATTAAAAATAAAATAAAACAAAATAACTTGAGTTCACAAGCATAAGAATCCTTTATCTCTCTTGCCTATTGAACAATTTTTCCATAAATTACGAGGCTAGAGTAACAACTTTATTAATAATCCAATGTAAAAAAGAAGCACTATCCTCCTGAAAGTTTTGAGGTGTAAATTGTCCCCATACATATGGCTCTAGAACATCTCAAATTATTAGGTAAGAGTCTCTTCAATCAGCAAACAATTCTAATTTCTTGTAGGACTTTCAGCTTTGAATCCAAATCCATTAAGATAGTGTTTAAATTTAAATTTGAGTAAGGATTTGTGTTTGAATCCAAATTCATATATTTACTTTTATATATCAATATATTTAAAACTTTTATTTTATTTCTTTATACTTCTCATAATTCACCTATATTGACATCCTTAATCACCTAATTTCTCATTACATCCCTATTCTTTCAAATCCTAAGTCTACTTTATATGCTATCCCTCAACCACCACCCTCAACCATCACCATATTTAACTTTAGTGAAAGGGGGCCAACTTGTGCACTCGAAACAAATTTAATTGGCTTGAAAGCTAATTCAAATAACAATTGATAACTTATCTAGGCTCAATTTCTTAACACAATATCTTCAACTTAAATAGACTCCAAAATTCCATGTTGCACAATTAATAATTATATTATTGGTGCACAATAAAGTTTTCTATGACTGTTCTAAAAATAAACCTGTGGAGTGCGATGTCGAATGTCATAAAAGGTATAAGTGAAACCTTTCTTAACACCAATTGATTTTAGAAGAGATAGTAGAACTTGGTTTGACAAGTGATTTCAGAGCCAAGTTGTCATGGGTTCAAGTTGCAAGAGCATCGTGATCTAAAAATAAGCCTGTTGAGCTCAATGTCGAATGTCATTAAAGACATAAGTGAAACCCTTATCAATTCATTTTAAGAGAAATGATAGAACTCGTTCCACATTAAAGACATAAGTGAAACCCTGATCAATTCATTTTAAGAAAAATGATAGAACTTGTTCCAATAATAAATATATATGAGATGGTTCAAGAAATACATTCATCCAATAGCTCTTACAAATAAATTTGGGGTTGTGTATAGATTTATGGTTTAAAATAAAAAGATTTGAGTAATAATCATACAAAGAGATAGTTTAGATGGATTTTAAGATTGAATTTAAAAATTTTACCTTGACAGATTATGATAATTTAAAATAACAATGTAAAATATTTATTTAAAACCCTTCATGCTATAGTTGTAAAATAATTATTTTCCTGTTTTATTTTATCTTTGTCTTTAGTTTTTCAATCTATTTAATAATAGAGGAAGCCATGGATGGGCCACCAATCTTTACAAGAATAATGTTAGAATGATTACGAATTATTTAATTTTGGATATAAGTTAGTTTTGAGAGTAAATAAAAATAAAAACAAAAGACTTGAAATATGAAGAGGCAAAATAAAAAATAAATATAAAATAAAAAAATTAAGGGATAAAATGAAAAATATCAAATATATAATTTACCCATTTATTGATATGTAAACTTTAGCTTTTGCCCCTTTTTCTTCTTCTTCTTCTTCTTCTTCTTCTTCTTCTTCTTCTTTTTTTTTTTTTTTTTTTTTTCACTTTCACTTTCACTTTAGCTTTTGCTCTTTTTCTTTTTTTCTTTTTTTTCTTTTTTTCACCTTAAGTTTAGCTTTTGCTTCTTCTTTTCTTCATTTCGGATTTTTTTTTTTTTTTAATTTTCCATTTTTCATTCATGTTTCAAGTTTTTGTTGCTATGCTACCATTCTCAACTTACATCATCAAAAACATACACACAATTTCACATAAGTGGGCAACATAAATAGAAGAATGTTACAATTTTTCTTATTACATAAAATCAAATTCAAATCATGAAATGTCGTAATTTAACTATTGATAATTTTAGAGTGCACATAAATTTACTATCAATAACTCTACCACAAGATCGTATAACATACCACAAATATTCATAACTTTTATCACAAAAAATATAAGATGCGTACCTTTTGAGAGATGCATTTGTTGGACTTTTCCCATTTTTATCACTATTCCTTTTCTATTCAAAAAAAAAAAAAAAACAGCGGATTCACCACTGACTATCCCATTTTCTTAAGAGAAAATTACATATCAGTGGAAAGTTTACAAAACATTTACATATTAATGAAAAAATTTATAAATTCAATTATTAATGTTTATATAGTTTTCCATTGATTTGGAATTTGTTTTGAAAAATTACGGTGACGTATAATTTCCCCTTTTCTTAATTCTTTTATCCTCTTTTATTTTGATCTCTTTTTACTCCCTATCTCCTCCATAATTTTTCAGGTTGGTAAGGTAAATACAAACACTGCTTCAATCTCCCATTCCATCAGAGTATTAATAGGAATCACAAATTGTCAAATCTTGCCCCCCAAAAAAACACAAATTAAAAATTGTCCCCACTAATTCCATTGCTAATCTTCATAAATAACCAGCAACCTTCACTGCTATTCCTAATTGCAACACTTCTTTCCCATTTTTTATATCCTATTTCTTGATTATGGAATTTCTCAAATCTGTAAGTGCGGGTATATGTTACTTCTTTTATTATTATTATTATTATTATAACTTTATATCACTGTATACTCGGCACTATATTATTTGTTCTCATTATTTTTTTGATGACTGTTTACATATAAATAATCAATCATTAATATCCACAGAGGTGGTGATACAAAATGATTAAAAAAAATTATAAGATACAGCATTTCTCAAAACAAAAAGAAAATTTTTTCATTGCAGTTGAGTTGCAAACAACTGTCAAGTAGGAGTGGGCAATAACAGTTTATCCGATCCGTAAAAATAGTCCAACCCGCATATAAATAGACGGTTTTGCAAACACAATGCGGGCGGATGCGATTTGAAATATGGCATTTTTGCGAGCTTCAGGTTTAACCCGCACCCGCACCCGCACCCACCCAAGAACCCGCCTGCACTTTTCTTTTTTATTTTTTATTTTTATTTTTATTTTTTTTAATCTTAATCGTTGATTTCATTCATATATCCCACTTAGATATTTTTGCCCAAAACAAAACACCATTTATACTTTGAGCTTACTCTAGCATTACATTTGCTAATAATATTATATCAACTGAAACTGAATAAATGGTGATCATATTATTATTGTTACATAACTGAACTTGTCCCAGATGAAGTGTGACTTGGAATTTTAAATTCCTTATTGAATATGGAGTTCTAGCTTAGGATTTTGAAATATGTGCTTGTGTTAGTTTATGATTTGATTTAAGATTTTGAATGATTTATTTGTGTTACGAATTGATTTTGTTGTCTTTTTAATTTTATAAGTTTTAATTCATTAATTATTAATGTTGGAGAATTTTAGAAAATGGGGAGAAAAGAGCCCAAAATAAATATTTATAAAATAAAAAAATAAGGCTCAAAAATAAATTTTTGAAGAAAAAAGTCCAATTCGCAAACCGTCCGCAACCGCCCGCACATCCGTGAACCCTATCCATACAAACTGCAAACCGCACTGCGGGCGATTGCAGGTTGTCTTTTCCCCAAACCGTATAGATGTGGGCGGGTCCAAACCAATCCGCAAACCGTCCAAATCCGAATCGCGAACACCCCTACTACTGTCAAGCATGTTCAGGATCAAAGATATGATGAAAAAATCTACCATACATAAAAGTGATTTTTAGTACATAAAAAAATATATATCACTAAAGTTTCATTTGGTTTTAGATTTTTGTCTAAAAAAATACAGAAAGATAAAATTAGTTACATAAGTCAATAAAACAAAATGTCACATCCAAATCATAATCATTACATTTTTTCTCTCACAAAAGTCAAAAAAGTTAAAAAAAGTCAAATCAAACGAGGCTTAAAAAAGTCTCAATACAAAAAAACCAAGCTAAAAAAGCCAATACCAAACGAAGACTAAATTTAGATAGGATGAATGCTAGTTATTGGATGAGTACAAAGTAAAAGTATGTAGAAAAGTAAGGTGATTTTGCAAAAAACAAAGTAGTTTTAGTTAATTTTGAAAAAAAAATTAAAAAAAAAATGATGCTAACTTATCATTTGCTACAAACATATTTATTATTTGGTATTTATTCACTTACTATTTGTTATGAATAAACTTACTATTTAAAATACTACCTACTAAACAGGTGACCTTCATGTCTTGAAAATTGTCCCCTCTTTTACATTTTAAATTAATTTAAAATACATAAAACTAATGACACACCATATTTAACTATTTTCCTCCCATATTTTGTTTTGTTATAATTTGTAAAAAGTAAAATATGATAGAATAAATTTGTTAAAATTTACTAATTTGTTAAAATATTCATTATTGTGAAAAAATAATTTTTGATATAATATTAAAAATAAATAATAAAAAAAATTGTAAGCAAAATATTTTTAAATTGTAAGTTATTTAAACATATCTTTAAAAAAATTAATTTAAAATAGTTACTTTTTTTTAATTTTTTTTTACCTAGAATATCTCAAAATAGCAATTACTATTTAAGGGTATGTTAGGTGCCATTTGGTAACACTTACGTTTTCAGTTTTCTGTTTATATTTACAAAAAATTAAAAAAACTCAAATAAAAACTTGTTTGGTAAAAATTTTTATTTATAAATCAGTGGTCTCAGTTTATAAATTTGGCCAAAAAATGAAAACAAAAAATGTGTTTCCATTTTGAGTTTTCAGTTTTTTTTTTTTTTTTACCACCCAACACCACCACCCCCCCCATTTTCCACCACCGTCTTCCGCCACCACACCCACCACCCACCGCCACCACCACCTGCCACCACCACTCACCACCCACCACCCGCCACCACCACCCACTCACCACCACCACCCCTCGCCGCTACCACCACTACCACCACCACCACTCATCCACCCGCCACCACCCGCCACTACCATCCACCGCCTGCCACCACCCGCCACCTATTTGCCACCACCACTCACTCCACCTGCACACCCCACCACCCACCTACCACCACCAACCACCTGCTACCTGCCACCCACCCACTACACCACCACGACCACCACCTGCCACGACCACCACCACTCGCTACCACCCCCACCGTCACCCACACACCCACCACCATACCACCACTGCCACCACCACCACCCGCCAACCACTACCACCACCCACTCGTTACCACCAACCAGCACCGTCACCACCCGCCCACTATCACACCCACCCGCCACCACACACCACCCGTCACCCACCTGTCACACCACCCGCCACCAACCACCATCGCTACCACCCCTCCACCGTCACCCACCAACCACCACCACCCACCCGCCACACCCACCACCACCAGCTACCCACACCCACGTCACCACTTTCCACTACCGTCTTCCGCGCCACTTGCCATTTCTTACTCTTTTTTATATTTTTTAAATTTTTTAAAACATTTTATCAATTACCAAACGCGTTTGTAGTTTATGTTTTTCTAAAAATAAACAAAAAATAAACAAAAATCAATTTATAAAACTTTTGTAAATATAAACTGAAAACGTAAACGTTACCAAACACACCCTTAGTAATTTATATTTACTGTTTTTTGTTTATATTTACAATACCTCACTTGGTTTCTATTTGATTGAGTTGTAAGCCAAGTTTAATAGAGAATTCAATAGAGTATTAATAAGTAGTAAATTGAGTCACATTAACTAGTAAATGAGTTTAATTGAATCGTAAGTAAGATCTAATGAAATAATAAATAGAGTCTCATTAAATAGTAAATTGGATTTAATTGAGTAGTAAATTAAGTCCAATCATTAAGTAGTAAGTGAGATTTAATTGATAAGTATATTGAGTTAGATAAAGTGGTATCTTATTGAGTACTAAGTTAAATCTAATAAATTATCACATTTTTACATTTTATCTAAAATTCATAAGTCGTGTTTAATAATTTAAAATTTATATTTCTATTTATTACTAACTATTTATTGTGACTATACTTACAATTTATTCTTATTCTACTTACCAATTAATAGTATCAAGGTCTTCAACAATAACAGGTTCTTATTGAGTAATAGTCATTGTATCAGGTTCTTATTAAGTCAAGTTTGATAGGTAGAGTAGTCATATGTTCTAACATCATCAGACTCAAACCTACAAGAGAGAGAGAGAGAGAGAGAGAAATGGAGCTTCAACATTTTAGCCATGAACATCCATTGATCTTCAGGGAAGCTAGTGACGATGATGAAGCAATTGCCTGCAACGTGTGTTCCGAAAAGATCTCTTTCTCTGCTTTCAATTGCAAAAATTGTTTATTTTTTTTGCACAAATTGTGTGCAGAATTTCCCAAGGAGATGAAACACCTTATCCACGCCCATTCCCTTACGCTCTAAGAATCAATGTTTTCTACAGTTTGTGATGTTTGTAAAAAAAGTCTAACCGGATTCACCTATCGCTGTTCTCCCTGCAATTTTGACATAGATATTAGATGTATTGTTAAAGGACAACATTTTAGCAATAAACATCAGTTGATGATCCTCAATGAAGAGGATAAGAATGATGATGGTGAAGCGGTTTTCTGCGATGTGTGCTTGCAACTGATAACAGGTTCAATATACCAATGCACAAATTGCTCTATCTATCTACACAAATTGTGTGCAGAACTTCCCGCAAAGATGGAACACCCAGAGCACCCTGTCACATCCCGCCAAATTACCTAGACAGAATTGCCTACCAAGAGGAAATCTCAAGGAAAATAGGCTAATGGAATATTCTGGGATCTCCTAGAAGACTTGAGAAAATGTAGAAATATGGTATATAATTCTATAATGTACATGGAAGGATCTAAGAAAAGGTTCTAGAGTATTCAAGTGAATATTAGAGGGATGGAAGCAATAGAAGCTTCCAGAACCTCCTAGAGAAATGGAGGTGGTGATCCTTGTACCTACTTCTAGAAAGAGGTAGATGTTTGTATAGATATTTTTAGGGAGAATTCTAGAAGCCTCTTGTAGGATAAAGAAAGCTTCCATGAGAAGCTTCTTCATAGTCCTTTTCTTATATGCTCTGGAATATTCTAGAGAAGGCCTAAGATGCCTATAAATAGGAGAGGGACTCATTTGCTCCATCCATAAGAGTTGTAAAGCTTTCTCAAAGTAAATACAAAAGGCATTCTCTTAAACTCTCATTGTCTTCTTACTTGTCTTTCTTGCAAGTTTGTGAGTTAGGCTAACTTAGCATCATCAAGTAAGGCTTGAGATTGTCTAAGTCGGATAGCTTGGAAACAACCATGGCCGTGACAACCCGCTTACCCTCCTCCCAATAGTAGAGCCTAATAAATCTAGATGTGATGGCTGCTATGTAAGTTTGAAAGAATTTGTATATCGTTGTTCCATCTGCAGTTTCAACCTCGACTAACGTTGTGTTTTAGAGCACAAAAATTTGAACATGCAAGTCATGAACACCCATTAAGCCTCGTGTCCAACTCGGCCTCCTTCGAATGTCATGCTTGTGGTACAGAACGTAAAGGCATGTCTTCTATGTGTAACACATGCGGCTTCTGGATCCATAAGGACTGTGCTTCATTAACACCCACCTTCAAACACCACATTTACATTCACCCACTCCTCCTCATCTATCCTACTCATGAATATTATACTGTTTTAGTTAGGACTACAACAACTGTAGCATTTGTGAAAATTCAATGAGAAAGGAAGGTTTTGGTTATATGTTTGTATAGGATGCGTCTGTTACATTCATGGGAATTGTTTAACCAAGACAAAGTATGCTTTCATATTTACCCTGATTTTGATTTTCATTCTCTTTTCACAAGAAAAAAATTTATTGACAATGCTTTTCTCCTCATTTGATTCTATTGTTATTTTGTGGATTAGGGAAAGAGAAAGTGCAATCAAGGTTGAGAATATTGACAGGGCCAATTTGATTTGCATGTCATTGCCTGATGACTCAATTAGTGCAATTGACCAATATTTTTGAAGCAAATCAGTATGGGAGACAATAAGAGAGAAGTAGAGCTCAACCATTTTAGTCATTATCATCCACTAATCCTTTTCAATGCGCAAGGAGACAATAATTTGTGCTACAAGAATGAACTTGAGCTGAATAATGACAAAGTATGCAATATGTATGTGTGAAAAATTTCAGCTCCACTTTACAGTTGTGGTCTATGTGATTTATTTCTCCATATATGGTGTGCCGAGCTACCGAATGAACTGGAGTATCCATGTCGCCCACACCAGCTCATCCTCCACAAAAAGCCCCCTGAACCTAGTAGATTGTTCTATTGCAAAGGCTATGAATATTATTGCAACGGATTTGCCTTCGGATGTATCAAGGATGAATGTCTAAATTTTTACTACCTTGATGTTAAGTGTACTTCCATACCTAAAGCCATTATTCATAAAGTTCATGAGCACCTCCTCCCCCTAAGGAAAGATTGTATCATCGCAGGTTGTGCTGCATGTGATCGCCATATTCGAATGTTCACATTTGGATGTGACATTTGCAATTTCAACTTACACTACACATGTGTGTAGACACCCCATTTTTTACGGCCCTTTAAGACTTGGATGTTCTTGTAAGTACATTTGATGACGAGTCTGATTGCTCGCTGAGTGCTCGAAGTCTCTAGCGGAATGCCCTAGGTCTGAGCATTTCAAACCTTGCATCCATTTTATATCATCTTTGGACCATGCCTAGTTTTTTTCAGTTTCAAGTTCCAGATGGCCTTCCGGCCATCGTCAGAGGTTGCCGGCCACCACTTCTCCCTTGCCGGCCACCACTGATGGCCGGTCGGCCAACATTGTTTGCTGCAGATATTTTGTGATATTTTGTGCCAGCTGTTGCACACATTCATGCATCTTCCTACACATGTGTGGCTGGATGTTTATGAGGGAAATTTGTGTTTTTCTATATATAGGACCCCTTTCTCTTATGTGAAGAGGTTAGGAAATCTTGAGACATAAAAATTTTCTCTCTAGATTTCTCTCTCTCTCTCTCTCTCTCTCTTACAGTTTTGTGCCTAAGTGCTTGTTTTATCTATACTTTTATATACACTACCTTAACCAAAGTTGCTAGTCTTTGAGCTGAGGTAACTTGGGACCTTCTTTGAGCTCTAGAAGGTGGTTTTGGCTTGGATTGTTGGCCAACTTATGCTTTGCTTCAAAGGTATAACACTTGCCTTGTTTATATTTGTTTTGTATACTTGTTTTGCCATCCTTTTCAACTGTTTTGGGGCTGGTTTTGAACTGTAAAAAGCCCTATTTTTGTGGATTAAAAATGGTGGTTTGAGCCCTTTTTTAGTTAGGGGGTGGTTCACCCTTCTTGTTTCTTTGTTTGTAAAGCTTTTGTGCCTTTGTTTATCACTTTAAAAACCAACTTTTTAGGGCCTTTTAACCACTGAATTTCTGAGGTTTTTCAGTGGTAAAAAGCACATTTTCAAGTCCAAAATTGGAGGGGTTAGCCTCTCCTCCTTGTGTCTTGTTTGCATGCCTAGTTAGCCTTACATGTTAGCATGTTTTTCTAGCTAAACTTAGCTTAAGTCCAGCATGTTTTAGCCTCTGAAATATCCTGTTTTAGCTTTGTTTTGGGCTGGTTAAGCCTTTTGAAACTTGTTTTACATAGTTGTAGTGTAAGTTCCTTGCACTAGCTTGTTGTTTTAAGGCTTTAACATCATTGGTTTGAGTTGATTGCATGTTTTAGTGCTATTTCCACTTCATTTCAGCACTTATAATCTCTACAATCTCCCTCATTTCTTCACTTTTTGTTTTTTTGCTTTGAAAGTGGTTCCAAACCACTTGTTTACCTAAGTGTGAAATGGAGATGCTACACCTAATGGTTTAATCTCTTAGGGGGTTCATTACCAACAATGTATTGCCTCTTTCATGCCAAAAGCAACTGGTGGTTTGAACTCTCTTTCCATTAGAGGACACTCACCAATGGACTTAATGGATTAAAGATTGATTTGGTAATTAAAATGAGTAAACAAAACTGACAAGTAAAAGAGGCAAGATAAGCATTCTTTGTGTTGCATTGCATGTGTTCAAATCGAACGTTAATTTGAACACAAGGCAAATGGGACATTTCATACTCAATAGTAATGAAATGTGTCATTTTCCTAGGTCTCCATTGCCCTTGATCATGCATGACGAGGTGATGGTCATTTGAGTCCTGTTTTTGCATTTATTGAACTTGCACAATTAGTTTCACAAGCCATCATGCAATGAAATTGCTTGATTGGTGGTTTTGTGAACCAAATCTTGTCCCTCCTTTAATTTCCTCATGAAAATGAGAGAGAAGGTGTGCAGAAAACCCTTGAAAAACCCCCATTTTACTCCGTTTGTGCTCTGTTGTAGCATGGGGACCCAATGCATCAGTGGCCGGCAGTACACTTTTTTGGCCGGCAGAGGGCCAGCAGCACCCCTCCATGGTCAGCAGGCCACTAGTGTAAACCTCAACAAAGATTTGGTAAGGTGGAGTAGAAAGGTTTTGAAGTATGCTCAACCTTGCAAACAGAGCCCTTCAAGAGCAAAACAAAGGTCTTTTTGGGGCGAAAACCGAGCATGTGCATCTTCCACTTCCCGATGCGGAGCAGTGGCAGCATAGTTTAATATCTTGCATGCTTAGTTTGTATACATTGGTATTGTAATTTAATTAATTAGTTTAGTTAGTTAAAAGTGTTGTAATAATTAGTAATTAGTTTGCTAGTTATTCATTTGATTTGTAATAATTAGTCTATATTAGCTTAGTCTAATTAGCTTAATTAGATTAGCTTAGCTTAATTAGTTTAGCTCTTATTTATTTGGACCCTCCTTCGCGAGAGCGTAATGTTGTAATAAGTGTGTGTGCGTGTGTGTATGTTTTCCAACCCCACGTCTTTCTCCCTTTTATTTAATCGCTTTCGATGGTTAGTGTAGCTCGGCTTTTCGCGCCCCCTTTCGGAAGAATGAAATAGCCCTTACAGTTCGGACTCCACTTGTGTTGGTTCTGAATCTGATTTCACAAGTGCAATGTGAAACAGTGGAACACAAAAGAGTCCAAATCTGGCAATTATTTTTGGAAAATCGATGTTTGAATCAAATGCCAAAAATGGACTGCTTTGCCAGATTTCAGAGTCGCCACCTAAATATTTATGGGAAATTTAGGAAACCCGTGACTCGTGCCAAAGGCCATTAGTCCGTCGTTACCGAAGTGTCTTGGTTCGAGAACTTAGGTATGAGAGGGAAGGTCAATAATGAGCACCCCACTCACCCGATCAAAGATCGGCCTCTACTAATTATGATGTGATTCTTATGTACAGTATATGTTCTTATTTTATCTCTAACATACAAGTATAGACTAATTTCACGAACAGTTGGAACGTTTGATTTTATGTTTGTTTTGAAAAAGTGTTTTGAATATGTATCACTTGAAAAAGTGATCTCATATATACATTAATCAAAGTATCCCAATGTCAGTGAACAGCCTTCATCCACAGGCATTCAAACAGTTTATCACTTAAGCAATTAGCCTCATGGTAGTATGCTTGATATGACAGCAGTCACACTCATGCAATTGCTAAAGCATAAAAACTCACCTCGTACTCCGAGCCAAAAAAAGAACTAGTTAGAAAAAATGCATGATCTTAACTATGCATTATGACTAATGCAACACATACATATGCAATTAAGAAGCTCGGCTACTATCATGGCATGTGAGTCAATTCAAGGCATGTAATAGCGCATGTATTCAAGTAAAGAGTTTGAATTTGACATTTGCAATAATATGATGAGCCGAACTTTTATGCATGCAATACAAGTGGATGCAAACATGAGTATGCTAAATGAAACATGATGTCCTTAAATCTAACCATCATAAGCTGATAAATAAAAGGGAGAAAGACGTGGGGTTGGAAGACATACACACACACACGCACACTTATTACAAATTTATCTGCCCGCGTGCAGGAGGGTCCGAATGAATTAATACGCCTTCACGCAGGAGGGTCCGAATGTCCAAGTGTCCGAATAAATAATTATTACAAAACCGAATGAATAATAAATAAAAGGAGGGCTGTCTAATTTATTACAATAATTGATGTAAGGCAAGCCTTGACGCACTAAATTCGTATAACGTCCGACCGAATTCAATTACTCATATGGTTCTTTAGGTGGGTTGGATCCAATTTTAACCAATTTTATTTGCCTTTTTTATTACCTGTCCGTTTCTTTATCTTTTCTCCTGTTTGTGCAAAAGTGATATTTACATCTACTAAGTCTGAAATGCAATAAAGGATTATTTTCTTCAGAGGAAATCACAAAGGAAAAGTCAAACTTATTACAAGTTAGGATTTCAAGTCAAACTCAAGATGTGCAACAAGGACTGGTCAAACTCCAAAGAGTGATAATGACTCAGATAAACCCATAGTGAGCGATAAGGACTTGAATCTTAATAATGAGTGATAATGTACAAGTTAGGGATTTCAAGTCAAGCTCAAGATGTGCAACAAGGACTGGTCAAACTCCGAAGAGTGATAATGACTCAGATAAACCCATAGTGAGCGATAAGGACTTGAATCTTAATAATGAGTGATAATGTACAAGTTAGGGATTTCAAGTCAAGCTCAAGATGTGCAACAAGGACTGGTCAAACTCCGAAGAGTGAATGACTCAGATAAACCCATAGTGAGCGATAAGGACTTGAATCTTAATAATGATGATAATGACACTTTCCTTGGTGATTTCCAATGGTCAATTAACACACTGATAAAAGAGAAATGAAAAAATAAAGATGTGCTTTAGTATAAGAACATGTATACATTTGGGTAGTGAACCTCCAAAGAAATTAAACCATTAAGCATAGGAGAGTTCCTTTCTTATACTTGAATCACCAATCTTCATTTTTCATAACTTTGCAGAGGTGGTTATGCAAGGTTGATTAATTGATTCATTGATTAATATAACACAAACAAAATATGTAAAACAAACTTATTGAAATAAATTAAACAGCCCCAAATAAAATACAAATGTGCTTATGAGGAAGGATAGCGAACCCTTCCCCATTTTTACAACTTCAAATCACATAGTTTCTATGTTAAAAAACAATTCCAAAACAGTCCCAAATCAAAATGAAAAATAAAAAAAGATGCACAAAGATTGAAATAAAATAATAATAAAAAAGAAAAAAGAAACTTTACCTCAATATGAAGGTGCAAATTTGGCGCGAAGTGGATTTCGGAGAGGATCGAAGCTCTCGCTAGCGGAATGGGCGGCGTAGCAACGGAGTAGTTGGTGGTGCTGCTGGTGTAGCTCGGTAGTGGGCTGCTAGTGGTGGCTCGGCAGTGAGCTGCTAGTGGTGGCTCGGCAGTGGAGTAGTTGTGGTTGGAAGCTGCTGGTAGTGCTGCTGGTGTGCTTGTGGCATGGGCTGCTGGAGAGAGGTGGCTGCCGTGGGTCTCTAGAGAGAAAGAGAGTGGGTGTGTGAGAGAGGTGGGTTGGCAGGTTGATGCCGAGGGTGGTGAGTGTGTATGATGGCCACGGTGGGTTTGGGAGAGGATAGAGAGAGAAGAGCCACGAGGGAGAGGGTGGTTGATGGGTTTGGTGTAAATGATGGAGGAGAGCAGTGGGTGTATGTTGCCGTGAGGGGTGAGAGAGCTTGGTTATATTTGGGTGTGTATGGTATAGTAGGTTAATGAGGGTGAGAGAGAGAGGTTGGTGGTGATGGGTGTGGGGTGCTGCTGCAAGTGGGTTGCCGAGGAGGAGAGCTGCCGAGTGGTGATGGTGTGGAGTTTTGTTATATTTGGGTGTGCTGCTGCTGTGTGAGTATGTGAGGTGGTGTGGGATGATGGGTTTGTTGTGAGAGATGGAGGAAAGCAGTGGGTGTGTTACGTGAGGTGTATGAGTGTGTATGTGCTGCGGGTGGATGCCGTGAAGGATGTGTTACGTGAGGTGTATGAGTGGTGGTGAATGTACTGATGTGTTGATGCCGTGTGCAGCTGTGTGTGAATGAATGGGGTGCCGAGGGGGAGAGGATAGAGAGAGAGAGAGAGCTAGGAATTTGTATGTGAGAGTGTTGGGTGGTCTGCTGGGTTGTGTGGGTGGTGGTATGGGACTGCCGTGTGGGATGGGTTAGCTGGGTATATATGAGGTGTGTGAATGGGTTGCCGTGGATACCGTCTGAGGGTGAGTGTATGATAGGAAAGATTGAAGCCGAGAGTGAGGGATAGAGGGAGAGAGGAGTGAGCTTGGTTATATTTGGGTTTGTATGGTGATAGGTGAGTGATGGCAGTGCTGGGTTTGTCGTGTGAGTGAGAGGAGAGCTGCAGGTTGATGAGGGTGAGAGAGAGAGGTAGCTGGGTTTGGGAGAGGGTAGAGAGAGAGGTAGCTGGGTTTGGGAGAGGGTCGAGAGAGAGGTTGCTGGGTTTGGGAGAGGGTAGAGAGAGAGGTTGCTGGGTTTGGAGTGATGGCCGGTTATGGTGAGGGTGAGAGAGAGGTTGATGGAAGTTTTTTTTTTTTGTTTTTAGAGAGAGAGCTATCAATCTATATATATATGATGTAAAGCCGTGTATATAGAGCCCCCCTTTTCTCCTTTCTTTTTTTTTTGTTTTTTGAAATATCACTCCCCCTCCTCACTTTTTTGAGTGATGTTTGATCTTTATAGAGGATAAACTTTCCCTTCTTTTTTTTTATTTCCTCCGCCGCCCACTCCAATTATGTTTGTCTCCCCTCCATGAGCCTTTTATCAAATAATGATAAGATATTATCTATCATATATCCGTTGAATCCAATTTTTCTTTTCTTCTTCTCCTTCTTTTTTTGATTCATATTTTATTTTATCAAATATTTATTAATTTATATAAAACACACCCAAAATAAATACACACATAAAATAAATACACACTTAAAATACATACACACCTAAAACAAAACAAAGAAATAAATACACACTTACAATAAATAGACACACACATGTATAAAATTCAATTTGAAAAGAAGGTGCCCCAGTCTTAAGGGTGGTCAAAAATGGGGTGTCTACAGTTGCCCCTCTTTGACAGAGCTTGAAGTCATAAAATGACGTGAGTGAATGTCAAAGCCCGAAGACGACCCTTTTTGACAAAGCCGTAAGACTTGGGCAAACAAACAAAATGCAATGTAAGTGGTTGAACCCGAATGTTGCCTACGTATCCCTTTGCAAGGAATCAAACCAGCGTAGTTCAGGGGCAAGATGCAAATGATATGAAGGAAGATTTTGAGAATTGGACTTATACGCTATGCGAAGTCGGTTGTTTGAAAATTCATGATTTATGCAAGAAAGGGAAGACCTCAACCAAGAGATGAGAAATCACCATCCTAACACGTGTCACGCGAAAGGAGGAAAGATGGTGTAAACAACAGGCGCACTTGATATTTTTAACCGATTGGGTGGTGTGAACAGACAGGCGCACCTGCTGTTGTTAACCGATTTGGGTGGCCATGGATGCCGCTTTTCTGATCATATGTACAACTTTCCCTATTCTCCAACGGGGTGACAGACTAGGTTGGTTCAGTATCCAGAATTGAGACGCATATAAGCTATCTCAACCTATGGGGCTACCATACAGATTTCAAGCCGAGAATGCACCCTTGGATGCACCTCTGGGTATTGTAGACGTCCCCGAACGCCCCGGGAGGGTTAGGTCCCGTTCTGTTCATATTGGGGTCACTACAGTTCAAGGACTCAAATGTCACGGTTCTTAATCTTGAACCAAAGAGTCCAAATCCGGCAAATCGTTTTGAAAACAGATTTTTTTGAAAGAAGTGCCAAACATGGACTGCTTTGCCAGATAACAGAGTCGCCACCTAAATTTTTTTTAAAATGGGAAATTTAGGAAACCCTGACTCGGTGCCGAAGGCCACGTGTCCGTCATCACCAAAGTTGGCTCGGGAACTTGGGTACGATTGGGGAAGGTCACATCGTGAGCACCCCCGCTCGCCCGGTCAAAGACCGGCCTCTACTAACCATGATATCTGTTTTTGAAAACTTTGTGAGTTCTTATTCCGGTTATTAGCCTAGGTTACTATGTGATGCTCGCAGCAAACAAGTATAGACTGGGTCGTCTGAATTGGAACAAAACATCTCATGTTTGTTTGTTTGAAAATTGTGTGATGGTGCTACCCGCAGGTAGGCTAAAATGCGGATTTGCCACCCTCGGGTGGGCTTAGAAAACATGATGTGCCACTATCTAGTGGGCTTAAAACAAACAGTCAATGCACTGTCCCAATTCAAATAACTCAACCTTCACCCACAGGCATTCAAGGCAGTTATATCATTTAAGCACTTAGCCTCATGGCAAGCATGCTATCATGGCAACACTCACACGCATGCAAGGATGCTAAAGCATAAAAACTCACCTAGTAGTACTCAAGCCAAAACAGGAACCGATTAGAAATCATGCATGGATCCTAAGTATACAGAATGCCTAATGCAACACATGCAAAATGCAACTATAGCAGGCTCGGCTATTCTAAACATGGCATATGAAATGCTACAGCTACATGTATTCAATTTGGAATTGAAATACAAATGCAGTTTGTATGATGCGCCGAGCCCGTGCGTGCAAAACAGATGATGATGCAAACATGCTGTCATACCGTTATGCTAATTGAAATATGCCCTATATCTAACCATCGTAAGCAGGTAAATAAAAGGGAGAAAGAAATGGGGGTTGGAAGACATACACACACACACGCACACTTATTACATTTGTGCCCTCGCGCAGAGGGTCCGAATAAATATACAGTCCGAATATACAGTCCAAAATAATGTACAGATTTCTAATTAATTAATAAATTAAACTAGGAAAGTAGTAAAACTGGCATGCAAGCCAGGGGCTGCCTCGCTTCTGATACAATGTATGCTGGACTGTGTTGCGCAGAAATCCACTGAGATGCCCGATTTAGCCTCTGTTTGCAATATTTCTCGAAATGCGCGCCGGACTCCGAAAAGTGGTTGAGTTTGGATTTTGCTGCAACAGAGAGCAGGAAAGGGCATAGCAATGTATTTCACAAATATATGCATGCCTCGATTCTCGTGCCACCAATCACGCATATCGATGCATGATGGCCGAGGAGTCGAATTGCACAACTCAATATAGGGATGAATGCAGATGAATGCTAAAACAACACTTAACTCCATCATGGATAATCCGGAGTGTCGGTGACTTGGGAATTGAGACCCGTTCCGTTACTCGGAGTACGAAACGTGCCTCGTTTCCCGTGCAATATGCATGATATGCATGAAATGCAACTAACATACAACCTAGCATGCACGATGCTATGAGAATGAGATGCCTCGAAATGCGTGCCCACTGGCACGCGAACCGAGGTGATGACATAAAGGCACGAAATGCAATGATGGGCTTACACCAACATGAGAAGGCCTCAGCCACACTCATACGGGATGCCGGAATGATAAAAAAGAGGTGCCTCGAAGTGCGTGCTCACGGGCACGCAAACTGAGACGATGATGAAATGCAAATCGGATAAAACAGAGGGCCTCGAAATACGTGCCCACGGGCACGCAAACCGAGGCAGAGGCATACGCAATGCAAACCGGATAAACAGAATGTCTCGAAATGCGTGCACACGGGCACGCAAACCGAGGCGGAGGCATACGCAATGCCAATCGGATAAAACAGAATGTCTCGAAATGCGTGCACACGGGCACGCAAACCGAGACAGAGGCATACGCAATGCCAAGCGGATAAAACAGAGTGCCTCGAAATGCGTGCACACGGGCACGCGAACCGAGGCGGAGATGTGAAGTGCAAATCGGATAAAACCGAAGTGCCTCAAAATGCGTGCACACGGGCACGCAAACCGAGGCGATGGTATGAAAATGCAAATCGGATAAAACCGAGGGCCTCGAAATACGTGCCCACGGGCACGCAAACCGAGGCAGAGGCATACGCAATGCAAACCGGATAAAACAGAATGTCTCGAAATGCGTGCACACGGGCACGCAAACCGAGGCGGAGGCATACGCAATGCCAATCGGATAAAACAGAATGTCTCGAAATGCGTGTACACGGGCACGCAAACCGAGGCAGAGGCATACGCAATGCCAAGCGGATAAAACAGAGTGCCTCGAAATGCGTGCACACGGGCACGCAAATCGAGGCGATGGTATGAAAATGCAAATCGGATAAAACCGAAGTGCCTCAAAATGCGTGCACACGGGCACGCAAACCGAGGCGATGGCATACAAAGCATGAAAATGCAAATTGGGCTTACGCCAACATGAGAGGGCCTCAACCACACTCACATAGGCTGCCGTCGGAAAAAAACAAAGCTGCCTTGAAATGCGTGCCCGCGGGCACGCAAACCGAGGAATGCATGAAATGGCATACGGAATGCAGTGATGGGCTTACGCCAACATGAGAGAGCCTCGGCCGCACTCACATAGGCTGCCAGCGGATAAAAAAAAAGTGCCTCGAAATGCGTGCACACGGGCACACAAACCGAGGCAATGCATTAAAGCATAAAATGACATGGAAAATGATATGCAAACATGCAAAACAAAATTCAGCCACTAAATAAAGGGGAAAACAGCCCCGAAATGATGCGAAACGACAATCAACGCATGAAATCAACCCGAAATGCAATTCTAAGTGCCCGAAATGGCCTATAGCCATGCTAAACATGCACAATTGACATATGACAGCAAAAACAGTAGATAGGCAGTCCCAAAAATGGCATTTTTTCAGTACAAAACAAGGCAAAATTATGATCACAAGTATGGCAACAATAGCTTGCAAAAATACGGAAAAAGAGATGAATTACAAAGCAAGTGATATCTACAATGCTCAAACCCAAAAAAACAGTTCTACAACATTAAAGAGGGGCCAAAAATATGCACATTATCAAGAGATGACAACCTCTAAATCAGTATGTATATATGCTAAACATAGCATGCAAAATAAGGGCCAAAAGGGTTATAAAGAGAGGTACCAATGGATGCACCAAACCACTTAAGACCCTTGACAAAAAGTGTAGAATAGACCAAAACAAGACACTCTCTAAGCCTTATGGAGGCTCAAAACAGTAGCTAAACAAGTCTAACAAAGCATGCAAATTTACGGTAAAATGAAAGGATTTCAAAGGAAGTACCAAAAATATACACCAAATGTCTTAAGACCCAAAACAAAACATGACAAGGAGACAAAACTAAGGCTATTTCTAAGCCTGATGAAGGCTGAAATCCGGAGCCAAATAAGTCTAACAAAGCATGCAAAATAATGAACCAAAGAGAGGTCTTGAGACAAGTAGTATATAGAAAATTCAAACAGCAAAATTTCCTTCTACAACATTAAGAGGAGCCTAAAATATGTATATTTACAGTAGATGGAAACCTCAAAATCAGCATAAAATCATGCTAGAAATGCCATGCAAAATAGGGCCACCAAAAGGGCTACAATGAAAATATGTAAAGCATTCACCAAATAGCCAAACATTCTTGATGAAACATGTAAAGGGGGTCAAAATAAGACCCCTTTCAGTTCTGACCAAGGGCCAAAACCAAAAACACAAAGGGCTACAAAACCATGCAAAAATCAAGGCCTAAAGAGGATTATAAAGGGAGATAGTACAAGCTTTCACCAAACATGGTTGAGCCCTTCTTCAATGTTGAAGAGGGGCTCAAAATAAGCACTTCATCAGTTCATGGCAGCCACGAAATCAGATCATACATAGGCTAGAACTTTGATGCAAGAAATGAGCTAGAAAGAGGGAAATGACCACTCACCCTTGTAGACAAGTCTTGGATGCTTCTTTGCTTGAGAAGTGGTGCCTCCTAGCTGCTAGAAAGCTTCCTTAGCTGCTGGAAATGGATTGGTGGTGGTTGTGCTTGAAGATGATGAAGAAATGGCCTAGAACCTTGAAGCTTTTTAGGGTTTTGGCTATGGAAAATGGAAGCTTTTGAATATCCAAGGCTCAAAGATTTTTTTTCTCCTCTCAAATGAGGTTCGGCAGCTGCTGGAAAATGGACAAGAGAAAGGGACTAAAAGGAGGGCCAAAGGGTTAGAAATATCTTTCCCAAAATATCTAGATATTTTGAGGGCAAAATATCTAGATATTTTGAGGGCAAACAAAAAGATTTTGTTCGGCCACGAAGTGGCATCTGAGACCGCAGTGTTCTTCGGAATGATGAAACAGAGATACCTGCCAAAATTGAACAAAAAATAATGCAAAACGAAAGCTCGGGGACCAAAACCGCGCGGGGTCCCGAAAATGGGCTGCCGGGCACCGGAAGTGGTGTTCGGCTGCGAAGTGGGTCTCGGAGACCCCAGTGTCCCTCGGAAGGACCAAACAGAGGTGTCTGCCAAAAATGAACAAAACCGATGCAAAATGAAAGCTCAGGGCCTAAACCGCGAAGTTCGGGGTCCCGAAAAATGGGCTATGAGCACCGAAAGTGGCGTTCGGCCACGAAGTGGGTATCAGAGACCCCAGTGTCCCTCGGAAGGACCAAACAGAGGTGTCTGCCAAAAATGAACAGACATCGATGCAAAATGAATGCTCGGGGCAAAACCGCGCGGTTCGGGATCCCGAAAATGGGCTGCCGGGCACCGGAAGTGGTGTTCGGCTGCGAAGTGGGTCTCAGAGACCCCAGTGTCCCTCGGAAGGACCAAACAGAAGTGTCTGCCAAAAATGAACAGACATCGATGCAAAATGAATGCTCGGGGCCAAAACCGCGTGGTTCGGGATCCCGAAAATGGGCTGCCGGGCACCGGAAGTGGTGTTCGGCTGCGAAGTGGGTCTCAGAGACCCCAGTGTCCCTCGGAAGGACCAAACAGAAGTGTCTGCCAAAAATGAACAGACATCGATGCAAAATGAATGCTCGGGGCCAAAACCGCGTGGTTCGGGATCCCAAAAATGGGCTGCCGGGCACCGGAAGTGGTGTTCGGCTGCGAAGTGGGTCTCAGAGACCCCAGTGTCCCTCGGAAGGACCAAACAGAGGTGTCTGCCAAAAATGAACAGACATCGATGCAAAATGAATGCTCGGGCCAAAACCGCGCGGTTCGGGATCCCGAAAATGGGCTGCCGGGCACCGAAGTGGTGTTCGGCTGCGAAGTGGGTTTCTGAGCCCCAGTGTCCCTTAAATGGGAGTAAATGAGATGCATGCCAAAAACCGGAGAAATCGGAGATGGTTGGGCGGTCCCGAACCGAGGCACACGGCCTAACGGCTCCGAAAACCGGGAACCGAGCTCCGAAATGGGAAAAATGGCCTACGGCCACGAAAAGTAGCCCACGGCCACTGAGAGATAGTCTACGGGACCACTCCCTCCCCTCAGGAAAGAAAACAGAGAAAAATCGAGCCTGGTTCGCAAACCGAGACAAGGCACAGAAGAGAGTTCGGGAGTCCGGAGGCAGGGCCACGGCCGCGACTCTGAGACTTCTGAACGAGCACAACATGCAACATCACCAAGCGCTCAATCGGTGACGTCTGAGTCTTAAGGTCGGTCAAAAATGGGGTGTCTACAGGTATTTAAACCAGACTTTAGTCTCGGAAATCCTGAACCTTTTGCGTTCTAGGCATCGCCGTTCGAACTCTAGTTTCCACCGTCGCAGTTGGTCTTCTAGGAACTCGTTGCAATCACAGGCAGATGGCTATACCAGACCACCCAAAGTCGTTCGGGCACGACAAACACCAAAGGAATTGCACCTATATAGGATTTAAGGTCTCCTAGACCATGGGAATATACAAGATAGTGCGAGTACGGTGCACAAAATAGTGCGATGGATTTGAAATTGTCCTAACGCGTCTTTTCGCGAAAGGGGGAGATGGAAGTCCTACCGCGTCTTTTCGCGAAAGGGGGATTAGAAGTCCTAACGCGTCTTTTCGCGAAAGGGGGAGATGGAAGGGGGAGATGGATGTCCTAACGCGTCTTTTCGCGAAAGGGGGAGATGGATGTCCTAACGCGTCTTTTCGCGAAAGGGGGATGGGTGGTCCTAACGCGTCTTTTCGCGAAAGGGGGAGATGGAAGGGGAGATGGATGTCCTAACGCGTCTTTTCGCGAAAGGGGGAGATGGATGTCCTAACGCGTCTTTTCGCGAAATGGGGTGGATGTCCTAACGCGTCTTTTCGCGAAAGGGGAGATGGAAGTCCTAACGCGTCTTTTCGCGAAAGGGGGAGATGGAAGTCCTAACGCGTCTTTTCGCGAAAGGGGGATATGGAAGTCCTAACGCGTCTTTTCGCGAAAGGGGGATATCGAAGTCCTAACGCGTCTTTTCGCGAAAGGGGGAGATGGAAGTCCTAACACGTCTTTTCGCGAAAGGGGGAGATGGAAGTCCTTACGCGTCTTTTCGCGAAAGGGGGAGATTGAAGTCCTAACGCGTCTTTTCGCGAAAGGGGGCTATGAAGTCCTAACGCGTCTTTTCGCGAGAGGGGTATTGCAGTCCTAACGCGTCTTTTCGCGAAAGGAGGCTATCGACCTAACGCGTCTTTTCGCGAAAGGGGGAGATTGAAGTCCTAACGCGTCTTTTCGCGAAAGGGGGCTATTGCATCCTAACGCGTCTTTTCGCGAAAGGGGGATATTGAAGTCCTAACGCGTCTTTTCGCGAGAGGGGGCTATTGCAGTCCTAACGCGTCTTTTTCGCGAAAGGGGGATATTGAAGTCCTAACGCGTCTTTTCGCGAAAGGGGGAGATGGAAGTCCTAACGCGTCTTTTCGCGAAAGGAATGGAGATGGAGGTCCTAACGCGTCTTTTCGCGAAAGGGTGGTGATGGAAGTCCTAACGTGTCTTTTCACGAAAGGGGGAGATTGAAGTCCTAACGCGTCTTTTCGCGAAAGGAGGAGATTGATGTCCTAACGCGTCTTTTCGCGAAAGGGGGAGATGGAAGTCCTAACGCGTCTTTTCGCGAAAGGGGGAGATGGATGTCCTAACGCGTCTTTTCGCGAAAGGGTGGTGATGGAAGTCCTAACGTGTCTTTTCACGAAAGGGGGAGATTGAAGTCCTAACGCGTCTTTTCGTGAAAGGAGGAGATGGAAGTCCTCACGCGTCTTTTCGCGAAAGGGGAATGTTGAAAGTCCTAACGCGTCTTTTCGCGAAAGGGGAAGATGGAAGTCCTAAACAGACAGGGGCACCTGTTGCTTTTAACCGATTTGCAATCCAAACGCGCCTCACGCGAATGGAAGAAAGTATGGGTAGAATGATTTTTTTTTTTTTTTTTTTTTTTTTTTTTTTTTTTTGACAAGGGGTAAGCTCTACATGTAGAAGTCACAGATGCCCCTTTTCTTCCTGATTATATTCACAACTTTCCCTATTCTCCAACGGGGTGACAGACTAGGTTGGTTCAGTTTCCAGAGTTGAGGCGCATATAAGCTACCTCAACCTATGGGGCTGCCATACAGATTTCAAGCCGAGGATGCACCCCTGGATGCACCTCTGGGTATTTAAGCCAGACTTTAGTCTCGGAAATCCCGAACCTTTTGCGTTCTAGGCTTTGCCATTCGAACTCTAGTTTCCACCGTCGCAGTTGGTCTCCTAGGAACTCATTGCAAACATAGGCAGGATACTACACAGATATTTACATGCACACAGATATTTACTGACAGATATGTACAGATATATACACAGACATATACAGTATATATACAGGTATATACGACACAGACATATACAGACCTATACACAAACATATACAGAATATACACAGGTATATACGACACAGACATATACAGCCCTATACACAAACATATACAGTATATATACAGGTGGAGAATATTCCGTTTGCAACGTCAGTGGGAAGATGCGTTATGAGAAGGTAATTCTGTTTGCTGACGTCAGCAGCACGTATGGGAAACACGCAAAAGAAGAAAGGAAATCTCCAAATGTGGACATGGGATAAGGGGTTTCGAACCCTGACTTAGGCCTGGTCTTCGAGTCCTCGACCACTGAGCACTCCACTCTTATGACAAGATATGCAAACATATATATACATATACGAGACACGTATGCAAAACAACAAAAAAGAAAGGAAATCACGAATGAATGGACATGGGATACGGGGTTTCGAACCACTGACCTCAGGCCTGGCCTCCGAGTCCTCAACCACTGAGCCACGCCACTCTTGTGACAAAATATACAAACAAATATATATATATACTTACAAGGCATGTATGCAAACACACAAAAAAGAAAGGAAAATCACGAAATGAATGGGCATGGGATACGGGGTTTCGAACCCCTGACCTCAGGCTGGCCTCCGAGTCCTCAACACTGAGCCACGCCACTCTTGTGACAAAATATACAACAAATATATATATTACTATACAAGGCATATATATACATAATACCAAACAACCAAAAGAAACACTCAATGGGGTTTCGAACCCCTGACCTCAGGCTCAGCTCTCACTCTTTCAACCACTGGGCTCTACTGAACCCAAGCCATTCGGGTGACAGAAACAACTCAAACAATATATATATCTATATATCGGTGGACAAAACATATAACAAACCAAAACAAAACAAAACAAAGAAAGACTCGATGTGGGGTTCGAACCCCTGACCTCGGACTCAGCTTTTCAATCCTTAACTTACTAGGCCAAACCACTGAACCCAAGCACACTTGTGACTCAAATGTTCAAACAAATATATAAGACATATTTATACATAAAATGAAAACAAAAAAAAGAAACACTCAATGTGGGGTTCGAACCCCTGACCTCGGGCTCAGCTTCCAAACCCTGAACCATTAGGGCCAAACCACTGAACCAAGCCACTCATATGACCAAAATGTTCAAAACAATACCTATATTACATAGCTATACATTATATACATATATGCATACACAATTCTCCCGCGTCCCTTGCCGCGGTTGGCACATGGCTCTGCTTTGTGTCGATGGCCGACAAAAGCAGCCCCCTCGTTTGCAAGCCTGCCTCGACCTCTCCCTCTCTTGTTCTTTCTCTCTCGTCTTCTTCTTCTCCTTCGTATCTCTTTTCTCTTCTTCTACTTCTTCTCCATCACTCTTCTCCATCACTCTCCTTCTTCTTCTTCATCACTTCTTTTTCTCTTCTGTTTTCTGCCATTCTTCTGTAACTGCCCTCTTTCTGCCATTTCTGCCTTCTCTTCTCTATCATGGCTTCATCTCGCCTCTCTCTCTTTTCCGGATCTTAATGATCCGTCGAGTTCCTCTGGGCCAAGGGCCCCTGCTCTTACTCAACCTAATATTCCTACACTCTCAATTGAGCAAGTGATGGCTACTCAAAGTGATATCGAGGCCAACCACTAACGTTGAGGTCCTGCATGGAGACAGTGGCGGCGGTCACCAACCTGTCGCACCGTCTGCAGAGTAAGGCGTGTGAGGTATACCAGCTCACTGCCCAACTCTCCCTACTCCAGTGCATGTAGAGATGCACGGGCAGAGATTTGTGCCTTGAAGGCCGAAAACAAGGAGCTGAAGGCTGAAAACAAGGAGCTGAAAAGGCACTCCACCTCTATGGCCCGATTTGGGGGATCTTCGTACCTCAGCTTTGATAGTCGACGGGGAGTCGACTCTGTCGGCGGAAACACTGTGGTCGTTCTTGGTGGAGAAGGGCCTTCGAAGATTGACGACAAAAAGAGCGACAAAAAGGGGAAGAGCTCGACGACGGAAGAGCCGAGTAAGTGAAGGTGATGCGTGACCGGCAGAAGAAAGGAAAACAAGATCCCCTCTTTTTTTTTTTTTTTTTTTTTTTTCTTGTATTTTTGGACTTTGTATTTTTTTTTTTCTGGGCTTGCTGTTTCTCTTTTTTTTTCTTTTTTTTTTTTTTTTTTTTTGGTAGTCTCTGTATATTTTTTTTATTTTATTTTATTTTATTTTTATTTTTTTTTCTGGGCTTGCTGTTTCTCTTTTTTTTCTTCTTTTTTTGGTAGTCTCTGTATTTTTTTGTTTTTTTTTTTTTTGTTTGGTAGTCTGTAATCGGGGATGTCCTCCCTTAACTGTAATAAAAAATTTCAGTTTTGTATCTCAATGGCGTGACTGGCACATCACTTTGAATTTGAAAATACTTTTGTTTGATTGAATTTGAGAGTGATTAAATTTGAATTCTGAATTGGACATTGATTCATACTGACCCACTGACCTAAATCACAGAATGATTTAACGAAAAAAACGAAAGCCAAACAAACTGAACATACTTATATACACTGACTGGTAATAAATACACCGACTGGTATAAAATACTGACTGGTATGAATACCCTGGTTGGTATAAATACTGACTGGTATGAAGACACACTCATATACACTGACTGGTATGAATACCCTGACTGGTATAACTACACTGACTTATACGAATACACACTCATATATACTGACGAGATGACTCGAGCGGGGGAGAAGATAGAATCACTAACTCAAATATGCCCCTAATTCATTGCCTTTTTTTTATTTTTTATTTTTTTATTTTTTTTGTAAAATGTTTTGATCAACATGAGAGTTAGATTAGCATACTTATTCCATTTTCTGTTTTGAAATCATGTAAGCTAAATTGTGAGCACTGAAAATTTTCCTTTTTCACATCCAAAGAATGGTCCAAGTTTTGAAAAAAATGAAACATTTTTCGAGAAAAATTAGTCAACTTCATTCAAATTAATCAAAACTTATTTTTACAAATGGTCACTACTCAACTAACATAGAATCAACCATTGGGGTGCATAGTCCCAAACCAAATAATCAATGGGGATAACCGAACCGAGCCGATCCGAACCGAAAGAAGCCAAGTAAAGCTGGACCGAACCGAACCGAACCGAACCGAACCAAGTTGAATTTGAACCAATTGAACTGAGCAGAATGAAGATACACCAATCAAACACGGATAGGACAACCAAGTCGACTATAGATACACCAATCAAACATGGACGAAATGAATAAATTGAAAACAAATTATGGAGGCCGAACTTCAAGATGAAGCTACCTACGTATCCTAAAGATAGGAATCAGGCCATCGTAGTTCCGGCCAAGGTTCACTCGGGTATTAACACTCTCCTTTTTTTGTTTCATCATCATTGCATTTTTTTATTTTTTCTTGTTTTTTTTTTTTTCTTGTTTCTATATATTTTTTTCATTCATTTTTTTTTTTTTGCTTTTCTGCTCTAACTTTTGCCTGGGTCGCCCTTCCGGGTTTTCGGCCCAGCGAGCCTCTCAAGGGTTACTTTCATTTTACTTTGTCCATGTTGATTGGGTGTGAAATCTGTAGGCCATCTATAAGAACGACTGCTATACTTGACCAGTAGATATGATGATGTAGGGACAAGGCTAATTGGGTCTGAATTTGCCCCTAGTGTTGCCCCTAGTGTAGTGGATAGGAACTCGACTGTCCTTCAATAATAAAATTCATTCTCTCAACTTCTGGGTTTGCCTTTCTGGGCGGTCTTCATTGGGAAACGATTCAGTTTTAACTCTTTGATCACCTCCAACCTTTTGCCCCTAGTTCAAGGGCTGCTTCAAATCTAACTCACATCTGACCTTCTTGCCCCTAGTTCAAGGGTTGCTTTCAATCTGAATCACAGGCCCTACATAGTTTTGGCTAAGGTTCACTCGAGTATTGACACTCTCCTTTTACGCTCTAACTTTTGCCAAAGCCGCCCTTTCGGGTTTTCAACCTTGCGAGCTTTTATTTTTTTTCCTTTTTTTTTTTTTTTTGTGCTCTAACTTTTGCCTGGGTCGCCCTTTCGGGTTTTCGGCCCGAGCCTCTCAAGGGTGATACCTTATTGCCCTAGTTCAAGGGTTGCCTCCATTTCACTATGCAAGCCTCACACTTTTGCCCCTAGTTCAAGGGCTGTTTCAAATCTGAATCACATTCGACCTTATTGCCCCTATTGAAGGCCTGCCTTCATTTGAATCACATCATGGCCCCTAATTCAAGGGCTATTTCCATCTGGATCA